>ML682018.1:21165891-21382955 GCA_007922195.1 Podocnemis expansa
GCCCCCTTTTTTTCTGCACACTGTAGACATACCCTGACAAGAACTCCTTCGGGGAAAAGGAAAAAACAGCTTTTTACTATGAGGATCTAATGCTGTGAACCTGGAATGTTGCACTCAGTTCTGGAGACCTTATTAGCAGACTGATAATCACAAGGAAGGCTCACACTGAAGTCACATTGCTCCTGACTTCAATGGAACCAGAAGATAACCATGGATAGGAGCCCGGGAGGGACTGACTTGTGAAGAATGAGAGACAGTGAAAGATGTGTAACAATGGCTAAGTGATGAGTTTTAGGAGGAGATAGATAATTGTCTGCAAATGTTGGAAGGATGTAAACACCAAGGAGAGAATGGAATTATTTGACAGTAAAGGGAATATAACTAGAAATAAAAGTAACTAGGAAAATATAATTAGGAATGAAATGAATTGAAGAAAAACTGAAATCTTGAAAGTCCACTCTATTTCCTAGTGGGACAATCCCGCAAAGGAAGCAGTGCAATCTTCATTCCTTGCTGTATCTAATCTCAGACAGGAGACAAACCAATGTTCAATGGAGAAGAATCATGCAATACTGTAGATCTGGTTAAAATGATCTAGTGGGTCACTCCCATTCCTTGAATCTACGATCATTGTGCAGCACAATTAAAAGCTGGGGAGGTAGTTCTGTCACAGACATGCCCTTAGATCCCTCTTGCATTCATCTCATCCCTAGCATACATTCTAACTATTGATATTCCATAGCCAGACTGTTTTACTTCTCTATTTATACTGTGAAGCCCAACCTTTCTCCTTGGCACTTCAGGATCAGATGGACGGAGGATTTTGAATTTAGTATGGGGGCTTAGGTTTACACTCTGAAAGCAAAGTATTAATATTAAATTACTATAGTATTTTTATACTGTATATTTTGATGTACTGTTAACACAACCAGGACAATGGGCAAGTGTTTATTGCTTGCTTCTAAACTGAAAGAACAAAACAATGAAAAAGTGGATGTTAATGCTTGGATTTGGGGAACAGGAAGAAGGCAGAAGATATCTCTATCATACAAACTAAACTACAGTCAATGCAGCTACCTGATCTTATTTTAAGTTCTAAGAAAAGGATCAGAAAAGTTTAGAAGAAAGATCATGACAAGCTGACTGAAGGTGTATAATGACCTATAGTAGTCCCGCCCCCTCCTGACCTTCAACAGAAAGTTGGAGGTGTGTGAAGATAAAGTAAAGACAATCCCTAAAGAATCCATTTCAGTTTTTACACAGGATTCATGGCTTGTCAAGAAGGGACAATTCAGCTTATGTGGGGGACTTTCTTTGTTCTAGCTAAATATACATCCTGATGGAAAGTGATGACAGCAATAAAATGGCTAATTCTCTACTTTACTTCCATGTATAATAAAGAAAAGCCCAAGAAAATGCTTTATGTTATTTTGATTCCCCTCTCATGTGAGAGAACTTTTTTTTGTCTAAAATATAGAGAATTGTCTGACTACAGCTATGTAACCCACTCTAACTAGCATGACTGTGACCTCCCCACAGCTTGCAATGGACTTCAGCTACAGCCTTTGAAATGGTTTCTCTGACAAGAAGTTCACATAGGCAACATCTATTTCAAAAGCCAGCCTAGGGCCTGATCTAGCTCTCACAGAAGTCAATTGGAGCCAGTTCAGGTCCTTGACAGAAAGCTAAAGGCATACTTCATAAGCCACTGATGAACTGAAGCTGAGAATGAAAGGCAGGTTGGAAGTCTAAGGCTGATCAGTGAAAAATAGTTCCACACAAAAGAAGAATTTGCAGAGAATTGAACTGACACAGTATTCTTAAATGTGAGCATTGCTAGCTGTATTTCTAATTCTGAGGCAATGGATTTCAGTGTTAAACCAACTAAAGGCAGGGAAAGATCACACACAGAAGGAAATGCACGAACCAAGAGGGACTGCACAGCAGAAGCAATGGGACCCTAAGGGATCACACCATGGCAAGTGCCACAGTTTCAGGGTAACTGCACCTTTGACCACCCCCAGGGTCTGCTCAAGGAGTTCCCAAACTACTATGTTATGTGCCAACATCATAAATCAATACTACCTGTCCTATCAGCACTTGTAGGGGTGACTTCCATGCTGCTTGGGGGCTGTGGCTGAGTCTGGAGTCACCTTTGGCCAGCCCCCAAGCAGGGAGATTGGTAGGGGGTCTTGAGTGGTACTTGAACCACAGTTTGGGAACTGGTGATAGGGAATGCCCATTCAGGTTTCAGTCATGTCTGTGATGTGCTTGCTGCATAACTGGAGCATACGGTATGGTCTATTTGTTTGAAGGACCATGTGCTGACTGTAGCAGCTTGCTAGGCAAGGCTGAGGGCTTCTTAATGAGGCTTTGATTCCAAGCAAGGGAGCAGAGCTAGTTAGGGAGAACCAGGTGTGAAGGTTGTGAACCTCTTGAAAAATCGAGACAGATTTATGTGCAGTGCTGGGGAGGACCCAGTCATTGTGTATAGGTATCAATGACATAAGGAAGAATAGGACAGAGGTCTTGGGGCCAAATTTAGACTGCTCAGTCAGCAATTGAAACTCATAACCCATGATAACAGTCTCTGAAAAGCTTCTCTAGTTCCAAGAACAGGGCCAGTTAAACACATAGAAATGTAGAATCTCAATGCCTGGATAAGACAATGATGTAAGGAGAAGGGGTTAGATACCTTACAAACTGGGGAACCTTGTGAGAAAGAGGAAGCCTATACAGGAAAGATGAGCGCCATCTAACCAAAATGGAACGAGATCGCTGTCATGTAAAATTTAAAAACTTCACAGAGCAATTTTTAAATTAAGAGCTGGGGGAAAGCTGACGAATGAAGAGGAGCACATGGTTTGGAGGGAGACAACACTTTTGGGATGCTCTATTAATAGAGGTTGTCTCTATCCAAGTATCAAAATGAGGACAGGATGAAAGAGGATAAAATGTCAGCAGGACCTGATGAGAAAACAGTCAAATGAAAAAGAGCCGCATTCAGTTACATCACATAATGTCAGACAGCTAAAAAGTGATTTTTTTAAAATGCTTTCATACAAATTCCAGAATTCTAAATACAGGAAAGAGTGATTGTGAGTGTCTCGTGTTAAATGAGGATATTAATGTAATGGGCATCACAAGAACTTGGTGAGGATAATCAGTGAGGACACAGTAATACTAGGGTACAAAATACATTGGAATGACAGAAAAGATTGTACTGGCAGGGGAGTGATACTATATATGAAAGAAAGGAAAAAGGCAAATAAAATGAAAGAAACACTGCCACGGAACCTCTGTGGATAGTATTTCCATGCTTGAATAGTAAGAATATAACAGTAAAGATACATTACCAACCACTTGGCCAGGATGGTGATCGTTACTGCGAAATGCTCAGGGACATCAGAGTACATCAAAAGCAGGAAACCTGCTAAATAATCAGTGGACCCACTGGACAATCAAGGTGTTAAAGGAGCACTCAAGGAAGATAAGGCTACTGTGATGAACAATATGAATTCTTTGCACTGGTCTTCACAGTTGAGGATGTGAGGGAAATTCCCAAACCTACACGCACCAGAAATCATCCACAAGTCCTATGGGGATCTGGTAGGTTGAAATCCTCCCAACCCTTCTGTGAGGGCTACCCTTACTAGGACAAAACATCCTGACTTTTTGCTGAACCAAAAGGAAACCCCTGAGCGTTTAAATTCAGCCTTTATAGCCCATGTCTGCTTTTTGTCTCCTGCCTCTACTCTGGGACTGTCCTCAACCAGTATTTGCAAACCACCCCTCTCTGGAGCTGTTTACAATCTCTGAGACTACAGTAATCACTCTCTCACACAACATTTTTAGTTCCTGTAGTAACCCTTCCCATAATTCATAGCCCAACAAAACAATCACAAACCTAATGCAATGTAGTTCCCAAAGTTACTGCATTGAAGTGTAATATCTGTTACAGGGGGACTATGAGAGATCGTGTGGCAGTGGAGGCTGTGGGAGAGCTGTGAAGGATCGTGCAGCAGCAGGACCACAAAATATGGTGCTGCAACAGCAATGCGGGCAGGATCAAGAGGGACTACATAGTGGGGGCAGTATGAGGGATTATGTGGTAGCAGCAATGAAAGGGGGAGCAAGGGATGGCATAGTGGCAACAATGGGGGTACAAGGCCATGAAGAATGGCGCAGTGGGAGTAATAGTGACAGAACTGAGAGGGGTGGTACAACAGCCTTGGGGGAAGTCAAACCACAAGGGATGAGGAGGTAGCAGCAGTGGGAACATGAGGCATTGACAGGACCATGGGGAATTGTGTGAAAGGGAGATGAAAATGAAGGGATGTGGGAGAAGTGACAAATGAAATACGAAAGAAAAATGAAGAAAGGGGTGTGCACATGAGCAGAGCCATTGAGAGGACCTTCCTAGGAAAACATCTTCAACTTCACTTTTTCCTGCCTAATGTCCTGTGGGTGAGAACAGGGCCGCATCTTGGGATTGTTGAGTTTCCTGTTATGAGAGCCACAAACTGGATGAGGGGCTAATAAAGGTTCCTTGTATGGCCGGAAGGCTGGCTCCTGTGCTTGGTTCTTCATTGTAGGGAATTGCCTTGACATAGCACCCCGCACCTCTCTGCTGTTTCAATAGGCAGCAATGAAGATTCCCCCCCCCCCAGTTGCAGACGCACTTACGATGATCTGTGCATGTTTTATTCTAGAGATGTGTTCTCAGTCTGTGAAATTTCACACACATTAAGCCAGAGGCTCTATGCAAGTGATGCGTATTGGGCTGAAAGAGCAAAATCCACTCCCAAAATGAGAAGGGATGAGCCTGAAAAGCACAGCTCAAAACACCAATTGCTACTACTCCACATCCCTGTTTCCAGGCTATTTGTATGAGTGTGCCACTGGTACCACATAAAAAGAACTCCTAGCTCATCTGTGGCCCCCTGGGTGCACATACTGCCCTGTGGCGTTTCACACGCCCCAACCCCCCTGTAGCACATCAGTGACCGATGGTGGAATGGGATAGGGTAGAGCTAGAGTGTCAGCAACCCTGGGCAAGAGGACAATTCTCAGTCAATATGCCCAGTTTGACCTGTATTTATATGCATCACATGTGGCAGCACTCATAAATAATTGTGCCTGACACTTTCCAATTCAAGGCCATTTATCACTGCTCGTAACTCTGCCACATTTAAAACTCACAGGCTAAAATACTCTATTCTCAGCATCCGGTGTTGTCAATCCCAGATTTTAATCCCAGAATTAAAAATTATCAGGTTGGCCAAAATCAGGAGGTGGGCTTTTTGGTGTTTTTGTTCTAATGGATACTGTGGTTTTTTGGCCTGTCTTTCAATTGTTGAAGAGTTCTTGCCAGTCCCCAGGTGAAAGTGTGGCAATTACATCTAAGCACCTAGAGTCAGTCATATGGTGCCACTGCAAGAACTCTCATGGTTGCCAGCTTTTCAAAGCCACCCCCAAAACTAATAACTCAGTACCCCACTAGACCCACATCTGGCTATCTCCTAGCCCGGTAATTAACCATGAACCTCTACCACCCATGAATACCTACTTTGCCCTCCACACTGATTTTGTACATGCTTCTCCCCCCAGTCCCCTTGCAGCCACCCCTTGCTCTTCAGTGCATCTCTGATCTTCCTGAAGCTCCAGATAATCTCCCATCCTGCTTCTCCCAGGCCTGTGAGAATCAACTCTATTAGGTTCACTTCTTTCCCTTCCCAGTCCGGCAGAGCAAAGGCTGGGCAGTAGTAGGGATTCTTCACTCCCACCCTTCCCTACCCAGGTGTGATGTTGCAAGGATTGAGGAGCAGAGAAGTGCTGGGTTCCTTCAGATTTCTCCTGCCTTCTTGTGAATATGGTAGCAGTTGCCTCCTGCTCCCAGCCCTACTGAAAAATGCCTCCGGCTCTCACAGGAAGGTTGCAGAGAGCTGCACTTGGCTTCTGTAGTAGTCCTGATTAGCTGCTCTTCTCCAGGTGCTAAACCAGAGGAGAGATGTAAGGTATGCATATAACTCTAACATACCCACAGGCTAGCTCAGTTATCTGAGAGTTAAGCAGCTCAGGAACTGATATTTGAAATGTAATAGATCTGGAAGACTGACAGAGATTTACTTTGCCATGATACCTTTCTTAAGCAGCCACTCCAGGGACCAGCAAAATCATTTACCTAACAGAGGAGGCCTGTAAAGGTCAAACAGAATTGCAGTGGAAACCTTGGGGATGCTTTAAAATGGTTGCTAATGGCAAGAGTTACTAACTAAAGATTGTTCTCAGTGTCACAATCACTGAGTATACTAATAGCGTCACATTTAGAACTTGTCTTTCATCCAGAAGAGTTTATACACTGTGCTAGAGATTAGAGATGGTAAATAGATATACATGTATTACAAAAACCTGCTTTTGTGAAAAATTTCGAAGTTGGTTTAGTTCAGTGGGCCGGCAATGGATCCATTTTTCCATCTGTTCTATTTTTTAAAAAAACTAAAAATGGCTACTGACATTTTACTAAAACCCAATTTTCATCAAAGAGCAATTTTGATACCATTTTTAATCTTAAAAAATGAAAAACACCATATAGAAAGAAGCTGTCCCCCAATATATACATATTGATGCTTGACAATTTTTTCATGAAAAATGTTTTCTTTTAATTAACTAGAAAATTTCATTTAAATAAATCCAACTAGCACTGTTTACACTATATGGAAATCAGTTTGCCCAATACCACAGAAGAAGAAAGAAGTAGAGTGAACCTGGAGGAGGAATTTTAGATGAAAGGAAGATAGAAGGAATTTGGCAGGACACCAGATGTTAACACTCCTACAGTTAAAGAAAGTGTCATGGGACCTCAAGCACTGAACTCTGTTTTTTATGTCTAAATTAAAGATGGCATATAAGAACATGATACCTGCTAACATTATAGTGGTGACATTTGTTCAGTGTTGAGGAGGAGGAGGAGGAAGTGCCATGTAATGAACTTCTAATGACATTTCTTGTGGCACTTGGATAAGAAACCTCCATGTAAAATCCAGCTACTTACAAACTCAACGCTGTTTAGCTTACAACAACAGAGGAAATCAGTCAGAGGGATGAATTATGAACCTTTAATCCTCAGTAATTTCCCTAAAATTTTCTGTACTGCAAACTATAGCCACCTTGATAAATTGTGTCCTTGGAAAAGGATACCTCACCTTAAGTTACAAGGTACCATATTTCGTCATTTCAAAGCCCCCTCAAAACTCACATTTCAGGACAGTTCAAGCAGGCCTTAGAGAAATCATAACACCAAGTTGCATCTTAGAATACAAAAACTTGAAATACATCTACAGAAATGATTCTATACTTGACTATCAATTCATGTTACCATGTGACCCTTGATAAGGGCATTAAGTAGTAGCCTCAAAATGGAATGAGAAAGTCATAAACCACAGACTCTTGGCAGAGACGATTTGAAGGACAACTTTCAGGTACTCGCTTCTCTCCTTTGAGCGCTGCTAACATCATTCAGGTACAGGTGTCTATGTGCCACAGTTCATGGTAGCTTGGAAAGTCTTCAGCCTTAGCCTGTCAGGTCAGGGCACGCAGCCTATGCCGCGACCATGGCTATATAGGTGACCATGTCCCTGACCCTCCCAGTTCCTTTTTCCTCCATCAGCAACAGTTTTGGATCAGCCAAGAAACTTGCGTAAGCAAGTGCCTGTCTTCTACTGTGAAATTCAAGATGCCTGGCTTCAAGCCGTGCCTAGGATGCTGCAAAGCTTTCCTGCTCAATGATCCACACGATAAATGTCTCGCATGCCTTGGTGAGTCCCATCTCACCGAGAACTGCTTCCTTTGCCAGTCCTTCAAAAGGAAGACTCACAAGGACAGAGAGCTGCATCTCCGATCCCTTGCTGGGAGCAGCGCGCAAGCCTCTGATGCTGCCTGAGCCCTGAGCACTCTGCTGGCTCACCCATCGGCCCGGGTGCCGAAACCCTGGGACCATTCTCTGGTGCTGAGCCTAAAGTCTCGGTCAATGCCTCCGTCAGTACCGTTGGGGCACCGAACACCTGCATCGAACCCCAACCCTGCATCGAACCCCAAGCGGCTCCGCCAGGAGCACCGCTGACACCGCAGGCCTCCACATCAGTACAGCCACATTCTCCAGTCCGTGTACTGGCACCACAGAAGAAAACCAGCTCGACGCTGACTGCGGCACCGGGAGTCCAGTCGGCGCAGGGAGTGGAATCGCCCACCAACCCGGTACCACCTAGCCCGCCACCGGCACCGCAGTCCAGCGCTGGGGACTGTTTTCTGGCCAACCTGGTGCCATCCAGTCCGCCTTTAGCACCACATTCCACGGAGGACTGCTCCCTGGGCTCCTCCCCATGTTCCTCCCGAGACATGTCAGTGCCATGCTCCCAAGCCTCGGGGGCCCTTTCCCATGGATCGGCAACACCTTTGCCTCCAGCCTCAGTATGCTCTTCTCCTCTCAAGGTGGTAATAAGGTTAGGAGAATATTTAGGGAAATGGCTCCATAAGCACTCTCCCTCACCCATGCCTTGACGCAAGAACACATCACCTGAGCCAGTGGGGCCTCCCTTTTTGGTACTGCACCACAACCGAGCTGAGGCCGTTCACCTCCATGCCACCTGGAGGCTGGAGCATCTTTTAATGACTGGTCACACGATTGGCTGGACATGGCAGCCGATGATACCTTAGCCTCATGGCACCACTCCGTCCAGTCCTCCTCACAGACCATGGACTCAGACTTCTTGGACAATGAACCCGATCCTGACTCCACATGTCGGAGTAGATTGTTGGCCTGTTCTTCCTCTTCGCCTGATGAATACACCTTTGAGAGACCAACTGACTGTAACGAGGACTCTCATGCCCACCAGGAGTTCCTACACTGCACGGCAGCAAACCTGAACCTGGAGCTCGGAGTCATCCAAGAGGAGATGAACCCCCTTTTCGACATCAGCCGGAGGGCTTCACCTGCTAAGGTGTCTGTACTGCTCCATGAAGGGGTATACAGCATCATCAAGGCCCACTGGCAAACTGCGTCCTCGATCCCGCTGGTATCCAGGGTTGTGGACTGTAAGTGCCACATCCCTCAGGACAAGTTTTCGTTTCTGCTCCAGCATCCCACTCCAGGGTCGCTGGTCGTCGTCACCATGAACCAGAAAGAGAGGCAAGGTCAATCGGGTTCCACCCCTAAACATAAGGAGGCAAGAAAACTCAACCTGCTTGGCAGGAAGGTTTACTCCACAGCAGCCCTTCAGCTGTGCATAGCAAACCGCTCCGCCCTTATGAGAAGGTATATCTTTAACCTCTGGAACACCATGCAAGGCTTCCATGGCATTATCCCGAAGGATCTCCTTAGGGACTTTAACATGATGCTCGAAGAAGGAGAAATGGCATCCAGAGATGCTCTGATGGCCATCTGGGATTCCGTGGACACAGCCGCCCGTATGATGGCATCAGCTATAGTAATGCATCGCTTGGCCTGGCTACAGGGCTCTGGCCTACCACCGCAGCTGCAGCTTACTATTCAGGACCTCCCATTTGAAGGCCCTGACCTCTTTGCCAAGTCCACAGATGCAAAGCTCCATGGCATGAAAGACTTGAGAGCCATGCTCCTGTCACTGGGGATCTACACCCTGCGACTTGACAGATGGTCTCTAAAACCCCATCAACTCCTCCAACAACTTCAGCAGTTAAAACAGCAGACTCAACTGCAGAGTACATTCCTGAGGTCTCTCTCTTTTTTCCCAGCGCCACCTTGGGAACATGGACAAGGACAAGGTCTGTTCAGGAAAGAGTGAGAAGTCCCACATTCTCCAATCGGGTAGATGTGGGCAGGCCCCCAAACGCTCATCGGGGAAGAAACGGCATTTTTGACAGTTACTATATGGCCAGTGAACCCACAACTCATCTGGTTCCCAACCGCTTACACCACTTCACACACCACTGGGCCAACATCACATCTGACCAGTGGGTCCTCAAGATGGTCGTGGAGGGGCATCGTATTCAGTTTCTTTTGATTCCTCAGGATAGAAAACCACCCCCTTGTTCAACCCTCGGAAACCAGGAACCATACTACCTTCTCAAGATCGAATGCCAGAAACTTCTCTCCCTCAGAGCCACTGAAAAAGTTCCCAAGCGGGAGTGGGGAAAAGGATTTTACTCCCGATACTTCCTGGTCCCGAAATCCAACGGGGACCTTTGACCCATTCTAGATCTCAGAGCCTCAAACAAACACATAAGGAGAATAAAGTTCTGCATGGTTTCCCTATCAGAGATCCTCTCATCTCAGGCTCTTGGGGATTGGTTAACAGCCCTCGATCTGAAAGATGCCTACTTTCACATAGCCATAAGGCCCCGCCACAGGCAGTTCCTAAGGTTCATGGTGGCAAATGACCACTTCCAGTTCACCTCTCTCCCTTTCAGGCTCTCCCTGGCGCCCAAGGTGTTCATGAAGTGCATGGCACCGGTCATGGCATACTTGCACAGACAGGGCATTAGAATTTATCCCCATCTAGACAACTAGTTAATAGTCGGGAAATCAAGCTCCCAAGTAGAGCTCCACATTGGAGGCTCTGCGACTAACAGGGCCTCCACATAAACCAAGAAAAGTCAAAGCTACACCCATCCCAAAACATAGAGTTCATAGGGGAGCGTCAAGATGCCCACAAGGACTTAGCATTCCTACCCCCTCCAGATTTTGGTCCATTTGCACCATCATTACGGAGCTGCAAACATCCCCCATGACCATAGCCCGCCGGTGCCTGCAGCTCCTCGGCCACATGGCAGCCTCCACCTCAGTGATCCAGATGGAGCGCCTGAGGATGAGGCCTTTCCAAACCTGGCTTTCCACAGTGTTCCACATATGGAGGGACTCCCTGAACAAGGTACTGTCTGTTCCCCAGGATATTCTGGGGACACTTCAGGTTTGGAGGAATCCCTGTTTTGCCATGGGGGGCATTCCCTTCAAAGACCTCAGGCCCTCAGTGACCTTAATAACAGATGCCTCAAACACAGGGTGGGACACCCACATTTCTGGGGGACTCTCCACCCAGGGGCTCTGGTCCCACTTGGACAGTCCTCTCCATATAAACTTGAAGGAACTAAGGGTCATCAGGCTAGCCTGCTTGACCTTCCTAGACAAGATACGGGGCAGGTCCGTCCAGATCCTCATGGACAATACCACAGCTGTGTTCTACACGAATCGGCAAGGGGGAGGGGTCCACTCTACACCACTTTGTGAGGAGGTGTACAAACTCTAGGAATTGGCCATATGACACAACTTCATCCCAGTGGCCTCCCACCTACCAGGGGTGGACAACAGGCTAGTGGACTCACTAAGCAGAAAACTGCTAGCGAACCACGAGTGGTCCCTTCACGACAAGGTGTTCTCCCTCCTGGTAGACAAATGGGGTCTCCCCAGGATAGACTTGTTTGCAACACGGCAGAATCGCAAGTGCCCCCAGTTCTGCTCCCTCAGGGGCCAGGAGGAGGGGTCCCTCACTGACGCCTTCATCATCAGCTAGTCGGGGCCCCTGATGTATGCCTTCCTGCCTGTTCCCCTGATACAGAGGGTTCTTCTGAAAATCAACAGGGACAGAGTGAACATAATACTAAAAGCTCCAGACTGGCCCAGACAGCACTGGTTTCCACTCCTGCAGCACATGTCAATAGAGATACCACTTCACCTCCCTCCATGGGCAGTGGCGTTGCTAGCGCTGGGCACCCGGGGCACGTGCCCTGGGTCCCAACGCTGGTGCCCCAGGTCTCTGGCCCAATCGGGCCGGGGATCAGGGTCCCGATCCCTGGCGGTCCGCAGCCACGGCAGCTGCGTCTCCAGCCAGGGGTCTGGGGCCTATCTGGCTGCCTGGCAGGCCCCACCCCCTGGCCTGGGATAGGGCCAGGGGGTGGCCACGCCGCCGCCGCCAGCTAGCCCTCGCTGCCATGCAGCGCGGCTCAGCCTAGCCTGGCCTGGTGCGGCCGTAAGCGGCCGCTGGAGGCCGGGCCCGCGGCCGCAGCCCTGGATACCCGGCTGGGGACGGGGTCGCCGCAGCCACCGGTGGCCAGGCCAGGGATCCAGGGCCTGGCTGGCTGCCCGCGGCAGCCCCGTCCCCAGCTGGGGATCCGGGACCAGGCCAGCAGCTAGACCTCAGAAAAGGAGGCCTTTCTCCTTCCTCATTGAGAGTCCATTTAGCGGCAATCTCAGATCTCCATGAGCGTGTGGATGGCCAATCAGTTTTCTCCCATCCCACCTCTGTCAGATTCCTAAAAGGGGTGGAGAGACTTTTTCCCCAACCTCGTAAGCCCACCCCACCTTGGGACCTGAATATCATCCTCCGGGCATTGACAGAGCCACCCTATGAACCTTCTTAGTAGCAACCACCTCTGCTAGAAGGGTTTCGGAGTTGAAAGCCCTCTCCTCGGAACCTCCATATACAAGGTTCTATCTGGATAAAGTAGTTTTATGTCACCACCCATCCTTCCTCCCTAAGGTGGCCACCCCCTTCCACCTTAATCAGGAAATTTGCTTGCCAGTTTTTTACCCAGACCCCCAGGTTACACAGAACCAGAGGAGGTGGCATACACTGGACGTGAGGAGAGCGCTTCTAACTCATATCGAGCGCACCCGGCCGTTCTGCAAGACCCCCCAACTCTTTGTGGAGGTCACTGAACATTAGAGAGGTTTACTAGTATCCTCTCAGTGTATATAGAGATAGAAATGGATTGTGAACTGCACTAAGGACTGCTACAGAAGGTTGAAAATGCCCCTTCCTGGAACTGTTAGAACCCATTCCACCAGGGCCCAAGCGTCCTCTATGACCTTCCTTGCCAAAGTCCCGATCCAAGAGATCTGCAGGGCTGCTACGTGGTCATCGAGTCATACCTTCACGACACACTACACCATCACCCAGCAGGATAGAGATGATGCCACTCTGGGCAGAGCTGTAATCAATGTGGGTAGACTAACTCCTCCCACTGTCCATGGGTACATCTAGCAGTCACCTATAACTGAATGATGTGAGCAGCATTCAGAGGAGAACGGTGGGTTACTTACCAGTAACCATCCTTCTTCAAGATGGGCTGCTCACATACATTCAGGTCCCTCCCACCGTCCCCGCTAACAGAGTTGGCAAAGGTATATGGGACTGGGAGGGTCATGGTAATGGTCATTTATATAGCCACAGTCATGGTGTAGAGGGGGCGTTGGCCACGTGCCCCAACCTGACGGGCCAAGGCTGAAGACTTGCCGAGCTACCGTGCACTGCAGCACGTAGACACCTGTAACTGAATGATGTGAGAAACCCATCTCAAAGAAGGACGGTTACTGGTAAGTAACCCACCATTTTCTTTCCAGCTGACACTATAACTACAGGGAATTTTCAAAGAATGTGGGAATAAAGAAACCCGCAATAATAGGAAGAGCATGAAAGTGGGGGGAAGGGTATTCTAGCAGCAGAAAAATGGGATCATAATGTGCAGTGAGGAAAATTACAGAGAACTTGGGCAAAGAATATTCCATCTATAATTATATAGGAAGAGACTTACTGACTCCTGTTGTGGAAAAGAGTTAAATAGCAGATAAGAGTCTGCAGAGCCTGTGGAGTGAGGAATGGAAAATTTCAGCAGAAACAAGAGTGATAAACACACCATGGACTAATGTAAAAGGTGAAATAAACTAAAGTCAGTGAATAGTCCAGAGTTTCTGAAATAGGAGAGTACCAATAAATTCTGTCCATAAATGCTGGGCTATAGCATTTCTCTGCACAAAGATGTAATTTTCTGAAGTGAAATGCTGATTTTTAGCATATTGCATATTTCATTTGAGTATTATAATAAAGTTAGTTAAATTTTGATTCCTCTGAGTTTTAAAGAAGTGTTCCCTCCTCTCCCGCCCGCCACCCCACAAAATGTGAGCAAAATTTCTGACATGAATACACGACTCAATCTCCTGATCCATCCAGCCCTTGCCACAATTTTCAGCCTTTTAAACACACTCCTCACTGCTGGTATGTGGTAGTTAAGGTAAAGCAAAACGTGAGGGGGAGCTCTCACCACACTAGCCAGAGAAGAGAAAAAACTGGGGGAAGGGGGGGGGGTTAAACAAACCTTGGAAAGGAAGGGGGAGGGGGAAAGGTGGAACTTCACTTTGGTTTTGCCACAAAAGGAGGAGGGAGGGGGGGTCTGTGGCTTACCCTTCTCCAGTTTATCTTAATGCCCTTGTTAAATGTTAATTTACAGAATGTCACGTCTCAGCAAAATTAGCCATTGTGATACAACTCTCACCACAGAAATGCAATTGTTACAATACACTAAGGATTTTTGTTTTTTTAATATCGAAGATGTTCTTCGAATACTGAAGTTAGTTTATAATATTTCATTAGCAACACAGAACACTGTGAAATCTTTCCAGAAGTAGAAGCGTTACTGAGTTTTTATGTTCTTTTAGAAAATCCACAGGAATAAGTTTGGACACATTCAGTTACTCACCAGAAGCTGGTCTATTTTCAATAGGCAAAGGCCTTTGTTTTTATAGGACTGACTTGTTCCAGAAAACAATTCCACATAAACATCACGGGCAATGTACATTTACAGTCATGTTTGTAACAGTAGCTGTGGGAATCAGTGAATTCTGGCCCGGTGAACCATGTCAGATATCTGAAGCCAAGAAATAATGTTGCCTCTTCTTGTGTCTCACAACTTTGTTTCAAGGTTGCCTTGGTACCTGGCAATCAGAGTTCTCCCATTTTAACTCTCTCCTCCCCGTGATTGTCTGAGTGTCTACATGCGAAAAGCCTTCTTATGTTAATACATGGATGATTGAGGAACTAGTTGTCTTTTTCTCTTCCTTTACACACGCTCTTGGAGGTTCTGTGACTATATAAGAATGTTTAAGGTTATTAAATGTTTATTTCAAAACCCTACTAAAACGAAGAAGAGATCTCAATCCAGCTGTTGCAGAACAGGGGTTTACATCAGAGTAGTGCTAACTGGCAGTTTTGTTGCCACTCTCCCAGAAAAGAGAAGCGATTGGATGGACACTGATTCATCTATACACTGTCAGCACTACAGAACATCCTTCCATGATTAGGCTATAGCACTTTGATGTGGCAGAGGAAGGTGCTTACACCACTACCATAAGAGTTGCCAATTAAGTCGTGAAGTTGCTCATCTGCATTCTGGTCCCACTTCCTACAAAACTAGCGGGTGATCCTGGATGAGTCCACAGCCTCTGTGAAGTGCTACAGACTAACAGCACAACATAAGAGGTAGCCAATGCCATACCTTTTTTAAGAGATAAAATTTCATTCTCCTGGGCTATCAAGTCTGCTACTTTTCAGGAGCATTAAATTTGCTTAAATACATGTCTAGCACAGTAATTCACTTATCATATGTTAACTTACTGAAATGCTGTTTCTTTTATGTCTGCATCTGAAATGGCTTTTCACTTTAACAGAAATGACTTACTCTACAGTCTGCTTTCTTTTCTCTCATCATACTGTAGTTATATTTTGCTTCACCATATTTTCAAGGAAAAGATTGCTTACACAGAAATTGAGTTAAAGTGAAAACAAAGTAACCCTTCAAGATCTAAAGGGATAATGGACGCTTGCATCATGTAATGAAGATCTGGATTGAAAAATGCAAGAGGTAACTAAAGAAATATGAAAGGACACAAGTAACATGTATAAAATGGTCTATAAGCTCATTGACTAGAGTTCACATTTCTATATGCAGTTTAAAAGAACAAACAATATGGTAGTACCAGGTTTGGCTAGAATGGAGGTAAACAGAGTGAAATAAGAGGCATACCCCTAGAGACAAAAGAGAGGGGCTTATACTGAACAAGTATCAAAATATTAAGAGTTAATGTGCCTTGATCTTGTATTGCCACATGGAACAGTAGTGTGACACAGTATGTACTGGAAATCAGTCACTTTTAGACCTATGCAGGTCTCTGCAATGTTTCTTCGAAGTGACTAAGTAATGGGAGGCATTTTTGGAATTACTCTAAATCATTGGAACATCAGAGAACTAAGCATTTCCTTCTCAATCCATTTCTTGGACGGGGTCTCAAGTTATTTCCAGTTAAACCAAAACAAAACCACCTTTGCTGTATGAAGTCTTCAGAGAATCCTTTTGTGCTTGAAATTGCAGTTCTCTCGAATGTGACTTCATTTAAAAAAATGAAACACTTTTAGACCATCTGCGTTTTTCCACATAGCAAACAGCCTTATGTAATCGTGGGTCACTGACCTCTCTCCTGTTGTAAGGCTGATCCGCATAGCTGTTGCATTGGGGGGAAATGGCAAGAGGCCTTTCAGAATAATCTTCTCTCTAGCAGAGCAATAAATCAGACTCACAACTCCCACACTTTTGGGCACTGCATACATACATTGTTTTTATCTGACATGTAGCCCTTCCCTGAATTTTACGACACAGACCCCGCTTTTGCCTCCTCAGATGAGGATTTCTGGGAAGTGATGAGAAATTCCCAGATCCAAATTCCCTCAGGAATCTACGTCAGTCGAACTGGGAGATTTGTCAGTGGCTTATCTGACCAGGAGCCAGTAGCACTGTAATCCTTACCACTATTAGTCATGAAACTAATCCACAAGTACTGGGAAAAGGGTTGTGGCTGCGTTGTTTAAAGACTGGCTAAATAAGAACACATGTGCTATTAAGTAATAGCAATGTCTTTTGATGCAAACTACACTTTGAAAGAAATTAGGACAGTTTAGAAGCTATTATTAATTTCTTTCTTATTGACAAAGTACAGTACCATGCTGAACAACTGTGCAGTTATCCATCTTCCCTCTCAATTTTCTCCTTTAGAGCATTGGGATTTATTTAATATGGCCTTAGTGCATATATTTCAGTATATGCTTAGTTCTTTATATGTATTATATTATTTTGTTTGCAGTTTTAAAATGTTTGCCCTACGTACTGAATTGAACTACTTGGTTTAGTTCATGGGCTGCTTCATGACTTCAGACAAATCACCATTTTGTGCCCCCACATTAGTCCTCTATAAAATGGGCATAATAAGGAGATGAGTAACAAGAAATAGCACCTTCACCTCTAATTTACCAACAGAGAAGTTACTATCTAATGGGTGTTTGATGTCAGTCATTAGATGAATTATTTGGTCTCAGTCTAAAGTGTATGACTTCTTCACAAAATGTCACACTTACTGACATTTTTAACAAAGGTGGCCTTTTCAGGAAAAGATTTAACATTTTATCTGGATAGAAAGGGGCATATTCCTTTTATGCTGCCCCAGAGGTATGTGTTGTATGGATCCTGTAAACCCCAAGACTTCCCAATAAGACAGCTCTCATCAGGACCAATGCTCCCTCACAGTATTGAAAATGGGCATAAGAAATTTCGATACATACCTCAGGAGTGACATGAAACTTGATTAATGCTTATAACATGATTCGGCACCCTAATATGGGAAAAAAATATAATCATCAAGGCTAGCTAATCTTACTTTTTCAAACTTTAATTTAATTCTATTGGGGGGAAGGAGTTAACATTTGGCTTTTTTTTTTTTTTAAACACTTGGAGATATTTTACCAAGCAATTTCAAAATGACAGACTTTTGGTATAAGTCATTGGTATTAATCATTGCTCACCTACAGGGACCCGACTGGCATTTGGCCTCTTCAACAATATATTCCTTCAAGGACTGGCTGTTGCCAGCAAGGAGCATTTGTAAGTTTCAGATGCTTGACATTTTTTGGCCAGATTTTCACATGTAATGAATGAGGATTCTGGAATAGCTGCTTTTTAGACAAAATGACATGCCTGACAAGGATCCAGTATATAGTAACAAGACTGATGAAAATATAGCATTTTTTACACTCCGTCCCCCACCCCGGAAAAGGTGTCCTTCTCCTAGAAAGAAATATGGTTGAATTGGTGTTTTGAACTATTATCCTTACATTATGCTCTCATCAGATCTCGCAAGAATCATCAGCACAGGATGTGAGACCATCAGTGAAAATTCAGATGCTTGCAAAATGAGATGAATGAAGTTCCCCATCTGCAAGCATCTGATGAAGTGGGATTTTCTCCCATGAAGGCTCATGCGATAAATTTGTTAGTCCTTAAAAGTGCCACAAGCCATCTTGTTTGTTTTTCAGTGTAGATAGCACTGAGTTTGTATCAAACTCATTTCCTGGCATGCCACTAGGGGCTCTCTATTGCCTGAAGGGCTGTATTTTGGATCACATATAAACTGAATTAACAAGCCATTGACACCTATTTCAAAGGAAAGCCTAACTCTTGTCAAAGACAATCTCCCTTGATTACAATCAACCTAAAAACTAAAGCTAATGAGGAAACCAAACCCCCACTTCTTTCTTCTGTTTTTCATTTGTAGAAATTACTCTTTTCTTGCCTTTATGGTAAATTTATTCACTTGCTTGCTTGCTTTAGAGTGACTGCCATCTTCCACCCTAGAAATGACTTCATTTTAGTGATATCTTTGGGTGTGTCTATACTTAGAGGAGAATTTGAATCGACTGTCATCAACGTGACAAGGAAACCAGGTTTGCTGGAACAATGAATGTGTCTAGTGGGACTGCTGAGAGTCATTTGGTCTAACTGAAAAACCTGTATATCATGGAAACCATTTAAAGCCAAAATGTGGTGTTGCACCCCTAGCAACCTTAGTTTCAGCACTTATGAAGGGAATCTAACAACTCAATAGCTACGTGCCCAGACAGTGACACTTCCCCATGCATCTTACTGATCAGGGATAAAAAGAGCAATTTCGGACAATGGTTAGAATAACAAAGATTAAATGGAGGAGAGAAATGAAGACCTGGTCAGGTTAAAAGGAGGATAACCATCAAAGGACTGGAGATGGATGATGAGAGAGTATTTCTAATCTTATTGCTACCAGGCAAGAACCTTATCTTCATATTTATTTGTATAGCAACTAGAACAATGTTATCCTAATCTTGATGGGGCTTTGAGGTATTATGATAATATTAATATTCATTAGTGGTAATAATATTTTGAGTCTTTTTTAATCTCAGCTTCTTAGTCTTTTAAGATTCACCGATCACTAATAGTAATGCAGAATCAAGTAACTGAACTTTTTGTGATGTGGACATTTGTCCACTCTTAACTAGACTGAATACTGTGTAAACACTTCATTTCAAACACTATTTCAATATACTGGTCCAGTGTAGTGGTCCAAATATATTAGCTTATTTTTTAAAAAATGGTGGTCAGCTATGTGTAGCTCTTGTTGAGCAACTATGGTTTTTTTAATTTTCATATCACAAGTTAACTATATTTTTTCATTTGACAAAACATATTGAAGATGAACAAAATAAATTTGAATCCACATGGTAAGGGCTTGGAAAAAAGTGTGAATTATGATAATGAGTGGTCTGCCATAATTTAGTGCTAGTCTAGAGAAGTTACTGTGCAAAAGCTAGGTGTGAATTTTCGGTGCACTTCAGGACTCACTAGACTGTAGTAGAATTCAAACACCCTCCACAGCATGCTCCTGTGCTGTACATTCACACCCTGGTTTACCATGCACTAATTTGCCATATAGACAGACCCTTAGATGTTCTTGAATCCTACAACTAGCTATGACACTTTGCGTTCTTGCTTCCTCTGGACCCTCTGGCTGTGTTCACACATAGTTTTTAAATCGAAACAACAACTGTTGTTTCAATTTTAAAAAGTTGTGTCCGAATGACATTTCCTTATTTTGAAATGATAAGCTCCCATCATTTCAAAATAACAACCCTTATTTTGAAATAATAAAGCCTAGGTTGAAATTGAAATAACGGTTATTTTGAAATGGTTGTTTCGAAATAACGCCATTTGGACTTATTTTGAAATAACCATTATTTCGAATTATCACTTTTGCAGTTCTCCTTCCCAGGGTGCCTTCCTTTTTCTATATACTGGGTGGGGGGCATAGCCCAGGGAGGGGTCCATGTTGCCACAGCTCCCATGCTGCCCCTCTCCTGACTTGAAAGAGCAAGTTCTGTGTCCGAACTTGCTATTTCAATTTGGTGGTTTTCCTTAATTCGATTTAAGTTAAATCAAATTAAGGATTTTATTTTGAATTAGCTTATTTTGAAATAGCTTATTTCAGAATAAGCAGCTATGTGTGAACATAGCCTCTGTGTTCACATTGTATTTACTTAAGACTCATTAAAGACTCCCTTCTGTACCACTGACTTTAATGTGAATTTTGCTACTGAATTGTACATGAGTAGGACGAGACCCTTGTACCTGAGAAATGATCCCACAGAGTGCTGTGTCAGGTAAAGTAAACCCTGGTGAGTTGGTATGAACCCAAGTCTAAGCCATGGTATAGGGAGTCCAAGTTTAATGAACATGAGTGAGGGTATGGAGGATGACGCAAGTTTCACCAACATAGTATCTCTCTTGATTTACACTCTACTCTGAATGTAGATACAAAAGTTAGTTGCTGGTGATTATAGCTCCTCGAGGAAGATTGTTTCTTCTCATAAATTATCTTCTCTCTTGAGTCATCAATGTGGTTGCATGTAATGCTTATGATCACAGAGACCTCAAAGCCAACAGAAGCTGAAGAAACTCAATACAGCCTGGAGTTGCAGATCACCTTGCAGAATTCAATCCTACCACCTTCTAGGTTTAATGGGAGCAAAGGTGGAGTTAGTGTATCCTAAAGCAGGTTTAGTCAGCTATCCTGGCTGTGATGGTTTCTGATAAAATGATGCTTAATAATTTCTTCAGGGGAAAAAGTGTCAAGTTCCAGTGATTTTCAAATATTAGCATTCAAAACCTATGAAGATCGAGCATGAATGTAGTGCCAATAGCTGTGTTTCCTCATTTGGAGATTTAGGACAATTTGTGCCTGGTATATATAGCAGAAGTAATAACATCCTTGATCCTATAATTAATTAGCTTAAGTAGCTTTGATGATGTTTATAGAGTGAGAAGCAGCAGAGGCTGCCTGGAAGGCTCAATAATCTTGGAAGAACAGGTCTTCTCTAAGAGGCAGGAATTTAACGTTCATATTCTTTACAAAGCAACTAAATTAGTGATGGATTTTTGTTATTTGTGGTCTGTTGAGAGACAAGGGACTTGACCGAACTCAAGGGACTAAACATCTGGTTAACAATTGTAAATGAGGACATAGTGGGGAAGACATTTAGTACGATGAAGCAAAGGATAAGGTTTGTCACAGTGGCAGAAACCAGAGTTTCACATTCTCAGAATTCACATTTTAATGTGAGTTTTTTTGGGGGTATTCAGCTTAAATGATATAGCTGCAGAAATTTGTGGAACAAAGCAAATACTGGGGGTGGAGAAGGGAATGAAGAGAAAAATTTGAGTAAGAAGAAATAAAAGAAAGATGAGAGCAAGAGGGAGACAGCAATAGAAGGAGACCTCAAGGTACTAGAGACAGAGACAGAATTATATTGGCAGCACAGCACTGGCTTGCCCTCTACCTGGTCTAATGCTGGTTTTTCTAACAATCAGAAACACTATTAGGATTGTGCTATGTGTGGATTAATAGAAATATCAGACTGAAAGAGACATTGAGATATCATCAGTCCAGCAGCCTGCGCTGTAGGAGGACCAAGTAGACCTAAGCCACACTTCACAGGTGTTTAAAAACATGTTGGACAAAAAACCTACACTGACCGGGATTCCACAGCATCCTCTGGAAGCTTATTTCAGAATCTACCCTTACAGTTAGACAGTTTTTCCTAATATATAACCTAAAACTCCCTTGCTACAAATCAAGCCCATTACTTCTTGTCCTCCCTTCAGTGGAAATACAGATAAATTTTAAGGCTGTTATCAGGTCCCCCAGTCTTCTTCTCTCAAGACTAAACATTCCATTTTTTTAAACTTTTCCTCATAGGTCAGTTTTTCTAAACCTTTTATAATTTTTTTTGCTCTCATCTGAACTTTCTCCAATCCATCCCAATATTTCCAAAGGAGTGGTAACAGAATATGACACAGTAAACCAGCTGAGACATCATCCATGCTGAACAAAGTGAGACAATTACTTCCCACGTCTTACACAATTACAGTCTTGTTAGTATGCTCGAGAAAGATACTAGCCTTTTCACAACTATACCACATTGTTGACTCATATTCAGTTAGTGATCCACTTTACTCCCAGGTCCTTTTCAGCTATACAACCACCTGACCAACTATTCTCTGTTTTGTAGATAAGCATTTATATTTTCCTTTGTGACAGGGCAGCCATGCCCAGCACTAGCACAGCCCTTGCTGGGCTATATAAGGGAGAAGCCCCGCCCCAAGAGCCCTGCCGGGCATGCTCCAGCGCCTGTGGGTGGATAAAAGGCTGCAGCTCAGCTCAGTCTGGGCTGGCTAGCAAAGAGAAAGGATGTCTTCAGAAGGCTCCAGCCCCAGGACTCTACCAGCCGAGCCAGCGGACGCAGTCCTCTGAGGATAGGCCCGAGGAGACTGTGCAATCTGAGGGAATGGGTACACCAGAGGATTGTGACCCAGGAGAAGCTATACCGTGATGCAGAGTGAGGCTTCTCAACTGACCCCCAGGTAGGAAGCAGCCCAGGGGCCCTGATAGGGGAAACTGGGGAGAGGGGTGCCAAATCAGTGTGTTTTGGCCTGGATCCCCACTGATTGGGTGACATACCCGTATGGCCCTAGGGCCCTGGGCTGGGGCTCAGAGGAGTGGGAGAGCCTGAGCCCCCCTACCTGGGGTCCCACACCCCTGCAGAAGGACTTGTTGTATTTGTGGACTGTGGTTGGTAGGCCACATTGCCCCGCCCTGAGGGCCGCAGAGAGACTGCTAGTTTGTGGACTGTGGCTGTTAGGCCATGCTGCCCCACTCAGGGGATATATAGAGACTGCTTATTGATGTACTGTGGCTACTAGGCCGTGCTGCCCCACTCAGGGGATATATAGAGACTGCTTATTGATGTACTGTGGCTACTAGGCCGTGCTGCCTCGCTTGGGGGATTGACAGGGACTGCTTGCTTGTGGACTGTGACCACCAGGCCACCCTGCCCCATCCTGGGGGTGGTCCAGGGGCATTAGAACCCCGTGACGCAGTGGTGGAGAATGCGGGCAACGACCGGGTCCTGAGAGAAGACCCACTGAGAAGAGAGAAGGGGAGGCCCAGGGAAGAGACAGAGTCTACCCAACCCAGGGCTCCAAATGCGCAATGGAGATGGAGAAGGTGTTGAAATGGCTTTTAGAGAGCCAACAACAACAGCACGCACAGTTACTCCAACAGATGGTGTCACAACAGCAAACCCACGCTGCCAAGCAGCAGGAGCAGCTACAACAATTTATGAGGGAGCTGGCCGCTCAACAGTCACCAAGAGAGGCTGGCACAACAGATGGGGGCTGCACTGAAAGCCTCGGTCAACCCAATCCCGCCCTTCGGCGTCACAGACGTCGGAGGCAGTGCCAGCAACCTACCCATCCGGCTGATGAAGATGGGTCCAGGGGACGACCCCGAGGTGTTCCTAGTGACTTTTGAGCGGGTCGCGACTGCTGCGAAATGGGCGCCGGAATATTGGGCTACCATTTTGGGCTCCTTACCTGACAGGACCGGCGCAAATAGTATATCGCAACTTGGATCCCCAGGATGCCCTAGTCTACACCAGAGTGAAAGGGACAATACTTGATCAAACCGGGATAAACCCCGAGACCTACCGTCAATGTCTACGGGGAGCACGGTATCCCCCTGGGGCATGCCCAAGAGTGGTGGCCCAGCGGATTAAAGAGGACTGTTGGTGGTGGCTAGGTCCAGGACAGAGGTCGCAGAATGCATTGCCCTCGAACAATTTATGCAAGTGTTACCGGATAGAAGCTGAGAGTGGGTACAGCGACACCAACCGAAATCACTAATGGAGGCTGTTATCCTAGTCGAAGACAACCTAGTGGCAGACAAACCGGGTCAAAGGCTGCTGAAAGCAGGCGGTTCCTGCAAAGGAGAGTATGGGAGTGTAAAAGCCCAAGGCAAGGTCATAGCTGGGGGCTCCCCTGGGACTCTGGCACCCTTTTCTGAGCCGACTCAGCCCAAGTTGGTGGGGACATTTCAAAGACCCCCACCGAGTACTAGATCGGGACAACAGCCCACTCTGGAGGTGCCATTCGGTGGGGCCCAAGAGAAGAACGACCGGAACTGGTGTTGGCCGTGTGGCGAGGAAGGCCACTACCAGAAAGACTGCCCTTATATGGAGTGTGGCTATGGGCAGGCATGCACAATCGGCCACCGTGCCAGACAGCGCACCCCACCAAAACTTGTGGTTCCGGTACAGACTGGGCGGACTAATAACTGGGCCCTTATTGACTCAGGGTGCAGCCAGACCCTCGTTCGAGAGGGACTAGTGTCGGGCCTGAGGGAGCCAGGCCCAGTAATACAGCTGCAATGCATACACGGGGACGTATGTCCGTATGCAACCATGAGAATACACCTTACGGTGGGGGGCCGGACAGAGAACATCCAGGTAGGAGTGGTACCCCGGCTAACATATCCAGTGGTGTTGGGTCGGGACTGGCCAGAATTTGGCAAACTTTTGCAAGAGTATGACCCTCACCCTACACAGGCTCCAGAGACAAACACTTCATGAGTAGGACAAACAGAGCCTCATGGAGGCGGGACTGGCTGGGAAGAAGGCAGCTCCCTCGGAGGAACCAGCCACATCAGAGACAGACGTAGGCCCCCCTCTGGAAATGGCTGAGGGGCAGTTGAAGGAAGATAAGGAGTTCCTCCGAGAACAACGGGAAGACCTGATGCTGAGGTATGCATGGGAACAAGCCACTAGCCCTGACTTGGAGTCGGGGGAGGACCCACCAAAGACCCAAGGACCCCGGTTTGAGATCCGCCAGGACCGTTTGTACCGAGTAGTGTGTGATCCACAAATGCAAGAAATCCTCTATCAGCTCCTGGTGCCACAGCAATTCCACCAAGAGATCCTACATCTGGCCCACAACATCCCGTGGGCCAGACACCTGGGCCGGGAAAAGACCCTCCAGCGGATTAGTCAATGGTTTTACTGGCCAGGAATCTACAGAGAGGTAAGGGACTTCTGTATCTCCTGCCTGGAGTGCCAACAGACAAAGCTGGCGGGAGTATCCCGAGCTCCTCTCATTCCTATGCCAGTGGTAGGTGAGCCATTTGAACGACTTGGCATGGATCTGATAGGACCGCTCAAACCAAGCCAAGCAGGAAGCCGTTATATCCTAGTCATTGTGGACTATGCTACCAGGTATCCGGAAGCCATACCATTACGAGTAGCGAAAGCCCCAAATATTGCCACGGAACTAATGAAAGTATTTGCCAGGGTAGGGATTCCTAAGGAGATATTGACTGACCAGGGCACCAACGTCTTGCCTAAACTGATAGGGGAGCTGTGCCAACTAATGAAGATTAGGACCATCAGGACTTCAGTATACCATCCTCAAATGGATGGCCTTGTAGAACAGTTCAATGGTACCTTGAAGTCCATGCTCCATAAGTTTGTCCAAGAGGACCCCCAGCATTGGGATTCCTTGTTACCAGCCTTACTGTTCACCATTAGGGAGGTCCTTCAGGCTTCCATGGGGTTTTCACCATTCGAGTTGCTATATGGGCGAAGACCTAGAGGCATCCTAGATCTCTTAAAGGAAGAGTGGGAGACACAGGAGATGTGGGTACAAGGGACGGTACATTATATAATCAAGCTCAGGGAGCGACTCCGCTTGCTAGGGGCCTTTGCCCAGGAGAATCTAAAGCAAGCTCAGGGAGCTCAGTCCCAACAATACAAGAATAAGCTCACGTACCCGCAGTTTCAAACCAGGGGATAAGGTATTACTCCTGTTACCATCCTGCAAATTGAAGCTACTCGCCAAATGACAGGGGCCCTATGAAATAACTCGACAGGTGGGGCCCATGGACTATGAGGTTAGGTTACCAAGGCGAAGGAAAGAGGTCCGTATCTACCCCATAAACTTGAAGAAATGGGTGGAACGAGAAGCCTTGTGGATTGCCCCACCAACCCCGGAACCAGACTTGGGGCCCTCGACAGGGGAGACCGCGGGGCCCGTCTCGCCAGTGATAGGTCCAGATCTCAACCCTGAACAGCAGAACCAACTACAAGAACTCCTGAGCAAGTTCCCAGATGTCCTCTCTACTCAACCAGGCAAGACAGGACTCATAAGTCATCACATTTCTACCACCCCGGGACAGAAGGTAAGGGATAATCCACGGCCCCTCCCATGAAAGATGTGGCCCACGGTCAGACAAGAATTGGAAAACATGCTCAAAATGGGGGTGATGGAAGAATCCAAAAGTGAATGGCGCAGCCCAATCGTCCTGGTACCTAAATCTGACGGTACCTTACGTTTTTGCATTGATTTTAGGAAAGTAAATGCAGTGTTGTGATTCGACACCTACCCCATGCCTCAAGTCGATGAGCTGTTGGAAAGACTAGGGGAAGCAAAGTATCTATCAACCATAGACCTCACTAAGGGGTACTGGCAAATACCCTTGACACCAAATTTGCACCCTAAAACAGCCTTCTCTACACCCTTCGGGCTCTTCCAGTTTGTCACCATGCCATTCGGATTACAAGCAGCCACTGCCACCTTCCAGAGACTAATGAACAAGGTGTTGCAGCCTCACGACTCTTACGCGGCAGCCTATATAGACGACATTGTGGTATATAGTGGTAACTGGAAGAGCCATCTTGAACACCTCAGTCAGCTTCTCTGAGGGCTCCCAGAACCTAACCTAACCGCCAACCCAGCCAAGTGTCATCTGGGACAGCGTGAAGTAACCTACCTTAGGTATGTGGTAGGCGGAGGTACATTGAGACCATTAATTAGCAAACTACAAGCTCTGGCCAACACACCGAGGCCACACACAAAGAAACAAGTAAGGCAGTTCCAGGGGCTGGCAGGCTGTTACAGGCGATTTGTGCTAGATTTCGCAACTATAGCAGCCCCCTTGTCAGACCTGACCAAGAACTTAGCGCCCAAGCAAGTACAATGGACAGACGGTTGTGAAAGGGCTTTCTGGGCACTAAAGGAGAAATTAATGCAGGAACCAGTACTAACACATCCAAACTTTAATAACGATTTTATATTGCAGACAGATGCCTCAGGGGTGGGACTAAGCACTGTGCTCTCCCAGGAGATCAATGGGGAAGAACATCCCATCCTCTACACGAGTAGGAAATTGTTTCCACAGGAAAAACAGTATTCAACCATCGAGAAAGAGGCCCTAGCCGCCAAATGGGCAATCGATGTGCTGCGCTATTACCTCCTGGGAGCCAATTTCACGTTGGTTACTGATCACACAGCGCTGCGATGGCTGCACGCTATGAAGGACACTAATCCACGCTTAATGCAGTGGTACCTGTCACTACAGCCGTACCACTTTACAGTGGCCCACCGACCAGGTAAAAAGCATGCAAATGCAGATTTTTTTTCTCTGCTGGGAGAAAAAGAGGATGCAGGTAAAACCCCAAGTGCTATCTTAAGGGAAGGGGTGTGTGACAGGGTAGCCATGCCCCGCACTAGCACAGCCTTGCTGGGCTATATAAGGGAGAAGCCCCGCCCCGAGAGCCCTGCCGGGCATGCTCCAGCGCCTGTGGGTGGATGAAAGGCTACAGCTCAGCTCAGTCTGGGCTGGCTAGCGAAGGGGAAAGACATCTCCAGAAGGCTCCAGCCCCAGGACTCTACCAGCTGAGCCAGTGGATGCGGTCCTCTGAGGATAGGCCCGAGGAGACTGCGCAATCTGAGAGAAGGGGTACACCAGAGGATTGTGACCCAGGAGAAACTACACCGTGATGCAGAGCGAGGATTCTCGACTGACCCCCAGCTAGGAAGCAGCCCAGGGGCCCTGATAAGGGAAACCAGGGAGAGCCAGTGTTTTGGCCTGGATCCCTGCTGATTGGGTGACATACCCCTACAACCCTAGGGCCCTGGGCTGGGGCTCAGAGGAGTGGGAGGGTCTGAGGCCCCCTACCTGGGGTCCCACACCCCTGCAGAGGGACTTGTTGTGTTTGTGGACTGTGGCTGGTAGGCCACATTGCCCCACCCTGAGGGCTGCAGAGAGACTGCTAGTTTGTGGACTGTGGCTACTAGGCTGTGCTGCCCCACTCAGGGGATATGTAGAGACTGCTTATTGATGTACTGTGGCTACTAGGCCGTGCTGCCTCGCTCGGGGGATTGACAGGGACTGCTTGCTTGTGGACTGTGACCACCAGGCCACCCCGCCCCGTCCTGGGGGGCGGTCCAGGGGCATTAGAACCCCGTGACATCCTTCCTCGGTGAAATATTTTGTGCTTGTCTTTGAATTCAGCAAGAGGAAATTCAATAAACCAATTCCCTAATTTGTCAAGGCCAATTTGAATTCCACTCCTGTCCTCTAGCATGCTTCCAACTCTTCTCAGCTTGGAGTTATCTACAATTTTTGTACACATCCTTTTCACTCCATTATTCAAATAGTTAATGAAAACATTAAAAAGCAGTGAATGCAGAACCATCCATGCGGGACTCCATGAAATATGTCTTCCCAATCTGACAGTGAACCATTGATGATTTCTCTTTGAGGACAATTTTTACCAAATGTGTGCTCCCTTTTAGTAATTTCATCTAGAGCACACACCTTTAACTTGATTATGAGAATGTCACATGGAATTGTGTCAAAAGCCTTATTAAAATCAAAATGGAACATATCTACAGCTTACTCCTGTACACTGGCTAATAACTCTGTCAAAGAAAGAAATTGAGTTGATTTGGCATGATTTGTTGTTGCAAAGTCATGCTGACTCTTCCTTATAACCCTATTATTCTACAGGTACTTTTGATTTGTTTTTAATTTGTGCCGGTTTCTTCCTAGGTATTGAAGGCTGACTGATTCTCAAGTTCTCTTTACTTTCCATTTTAAAACTAGACACAATGTTTGCCCTCTTCAAATCTTCTGGGACTTCACCTGTCCTCCAGAAGTTCTTGAAGATACTTGGTAGTGATTCCTAGAATGTTTTAGCTAGTTCTTTCAGTAGCTTAGGATGAATTTCATCAGACCCTGTTGATTTGAATGCATCCAGTTTATCTAAATATTCTTTAACCCTGTTTGCTCCCTAATTTGGGTTTGCATTCCTTTCTTCCCCAGTTAGTATTAACTGAACTGAGCATCTGATCACCCCCTTATCCTTTTAAGTGAAGACAGAAGCAAAATAGGCAATAAACACCTCCATTTTCTTGACATCAATTATAAACTCTCCTTCCACATTAACTAGAAGAGCTAGATTTTACTTAGTCTTCCTCTTATTTCTGATATATTTAAAGAATCTTCTATTGCCTTTTTACATTCCTTGCTAGGAGTAACTCTTTTTGTACCTTAGCCTTTCTGATTGTGTTTCTGCTATCCTTTTTATTCTCCTCCTTAGCAATCTACCTGCATTTCTACTTTTGTAAAACTCCTTTTTGATTTTAAGGTTATTAAACAGCTCCTGATGAAGCCATATCAACTTTTTCTATTATTCTTATCCTTCCTTTGCATAGGTATCATTTGCAGTTGTACCTTTAATATGTCTCCGAGAAAACAGCTCTCCTAAAAACCCTTTCTCCCCTTAAATTTTCTTTCCAATTCTCTGAGTTTGTTAAAGTCTGCTTTTTTTTTTTTTAATCCATTGTCCTTTTTCTGCTGCTCTCACTCCTCCCTTTCCTTAGAATCATGACACTTATTTCACCCTAGTTGCCTTCCACCTTCAGGGTCACTTCCAATTGCTCAGCATTAAGGCTAAAAAGGCTGTCCCCTTGGTTACTTCCCCCACTTGCTGAAACAAAGTTGTCTCCAATACATTCTAAAAACATATTACTCATTGGTACTAGGCTGCTGTCTGTTGGTGGTAGTATGAAGTGGTAGAGACTATTCTATAGAAATCACTATTTCTAGCAGACTGAAGAGATAGAAAGCCACTCAGAGCCTCTGCCATAGGTGCACTGCTTCCTTGGCTGGGGCAAATGTATTAGCTGGGCTGCAGAAAGCAGGGGGAGAGGAGCTCCAGCTGATGGCACTGATTAAACCTTGCCCTGAAGATGTAAATAAGAACAGCTGAGTGCCAGGCTGGGGGCTGGAAAAATAAAGCTACTGGGGAGAAACCCAGGGGCTGTAGTCAGAGAAGAAAGCTGGAGCTGGGTTGCTTGGTGTGCCTCCTGGCAATGTAAGCATAGGAGCTCTATGCTACAAGGCCTACAGATTGGGACTGGGTAGTGTAGTTTTCATTGGAGAAAATGGCTCAGACTCTTGTTATGTGGAGGGTGGGGAAGAGGGGACCCATGGACAGGCCCAGAGGCACATGCAGTTGCCTATACAACTCTTCCACATAGATCCAGTATCCATTTCTCACATCACAGTCCCTGGATAGTACATATGCTTTTGGACAGTACTAAAGAAGAATACTTCACAGGGGGTTATGGCTCAAAAATTGGACTCTGGAGATTGGGGTTCTGTTCTCAATTGTGTTAATGACCTGCTTGATGAATTTAGACAAATCATTTCCCCTCTCTGTGCCAGATGCCCTTACTATCCTTTATCCTGTAAATTAATGGCCTAAGTGTTCTGGCACAATTACTGACTCTCACTATGGGCATGCACAGCACCTAGCACATTGTTGCCACAATCTGACTGAGGGTGCTATATGATTCTGTAATACTATGTAATAGGGAGTTAGCACCCTACTGCAAGTTTCTCATATTTCTGCTACTCTTTTCTAAACGGCATTACAAATCAGTACTTGACTGTGCCCTCTCTGGTTCCTATTTTCTACAGTTACTAGCTTTACAACAACATCCACCTCTCTCTGAATGACTCAGATGTAACCCTACTAGATCAATTCCCTCCCCAAACATGTATACACCATTAGCACAAGCATCAGCCTCTACCTACACAACCTGCACTGCTATACTGCTTAAGATTTAAATGGTGAATGCTGTCCTTGATTGCTTGCCAGGTTAAATTGGTAGTGGAATAGAGCCACATTTCTATACTTTCAGCATTTCCTTGCAGAATTTTCCTATGATATGTGACTAGCAGAAGAACCAGGTTGGTCGGATGAAACAACACTGATGCCGTTGTTAGGACTGGTCCCTTGTGTCTTCATGGAGCTTGAGGTGGTGTTTTTGACAGACATTTCTCCATCTTCTCCTGCTAGGACTTTCTCCTCACTGGGTGCCAATGACCAATGAAACTATGTGATATATTTTATATAGGTCATAATTTAGCATAGCTAATGCACAAATGCCCTTGGAGAAAGCATAGGACTTTCACATAGAGGCATGGGCTTGATCTTTTATACCCAATACCATGTACATCCCTTACTTTGTATGAATATAATGGGGAAGAATATCTTTAAACTCTGAACTCAACCAATAATTTTATAATAGTTTTTTCTAGGAGCAATGCCTCAGGAAAGATCCAGAAAGGAAAAGGTCTAACATTTCCCTCAGTGTCCTTCACCATGTTTCCTAGTAGATCTTCCCAAACAGATACCTCTCTGCCTGAGAATCAAAACTGCAGTTACCTCTTCAAAGCACTTCAAGATAACAGAAATTTCTTCAAGATAAGAGAAAACATAAGACTATAAAACAGCTGTGTGACCCATATGAGCAATCACAACTAACTCACATAACTCAATGTATTGCAGTGGTATAGTGAGGATGTCCAGCTCACATTTGGGCTCTCCCAAGTGCCCCACGCCACCCTGTACCTTGCCTCCAGCCCACCCCGCCCCCCTCCAGCCCTGTCCCTGAGGGCTTGGCACCCCACCACCACCCCGGTTGCTACACCACTGATGCACTGAGTATTGCTTATTCAAATAATTCAAAGGCAAGTCAGAGATTAAAAAAAGTTGTCCGGTGCAGTTGATTAACAAGTAAATGTGACCAAAGCTAGTATGCTTCCATGTACTCCATGGGCATAGGAAGAGGTTAAACTAGTTCATCTAGTAGATTACTTACTGGAAATTATTCATTTAGCTTGAATTATTATACCCAGCTGTAATCATTTCCTCTTCCAGAACACACTTGTCCCTGTACTAATACCAGACTTAAATATTAGACTCACATTGGCTTGTTCCATAATCCTGGTTGTCCATTATCTAAAATTTTAGCCTGTGTGTGCCATGATAGTGAATGGGAATGTTGCCACTGGTGTAAAATTTGGCACAGGATGAGCTCTATCATGAAAATCAAACCCACATGTGCCCTCCTTAACATCAACACTCACCTTTCATCAGCAGAAACTTCCATCTAGAGCTTTCTAGAGACTTCTGTGCCATTCTATGAGCCGTATCTTTCAGAGCTTCTGCAAATTGCTCTGAATACAAATAAGTACAGATGTAGGGGAGGTGGAAGGATGCACTGACTATAGCAAGTTGTTGGGACTTGTGTGTGAATAAGAGAGAGAATTATCTCAGTCAGCAATGTCTGAGGTTGTTAAATTACTGTGTCATGAGATTTGTGTTTAGCTCATTCCTTTTTGCTCCGATACAAGTTCTCATCTTGGACTGATATAATATCCTGTTCATCATGATCAATGTCAGAAGCCAGATCATTTTCAGTAGGTAGCATCTTCTAGATAAAAACACCCCAGTATCTCTGTTTGTAGTACCATTAACAATATTGATTGCTCTACATTCTTCAAATTGAAGACAGCGGACATACACGTTACTGTGAAGAGAGACATCCTCAGCTGCACTAAATGTGTTCTGAATAACGCTTGAAGGAGATTAAATTAAGTACTCTGCAAGAGTTACAGTTAAGGCAGGTTGCCATTCTCATTTCGGGAATTGTCTTTCCTTGAACAACAATAAAACATCAGCAACAAGTAGGTTTCCACCATAGAAGAAATGGGAGGTTATTATATTAAAAATACAATAAAAATTCTGCTGAGCAGCTGATAGAAGTAGTGAGGTGATCAAAAGATATATGATGAGGATACTTGGATTGTCATAGCTCATTTTTCTTGTTCCCGTAGGACTGCATGTAGAGGTACTGGGCAAACTGAAATGACAACTATTGGTAGCTGAAGGATTATTTCAGTTAATCATTTTGAGGTAATATAGGAATGCTCTTATTCTTTTACTGCGGCAAGTGGGAAGCAGTGTGGTCTGGCTGTCAACCCAAGGGACTGGGAGTCAGGAATACAAGCTAGTCCAAGCTCTGTAATGACTTGTTCCATCACCTTAGCTGAGTCATATCTAGCTCCAGGAGGAATATTACTGAGGAGGAGAGGGAGACAGGGATAGAGAAATAAATCCACTTATTTAGGCTCCTGAATCAAGTTGCCTATTATTCTTCCTGCTAATTTGCCATACATGTAACAGGAAAATTACTGACACTTTCTATATCAGTGTCAGATTTGTTCTCCAAAGCATCACCAACTTCCTAACAAAATGACTATTAGTTTGCCTTTTTTTGTATCATTAAGTAGATTTGCTCAATTCCTTTGTGCACTGGAAAAATAGATCGCTTCCTAGTTTCTGTACTGCATTCATTTTAGGAATGACAAAGTTCTGTAACCCAAACTGCATTAGCAGTGCTAAGGCAGGAAGAGAGACTGCACACACCCTGACTTTAGTACCCAGACAGTCTATTAGCAGAACTTGCTTCCTGGCATCTGGGAACTCATCCCCATTAATAGAAAGAACATGAAGTCAGTTTGAAAAAAGCAGGGTAGAAATGTAGGGATGGTAAAAGTGACAATAAGGGGAAAACAGGGAGGAAGTTGCATTTAGGCCTTAAATGTAAAATTCCTATTCTGAGCTACAAGCTGGAATTTGAATGCTGTGTTCTAAGAGCGTGTTTAGCTTGGAGACCACCTATTTGTAATGCCAGTGAAATATATCAATGTACCTGGAGGCTACTAGGCCAAAAATATGGTGATCAAGGATCACTTTCCTCATGGGGTTTTGGTATTTCTATTTCTGGATATAGTCATGAAGTGGAGAAAAGTGAAATTAAATAAAAAATCAACACGTATTTGCTCTTTAAAAGTATAGGTGATCATGTCTTACTTTATACAACTGCTTCCCCATTCAATGTACTGTATGACTAGAGTGTCATCCTGTCAGTCCAGTGTTGATCTTACTCTCAGGGGCTCAGGACCTGTTTCTCTCAGCTGTATCACTGATAAATCTATCACCACTGACCAGAAAGTAATACAGACACCCCCAAAATCCAGTCTAGAGCATCCTAAAGTGGAGTCCCATTGTAGCTGGAGGGCAAAGAAAAGGGTGAGAGGCTCCAGTTTTTTATTACTGGTGATCTCAAACACCAAATACTTTCATCCATTTAATGGCCAAATTCTGCTCTCATTTACATTGATGCACCCATGTGCATACAAGAAGAGTTAGGCCCTAAGCAAATATTCAGTGTTCTGTTATTAGTGATAGGAAATTACACAAATTTAGATATGAAAATTAACTCAGACTGTTGGCTTGTTGCCTCTGCAGCACTGCTTGTGTTTTGACACCACCCAGGTAGTGTCTCCAACATTTGTGGTAGCATCTTTCTCTCTCACTGCTTCATAGAAAATTGACTCTATTATATAAGACAGAAATGCTAGAAGAAAGAGCTTGGAATTCAGACGGTATGTTTTTCACTTCAGCATAATGTAGTCTGCTCCGTGTGACCTCGGTGAAACTCAGGGTTGTAGAACGACAGATTGTTTGTTTGCAATAGTCACTGCCAGTAGCTAAATTAACACCTTATTTTGTGAGAAATGCTTATTTTTGAAAACTGCTATGTGGACACGTTCACTTTCATCAAGCCAAATTCACTGGTCAAATAGATGCATGACAACTCATTGACCTCAACTGAGTGCAGAATCTGACCCCTCTGTCTGGTGGACATGTTTTGGGACTAGTCCTGTGGAGATAGCAAAATACTAACTATATAAGCAACACAAAGAAGAAATGACACAATTCATCTTTCTCGCTAGGTGGAAAACAGTATTTTGATCATTGAAAATGCAAAATATTGTGAAGGCTATACTATCTCAGCCTAGCACTTGCAACCCCAAACTACAACAGGAGCAATGGAAGAGAAGCATAAAGGTGGCCTTTCATTTGCAATGCATTCCAAAATCTGCCTTGGCTCCCAGCTACACTGGTGATGGGATCTTAGAAATGTGAGAGAGAGATCCCTCTGGACCACGTTGGTTTTGCTTAGGGAATAAGTGCCATGCTTAGCTTTGAGTCTCATGCCTTGCAGGGTTACCCAGATTAACCATACATGTATTTGGATTTGCATAAGAAATGACTGTACATGCTTAGAAAATATGTTGCCTGAGCTCGCAATTTTCAAGCCCTTGGCAAGTCTTAACTTCTCCTTTCCAGTCTCATCTAAAAACTGGGGGGGGGGGGAGACACACAGTTGACTTTCCTATTCATTCTGAGTAGTCTTATTTAAGTCCTTCCTCTTTTTCCCTTGCCTCAGAGTTTATCTTTTCCATATAATCTCTCAAAGCACATGATGGGGAGGCCTGAGGGAAAGGAAGAGTTCAAAAGTAAGCCATTTATTCAAGTAGTTGCAAGACATTTAAATTTTTTCCCTTCTGTTGAAAAAATTTCAACCTGAAGATAAGCCCCTTACTATGCCTCATCATCTGAAGTTCAGATGACACACAGTAAAAGAATGCAGTCCAGATGATACACTTAAAACATTTCTATCACTTTTCAAGGTTTTCTATGTTACTAGCCTTAATATGGGTTGAAAAGTCTCTCTCAGCCCAGGGGGAACTTCCAAAGTAGTAGCACTAATAAGAATCTTAGATAATGGGTCCCAACACCACAGTATCTGAGCACCTCGCCATCATTAATGTATTAATCCTAATCTTTAGAGCCCTGCATGGATACAAATAAATGGATCCATATCCAACCTGCATCCACCAGAAATGGTCCGCAGATATCCATGTTGTATCTGCGGATGCAGAAATAATGCGGATATCTGCAGATATCCGCATATTTGCAGGGCTCTACTAATCTTTCCTCCTCACCTTGAGGAAAAAAGTGCTATTATTTCTATTTTACAGATGGGAAGCTGAGGCACAATAGACAAAGTGACTTGGCAAAGGTCAGAGGCAGTCTATGGAAAACCGGAGAAGTTAACGTAGGTTGCCAAGTCACAGGCTAGTTCCCTAATCAATGGATTCTCCTTCCTCTTAATAAGTGCCATTCCACTTCAGTGTTGTTTGGGCCAGTCCTGTGAGACGTTGAGCATCTCCCGTGAGGTGCACACTATTCCATTTCCTTATGGAATGGAGGAAGCTCAGCACCTAACAGAGCAGAGCCCTTCAGCTTTGCTGTGGATGGCACTGTTCATTCAATGCTTTGCACTGGCCTGGATGAATTTCATCTGGAGTATGGAAGTGACTCAGTTGTGGCTTGCCTTTGAAAAAACAAACTCCAAACCTAAGAGACAAAACAAAGAATGTATCTGAAGGGATTTTTTCCCTTCCCCTTGAACCAAAAATCAAATTATAGCCATCCATCAAGGCACACACAAAGTAAATGTCAGTAAAATTAAACATCTCCCATGACCTAAAGTGCCATCCTATTGGACTCCAGGGACAAAAATCACACCAGACAGGCATAGGCTTCTGATAAGGCAGTGAGAGCTTCACCAAACTGGAGCAGCTCCAGGAGGAATTGTCCTTCCCACAGCTTCCATTGGTCTGGACCATACTTTGAATGCTGCAGCCTGTGGCTCCTTTCCCACCGAGGAAGCTGAGGGAGGGAGAATCACTATCAGTCATGGGGAAAAAGGTTGTTCATAGGCCAGTGCTGAAGGGGAAAAGGAGTTAAGTTCCCTTTTCCTTTCTTCTCAGTGAGTAACTGCTGAGTTTGGCTCAAGTGTAGGGTGCAGAAGAGAGGAATCTGATGTGTACCCCCTTTATCCCTATTCCCACTCACTTGGGTGACTTGTACCCTGGGGTGCTAAGAGGAAACAGTTCTTGTTTTTCCCAAAGAATGGGAACTGCTTTGTATGGAATAGATGAAAAGACAGTTCCTGGTACACTCCTGATTTTTCCTCCAAAGGCAAGATGCAGCCTGAGTCTCAAAGTGAGTAGCCTCAATACAGGGCCGGTCCTTCCACAGAGGCGACCTAGGCAGTTGCTTATGGCATCAATAATTGGGGGGTGCCAAGGGCTGGGCTGGGGCCAGCGAGCCTATCCTACCCTGCTCTGTTCCCCTTCCACAGCGCTGTTCCCTGGCAGGGGCTGGACTCCCACCTGCAGCCAGACCCCAGCAGTGGTGCTCCCTGCCTGTAGCTGGGTTCCAGCAGCAGCACCACTCTGTGGGCAGCCTGGGGAACGGTGTCAAAATCACTGTTGGCCTGGGGTGTCAAAAAACCTTGGGCCACCCCTGCCTCAATTTATTACACACACAGAGAATGTAAAATATATGAAATTCTGTGTTCTGTACCCTTTCCTTGGGTTATGAGAGTGTGCTTGTAAGCTTTAAAACAAATCACAAACTGATCAGTATTGAAATCAATAAACAATTCAATTTGTCAGAAAAAGAAGCCTTTTTGTAAGACTATTTTTCAAATGACCCCTTGTCCCCCTGCCCCATGGAAGAAAATAAGCTCTGTTCTCATGAGTATTATTTCATATTCTGTTCTTTCCAGTGTCCAGGAATTCAAGAGGCTAAAGCTCCACTGTCTTTAATGGGGCTACACCTATTTGGAATCACTGTCCATCTGCCCCTTCACCCTACAGAATAATCTCTACCCACAATCCTTTCCCAAAGCATGAAATTCATTCTGGGGGTTTTGTTCTGTAAATTATAGATGTGCAGTGATTTCAGCGCAAGCATATGGATTGTGAGCATCTTAAGTTCTGTTTTAAATGGCCAAAAGAAAAGCACCAACTGTGTCTTATTTAATTTGATGAGTTGCTTACATGATCTTTCTGCCATGGCTATGGTTTCTTTTGGTAGCCTGGCATTTCCTCAACTCATGTGAAATGTTTTGGTTGATATCTCCACCCTGATTATGACTATTTTCAGAAATAATCTAGAATCACACTAAACAAATGTTAATAAAAAGAACAAAAGCTTCAATCCTTTGAAATAAAAGGCTTATCCTCTTGTGTAGGCCCCATAGTCTGCAGCTTGCAGAGAGCTTTACAGGTATCATTTTGCCTGCAGGTCTCTTCCCCTCTCTCACATTAGCCAGTTAGAAACATACATGGCCTGATTCTATTTCTTTTTAAATAAATACAAATTGCCATGTAACTTCACTGACATAAATGAAATCATTACTGATTTACACAGGTATAAGTGAAAAGAGAATCAGCCTCGTTGAGAAAGAAGGGAAAATGAAATATTTACGGATAAAAATACAAAAAAAAAAATGCATTCCCTGGATATTATAGCCTGCTTATATTTAATGAAATTGAGTTAGATTGACTGCACATTTTGCATCTTTCTCTATTTCTTTCAGAGTTTTGTTGAGCAAAGGCTTTTCTGACATTCTTCTGTAGATGAGTGTCTCGATAGCAGGATCTCCTGTTGAAGTTATTTTTGTGTGATTAGTTACCTTTTCAGAGAAGTGTAGTGTAAAGGACTAGAAGTAAGCCATGTGCAACACTTAAACCACATAGAATTTTCTTGTAAGAGGCTGTGTATTGTACAGAATTGCTTACCCATGCCCTCGCCATGATACAAGCGGTCTCTAAGCAGCTCTTGCCTAAGCCAGCATGGAAGAACCTCAAGTGAGTTGCCACACTTTCACGAAATCCAGTGTTAAAAGTAAGCTGTGTATGAGGGGCTGCTGCTAGGTTAGAATAGGAGCCTCATACCCTGGTCTTGAATTTGAGGGGTATGTTTTTCCCTGCTGTTAAATATACCACATAGCTCAAACTGAAATGCTCAGGCATAGAATGAAGCTCCAGTTCATGATACAATCAAAATCTGTATCCTGGATACCTTGTTAATTTAATGGGACTACAGTTATGGAACCAGCTCCTTTGAGATTCCCAGCAAGGAGTCCTGTGGCACTTTTAAAGACCAAGAAATTTACTGGTATTTATCGCACTAGCTTTCATGGGAGAAAATACCACTTCATCAGATGCTTTGAAGATGGGGGATTTTCTCTCACGAAAGCTCATACAATAAATAAATTTTGTTAGTCTTTAAAAGTGCCACAGTACTCCTTGCTTATTGTACTGAACTAGACTAACATGGCTACCTCTTTGGAATTTGCGATTCCAGCCACCCTGACTCCCCCTGATTTCCAAATGGCCAATAGTTTTTGGTTCCTGACGCATCTATTGCTAGCATTATTAGTGAACAGAAATTTTGTTGACAACCTCCATTCAGGCTTGGCAACTTTAAAGGAATGAAAACATAAGAAATAGGAGATTTCATGGGAATCTATACCAACTGGGACATCCCTAAATGTCCATTTTAGCTGTTAAGAAGCCTCTGGAGAGACAACTTAGATGAAGGTCCTTTAGCAAGATCAAAAAGTAATTTCCCACAGGGCAATCTAATGTATAGAAACATGGTAGCTCTTTCAGTTTTTAGCTAACAGTGTAGCAAGTCTTAGAGAAACAGACCATTGTGGATCCTTCAGGAGACATGAAAAAAAGCAAAGACATAAGCATGATTAAGTCTATACTTATAACAAAAAAAAGTAGATTTTTCTGTAACCTTTTGAACAACAGGTGAAGCATTGGAACAAGCTACCTAGGGAGGTGGTGGAATCTCTGCCTTTGGAGATGTTTAAGGCCCGGTTGGACAAAATCCTGGCTGGGATAATTTAGTGGGAGTTTTCCTGCTTTTTTGGCAGAAGATTGGACTAAATGCCCTCATGAGGTCCTTTCTAACCCTATGATTCTATGATTATGTAGTCATATGATAAAGAACATTTATATATAAGAACTTTTCTATGGCAAACTAATCTTTTTTTTTTTTTTTAATATATACAAATAGGTGTAATAGCAAACCTGCATGCTTTTACTAAAATGTATTTTATGAGTTCTCAACACTTCTATATTTATTCCATATCAGGCTCAAAGTAATAACTGTCAAGATCTGAATAAAAGTTTTTTTTCCTATACAAATGTAAATCAAGTTTCAGAGGGGTAGGAGTGTTCATCTGTTTTCAGCAAAGGACAATGGATCTGATGAAGTGAGTTTCAGCCCAGGAATGCTTATAGCCCCCAGCCCTCCAAATTTTTTTGTTAGTCTCTAATGTGCCACAGGTCTACTTGTCATTAAAAATAAAGCAGTAATTTAGAATGTCATGCTTTGGATGTAAAGCCAGGACAGTTCTCTTTCATCATCCAAAGTAAAACTGTTCTTTTGGAACTATCTGAAGGCAGTCATGCCTGAAACTTTGGCTAAACTTTTCAAACTTGGGTTTCTAAAGGTAGGCACCTAAATCCACATTTAAGCAAATACAAAATACGCATGACTTTTCAGAACAGCTAAGCACCCAAAGCCCACAAAATCATTGAGAGCAATGGAATTGGCAGTCAGTGTTGAACTTTTGGCCAAAAAAACCTCCACATCCCACATAGGTTTACAGTTACTCATAAACATCTACATTCCCTTTTATAAATACACATTTTGTCTGTTTTCATATCTAGGGTCATTTACTTTGCAACCTGACACTATAAAATGAGCAAACACAGCAAAATGCTATAGGAAGAGAAAGCTTACTAGGCAACTTCTGATTTAAGCAATTTCTGAATAAATAAGAACCACACATAGCCCAAGACTCCCAGGGAACCCAAACCTTTTTTGAATATTCAAAGGTCACAATTTCATTTAACATTGTGTTTTGCTTCCTTCTGCACATCCTGGCTTCAGTCTTTAATGGGTTTGGTTTCATTAGGACTAAGCCAAGAAAATAGTAAGCAAGTTAAAAAACCTTGCTTATTAAAAAAACAAACAAACAAAAAAACACATACTGTGAGGCCAGCTTTGTATACTCAGGCACTGCTGTTTCTCTCCATCTAATACTGAGGAGCAACTCCAAGACTTCAATTAAATGCTTTCGATAGGCTGTGCCAGCTGACTTGGGTTTGTGGAGCTCTGGCTACAAGGCTGCTTAATTGCAGTGTAGACATTCTGGCTAGACTCTGGCCTGAGCTCTGAGATCCTCTCACTTCACGAGTCCTAGATCTGGGGCTCCAGTCCAAGCCTAGAGGCTTACAGTGCAATTAAACAGACTTGCAGGTTTTTAATGGCAATTTAGGCACACCCTTAGGCTCCCAGTCTCTAGTCCCACACTAATAGCTACTGCTCCTGAAACTTCACTATCTGTCTCCAGTTCCAATCATCCTACTGCAGCTTTTATAGCATTACTACTCTCCACATCTTAGACAATTTGCTATGACATCCACTTACGGCTCGGTGCAGGAGAAACAATGTGACCAACAGAAAATTTGCCCCGCTATAACTAAAGCATGACTGATCCTTAGTTTTCCCTGTGGACAGACATGATATGAACACAGTTGAAGTGGTCTTATTGCCTCTAACACTTGTCAACTACAGGATGTTATACTGTGCAAACTAATTAATAGATTCATGGATTATTAAGCCAGAATGGACCAGTGATCATATAGGCTAGCCTCCTGTGTAACACAGAACACTTGGCTTTTCTAAGGTAATGGGCTACAATCAGTTGGTTTATATGGGCTTCCACTGTCATATGCTAGGGTGCATGGCTGCCAGGAGTGGGAAGTCTGCCAAAGGCAGCAATTTCAGTGAAGAGTAGTTATAACCTCCTCTCCCTCAGAAGATTGAATGGAAAGAACTGTCTAAATAATGGGTAAAGCTAGCTAATATGAAGAGTAATCAGGTAAGTTGTTGATTCATTGCATCCCCTGGGCAGCCTGCACCTGCTTGCATGCTATTAGAGCTAGGGTGATTAGGTACCTTGATTTTGTAGGGATGGTCCCCACATTCGAGGCTTTTCCTTATGCAGATACCTATGACCACCGCACCCTCTGTCCTGACTTTTTATACTTCCTAGCTGGCCCACCTAGGCTGAGCTGCCTAGAGGATGACAATTCTGCTTCCCAACAGCCTTTCATAATTGACATTTGTTTCTGTTCTGCATTGGAATAAAACCAAAATCCACCTAGTCAAAAAAAAAAAAAAATCAAATGACTGTGTTCCAAAATGGTACTGGGGAGACTGAAAACTTCAGGTTTTTACTTTAGGTCTCTCTGTCACTCTCCAGAGATGTGACTTCCTGCTCATGCACACATACTTGCAGCAATTATCTAACACCTGAAAATGTTCATAGTACAGTAGCCATGGCAGCATGTTCAGTCACAACTATGTCAAGTACAAATCTGTTTGAAACTGGTGGACACACTGCTATTTATACTTAGGCTAATTTGAGGAGAGCTAATGAGTGAGTGTCCAGGAGCAAGGGAAGTCACACTGCTAGCTCACAGTATAGTGGACATAGTCAATGACCAGAGAGCACTGGACCCAGAAAGCATTCCCAAAGAAGAACCTTTGCTGAACGACACCTCCTCAGAATGCTGAGTTGATAATATCCCGACTTGCTTTAGGTCTTGGGAAGCCCTCAGCGGACATTAAAGCTGCCTCTGGCACAATCTCTGAGGGAAGGGAGCAGTGAAAACTCCATGGACCACCCAACAAAAGTACCTCCCACATGCACATCTCGGCTCTTTACATAAAGGCTGTGTTCAGACCAGAGTTTTATTTCGAAACAGCTGTTGTTTCAAAATAAAACTTATGTCCATATGATGTTCCGTTATTTCGAAACAGTAAAACCTCGCTTGAAATCGAAATAGCCGTTGTTGCAAAACAGCTGTTTTGAAACAACGGTATTTGGCAATGTTGTTTCGAAACAATTGTTTAGAAACAACATGTCCAAATGGCCTTATTTCGAAATAACCATTTCGAAATAACAGCCGTTTCAATAGCAGGCTTTCCCTTAATTTGAATGAACTTATTTTGAAATTAGGACTTTATTTTGAAATAACTCATTTAGAAATAACTTGTTTTGAAACAACAGTTTACGTGTGAACATAGCCAAAGAGACCCAATCTGTATTTCCCTGTGCCAGTCAGGTTTAATCCTTTTGCCTTTAACCCTTCCATAAATTGCTGCCCTACATCTCTCTCTATGGCTATGTCCACACATACATCGTTATTTCGAAATAAGTTATTTCAAAATAACTCATTTCAAAATAAGGACTTTAATTTGAATTAAGAAAATGTTAATTCAAATTAAGGGAAAGCCTGCTATTGAAATGGCTGTTATTTTGAAATGGTTATTTCGAAATAAGGCTGTTTGGACATGTTGTTTCGAAACAATGGTGGTGTTTCAAAACATGTCCAAACAGCATCATTTGGAAATAGCAGCCATTTCGAAATGAATGGGGTTTAAGCTGTTTCAAAATGACAGTTCTTATTTTGAAATGACAAAGCCTGTCATTTCGAAATAAGAAAACATCATGTGGACCTAATCTTTTTTATTTAGAAATAACTAGTGTTTATTTCAAAATAAAAGAGAAATGTGTACATACCCTACATGTAAAACAAACAGAGTCCCATAGCACTTTTAAAAACTAACAATTTTATTTTATCGCATGAGCTTTTGTGGGGTAAAATTCCACTTCGTCAGACACTTTGAAGCTTTAAAGCATCTGTCAAAGTGGGATTTTCCCCCACAAAACCTCATGCAATAAATAAATTTGTTAGTCTTAAAAAGTGCTAAAAGACTCCTTGTTTGTTTTGCTGAACTAGACTAACGTGGCTACCCCTCCAGAACTCCTTATATATAGTGTCTTTTTCTAAATGCACAGCTCAAATTTCCATGGACATGTGCAAACTTTGCTTTTGGTGGGGGCGGAAAAAAAAATCACCGAAGTTAGCTAAATAGCTTAGCAAAATCTTGAGGGTTTTTTTTTTTTTTTTTTTTTAAGAGAAGTCATTTCAGTTACAAGTGGGAGTTGGGAAAGATATGGTTAGACATATGGCACAAAGAAGGTGTTAAATGACAAAAATTAAAAATGATTCACAATATGTTCTATGAATATACTAACCCCAAATCTAAGCTATGTATTGACAGGCCCTTAACACAAGTATCTGTGTATAAGAAAGGGAACCAATTCTGATTTAAACACAACTTTTACACCAATATCTTCACTGATCTCAGAGTTAGCCATCTGATCTATGAAAGCAAAATCAGTCCATATGTACTGTCACATGACAAACCCATTATCTGTATTTTAATCAACAGTAGACAACATTCAATAATAGAGCTAGGCTGTAAAAATGTAAGCTATTTTAGTCTAAGTGGCAAATTCAAAAGGATCACAAGCTGATGTGACTAACTCTGTAGACCTTTGGGACTCAGAATACAACCCATTTTTTGCTTATTTCCAGAGATGCAAAAAATCCCACAATTCTAAAATAATTGTTATTCAGCAGTTCTAAAATCATGCCCTTTTGCGTCTATCTGATGGAGTGATAAAGTATTTGTGATTACAAGGCTGTGTTTTACTTGACAGTATTCATATTGGCTTTGTGATAACTTAAGTACATGTACACAGGTGATGTAAACAAGGGAGTTTAAGTGGGAGATTAGAGGCGAGGGTGCAGTGTTCCAGTTTTGTTTTGATCTTTTTTTGTTGCTCTCCACCCACCTCTGAGAGAAATGTAGGTGGAAAGGTACAGGAGGTACAGAGACAGCAGTGACAGTGACTGGCTGTGTTCACATGTAAACTGTTATTTCAACATAAGTTATTCTGAAATAAAATCCTTATTTTGAAATAACTTAAATGAAAATAAGAAAATGTTCAATTGAAATAAGGGAAAGCCTCAAAGCAAAATAGCATGCCCTGTGTGTACATGCAATTTCACTTCGGAAGAGGGGCAGCATTGGAAGTGTGGCAACATGGCCGCCTTGCTGGGCAATTTGGCAGCCATGTTGCCAGCCAATCGCATAAAAGCAGGAACTGTCCTCCCCTCCCTGTCCACTGTGACTCCCAAGAGCTGGCGAGAGAGATGGCTATGGAGGCTCCCATGCCATCCTCGAGCACTTAGTAGACCCACTGCTAGCCTGCAGGGTGCTGCCCTGCTGTGGGACACAGTCTTCCCTGAACCCAATGAGCCTGGAGCTGAGCCCCAGACCATCATCTCAGTGGCCCTCACAGCAGTAATAGCTCCCTGTCCCCCTTCTGTGCCCCAGCGCATCTGAGCACAGGACACCAGCACAGACTGGTGGGAGTGGGTCGTCCTGCAAACCTGGAGCAATGAGCAGTGAAGGAGGAACCTCCAGGTGAACAGGGAGACCTTCATCCACCTTGTTTCTGAGCTCATCCCAGTCCTGCGCTGAAGGGGCACGGTGATGAGGGCAGACATCCCTGTGGACAAGAGAATGGCCATCGCTCTCTGGAAGATGGCCACTCCCAAATCCCACTGGTCCGTTGCCCATCTCTTTGTGGTCAGGAGGTCCACCATCAAGGAAGTGCTACTGCAGGTCACCCATGCCACCAACACAGTCCTGCTGCCACACCTTGTCACCCAGACAGTGCTGCAGGACACCATTGCCAGCCTTGCCACCCTGGGCTTTCCAAACTGCAGGGGGATACTCGATGCCACCCACATCCCTGTGCGAGCCCCACTGCACTGGGCAGCCAAGTACCAGAACAGGAAAGGATACCACTCGGTCGTCCTGCAGGCCCTTGTGGACCACTGGGGCATCTTTCAGAACTGCTATGTCGGATGGCCGGGGAGGGCGCATGATGCCAGGGTGCTGCACAACTTCTCCTTGTACTGGGGCACAGAGGCAGGCACCTTCATCCCCCCACCCCCCCCTTAATATCACCATTGGGGAAGTTGAGGTGCCCATTGTTTGATATAGCCTACCCCCTCCACCTCTGGCTCATGCGCCCCCTACACGGGACCCCATGACACTGGACAGCAGCTTTTTAATTGCTGCATCAGCCACTGCCACCAGGTGGTTGAGCAGGCATTCGGCAGACTGAAGGCCCGCTGGAGGTGCCTCCTCACGCGCCTGCACCTTGCCGAGGACAGAATCCCGGAGATCATCAGTGCTTGGGTGGTGCTGCATAACCTCTGTGAGCTCCAGAGGGAGCCAGTACCCGCCCTGTGGGAGGCCAAGGCAGAGCACGTCAGTGCTCGGTTCCAGCAGCCAGAGGTGTCGCCCTTGAGGGAGCAACTGCCACCTAGAGCAAGTGCTGTGTGGAAGGCACTGAGGGACCTGTTTGTCCAGGAGAACATTTGAGGGCCAGGCCTGCCCCACCACACCACCTGCTTCCCCGTTCTCCCACAGCCAGTCCCCAGCCAACCCACCCACCCCCTGAACCCAACCCAATAAAACACTGAACTCAAACTATTAACATAGGTGAACTTGTTTTATTTATACAAAGAAAGGGGTTGCAGAAGGCGGAGCTTGGGAGGCAACAAGGTTCGAGTAGGGGCAGAACTGGGGGGGATTTAAATGGGAGAAGGGATGGGGGTGGGAGCGTGGGGACAGCTGAGGGGGCATATTATTGGGGAGCCACCCCTGGGGCATGGCGCTCAGCCCCATGCCTTTCTCCATGGCCACCCCAGGTCCAGGGGTGCCAGCAGCAGGGGACTGTCGGGTCCAGGGGTGCTGGCGGTGAGGGACAGTCGGGTCTCCAGGTGCAGGTGCTTCAGGGTCCTGGGGGGCAAGGTGGGTGCTTATGTGGCACATGGCAATGTTCAGGCTGTCTAGGGCCATGGCCTGGTGTTCCAGGGCCATCGTCTGCCACTCCAGGGCTGCTGCCTACAACTCCAGGGCTGCCATGACACGGTCATTGGCATTAGTGGCGCGCTGGATCTGCCAGAGGGCGGTGTCCTGGTGCCTCCCCTGCTCCACATGTCAGGCCCAGGATGAGTCTTCCGCTTGCTGGTTGAGCTGGAGCAAGTGGTGAGGGTCTCATCCCAGGTTTGGTGAGCTCCCCTCCTAGGCCTTGTGGTGGTCGGGATGGTTGCTGGAGTAGGTCAGCGGGTGGGTGTATGAGCTGCAGGGCAGAAGTGAGAACAGTTACTGTCAACCTACTAGCCTTGGTGTGCGCAGCCTGGTGAGCTGCAAACACCTCTGCCCTGACTGCCAGCAGGATTCCCAATCTATGTGCTGTGTACCCTGCACTCAGGGGACACATGGCCTTGTGGTCTGCAGTAGTGAGCTGTACTTGGCACCATGTGGTCTGGGAAGTCTCCTGAGGCCATGTGATGACAGTGCTGGCTGCAGGCTCTCTGTCCTGCATGTTGCCATGCCTGCCTATTGCCACCCCAGCGTTGAGGGACCCCCATCCTGCTTGGACCTGGGACCCTGTCTCCACATGCCTCCCTGCCACTTACATCCATGGGAGAGCCTGTGCACCCCCCGGGGCCTAAGCACCACTGTCCCAGGGCCGTGCCCCCCTTGGGACCCATGCCTTGCACTCCTAGGCCTCCCTGTCTGGGAGCAGGGGGGAACACTCACCAACTGGCATGCCTGATGTCCAGCTGGACGTCCCTTCTAGGGTGGCTGCCTCCTCCTCTGGCTCCTCGGGGCTGCTGGTCCTGTCCTCCCCTGCAGGGATCAGCTCTAGGCTGCCAGGTGGTGCACTGCTGGGCTGGCTGTTCTCACCCACATCCAGGGCAGCCTCAGCCATCGCCTGAGGGGCCCCCTCAGGCAACACGGCCAGGGCATGGGGCTTGCCTGAGTCCACCAGCCAAGAAGGGAGGCTGTTGGGCTCCTGGCCCAAAAAGCCATCCAGCTCAGCAAAAAAGGGGCAGCTTGTGGCAGCAGCTGGCCCCTTGAGCTGCCTGGCCTCCCTGGCCCGAGTGTACTCCTAGCAGAGGCTTTTGACTTTCAAGAGCACCTGCTCAGTGGTGTGCTTGTAGCCATCAGCTGCCAGGGCCTTGGTGATGTCCCGGTACACGTCAATGTTCCTGTAACATGCCTGGAACCTGGCCCTGATGTCCTCCCTACCCCAGATGTGCAGGAGGGACAGGGTCTCATCCTGCATCCAGATGGCTGCCTGGCATCACCCCTGTCCCCCAGTGCCTCAAGCCTGGGCCATGCTGTGTGCAGCGTGGAGGCACAAGGCACCAGGATGGCAGGGCACTTCCTGGTCCCTGAGCAGCCTGGGAGGAAGAAGGTCAAGCCACACCAGAATTGAAATAGCCATTGTTTCAAAACAACGTGTCCGAATGCCATTGTTTCGAAACAACTATTTCCAAACAATGGCTATTTCAATTGCATGTGAGGTTTTACTGTTTCAAAATGACGGCCGTTATTTCAAAACGATGGAGTCTCATCATTTCAAAATAGCAAAACATTGTTCGGACATCCCGCGCTTTATTTCAAAACAACAGCTGTTTTGAAATAAAACCCTGGTGTGGACACAGCCACTGAAGCCACGGAAGAGACAATCGAGATGAGCAGATGTGAAAGCTGCAGGATGTAACCCTCAAGTGGGTACCTGAAAAACGATTAATTTGTATGAAGTGATGCCTGATAGAGTTGATGAGAAGATCTGAAGTTTGGAGATGCAGGTGGAAAATATGGTTGAGTTTCAAAGGGGATTCAAGCAGATGAAGGGAAGATAAGAGGATGTTGAAGGGAAAAGTCAAAAGATGAAAGCTGGATTGAAGAATTCTGAGGGGAGACTGCTGGGTGAGGAAAGTGGTGAATAAAAGCATGTGAACCAAACAGCAAAATACCCACTACTAAACAAGAAATAGAGCTCAGAAACAGGTTTGCTGAGTTGGAAAATGCAGAAGGGGCACAGCAGGTGATAACTGAAGGTGGGAGGGCAAGGAAGAAGAGAAGGCCAGCTAGTCCTATAATGAGAAGGGAAGAGTCAATGGAGATAGAAAGTTCACTACCCCAGAAAGCTACAGGATGATCCACAGAAAATTGAAAGGGAGAATAAAAGACAAGAGGACCCACAGCCAGAAAGAGGCTGAAGAATCACACCATCACCAGGAAAAAGGCAGGTCTATGTGCCTGGTGGCTCCCTACTAAGAAGAATAGAGAAGCCTGTCACCAGAACTGATCAGGAGAACAGAAGAATGTGCTGTCTGCCAGGAGCTAAGATACTGGATGTGAACCAGAGGTTGAAAGGGATTCTAAAGAGGGCAGGAAAGCATCCACTGATTATCCTTCATATGGGAAACCAGCTAGATTCTCACTGGAGCATAAATCAAGAGAGACTATACCAGGCTGGGGAAAATGTTTAAGAAACTGCAGGCTCAAGTGATTTTTCAGTGGGATTTCTCCTGTCCCCAGAGGAGGAGAATGTAGGTGAGACTAGATTATGGTGATCAATGAATGTCATGGGCAGTGATGCTAGAAGGAGGGCTTTTTGATGTTTGATCGCTGGGAGGTATTCATGAGCAGAGGACAGTTCTCATGGGATGACCACCACCTGAGTAGGGAATGGTATAAACTTCTGGGATGGAGGTCAACACAGTTTATTGAAAGAAGAGCTTTATACTAGGAACATGGAGCGAGTTACTCATGTAATCTCCAGGTCTGATTTTAACATTGAGATGGAAAAAGATCAAGTAAAATGACAAAGCAATGGAGCAAGAAACATCAGTGGGTAGGAAAATGGACATTATCAGAAGGACAGTGTTGATACCAGCCAGAAAGGAGACACTGACAGTGGAATGACTACATCCAGTCAGGCGAGGCATATGGGCAAAGCTGAATAGCAGTAATTAAGATATTTGTACAGCAGTGCAAGGAACTTGGTTAACAAAAATGAAGGAACTAGAACTACTGGTGCTGGAAATGAAGCCATTATAGGGATAACAAACATGGTGGCATAGTAGTCATAACTGGAGATTTAATTTTGGTATTGGTGAATAGTCAGGACCTCATAGGAAAGCTAGTTTTAGAGAACAACTTTGGTTTGAGTCATCATGAGTTAATTCAGTTTGAACTAAATGGAAGGATAAACAAAAACAGATCTGCAACAAGTGTTCTTGATTTGAAAAGAGCTAACTAATATATTAAGAGAATTAGTTGGGCAAGTGAACTGGACTGAAGAGCTCAAGGATCTGAACGTGGAGGAGGTTTGGAAATACTGTAAGTCAAAGTTGCAGAAGTTATCTGAAGGCTGCAAGGGAAAAATTCACAGGGAAGTGTTGCAGACTTAACTGGATGAGCAAGCACCTTAAGCAGGTGATTAAGAAAAAAGCAGAAAGTCAACAAGGAATGGCAAGGTGAGATAGATCAGCAAGAAGTGTTACCTGTCAGAGATCAGACAGTTTAGGAATAAGGTGATAACTGGAGACAGCCCAGCAGAGTTGACCCTTGCAAAGGGAATTAAAACCAATAGTAAAAAGGTTTACTACCCATATAAAAAGAAAATAAGGAAAAAGTGGAACAGCTAAGTATTGGGGATGTGCTGGAATTTAAAGGATTATCTAGGTATGGCACATCACCTAAACAAATACTTTGCCTCCATTTTTAATAAGACTAATGAATAGGTTAGGGACGGTGTTTGGGGACTAATTACAATGAAGATATGGAGGTAGAAATTACCACATCCAAGGTGGCAGTCAAAGTCAAATAATTTAATGAGATTAAACTGGGGAACACAGAAAATCTCTGAGAATATTAAAAAAAAAAAGGCACATTGTATGCCCAATAGCAAGGATTTTTAATGGAGCTTTAAACTCAGGAGTGGCAAGCATGACTGGATAATTGGTACTATATTTCCTATTTTTAGTAAAGGAGAAAAAAAGAAATCTGGGAAATGAAGGCCTGTTAGTTTGAGCTCAAAAGCATGCAAGATCATAATACATTTTGAAAGAGAAAGTAATTAAGGACTTAGGCAGGATAAAATGCAACAATTTTAGAGGTTGATTGTGGTCAACCAACCTGATTTTTTTTTTTTTTAAAGGCAAAGAAAAAGCAGTATATCTAAGGATTTTCACACCAGGATTTCAGTAAGGCATTTCATACAGTTCCACATGAGAAACTGTTAGTGAAATTGAAGAAGAGGGGGATTAATAAGAGAATTGAAAGATGGATAAGGAACTGGTTAAATGGGAGACTACTACAGCTCATACTGAACAGTGAACTGTCAGGCTGGAGGAAAGTTACTGGTGGAGTTCTTCAGGGATCGGTTTTGGAATCAATTTTATTTAGCATTTTTATTAACGACCTTGACCAAAGCTGGATTAAGGGTCCTGTGAGCATGGGACACTGTGATTTAGTGGTGATCCCTCCCTACCATGATGGTGGCAGTGGCATCAACCACCCTGGGGGAGGGCTAGATTGGCACTCAGCACTGGGTGCAGCAGATCAACCAGTTGCAGGGTCAGGGCCAGTCGGTGATGTGGTGGGGACTGCCTGTGCTTGGACCAGCCACTGAAGGTGCTCTGGGCTGGCTAGCCAGAGACAGATTAATTTTTGCAGGGAGGCACATAGTGATGCTTCCTCCTTAGCCTGGGGCCCAAGCCGACATCTTCTAAAGCTTCTTTATTAACCTAACCCTAACCTTGGCACAAATGTGAGTGTGTCCTAATAAAATGTGCTGATAACACAAAATCAGGAGGTATACAATAAAGAGGAAGACCAGAATATATACAAGATCTGGATGATCTTGTGAACTGGAGTAATAGAAAAGGGATGAAATTTACTAGTACAGTCATGCCTTTAGAGACTAAGGAAAAGAATTTTTACTATAAGATGGGTACTAACCAGTTGGAAGTGTCAGAGGAGGAGAAAGACCTGGGTGTATTAGTTCTTCACATGGTGACCGTTACCCATCAACATGATGTGGCCATGAAAAAGGCTAATGTGGTCCTAGGGCTGGGATTGGCAACAAGTGGTCTCTGATCCCTTTAGGACTTTTTAGAAGTTGTTTTGTACCTCCCTGGATGAGAGCTAGGGCTGAAGGTAGACATTTAAATATCCTTCTCTGCCCAGCTCTCAGTGGCTTGGAGCAGCCAGGGAGGTAGGCAGCTCGCAGCTGGAGACTCCCCTGCTTAAGCAGAGGTAAGTGCTGTGCTGGGCGGGGGAGAGTCTCAGTGGCTTTGCATGGGCTGGAGAAGCAGAGAAGGGACTTGGCTTGGGGGCATATGAAAAAGGGGGTGGCTGCCAGGAGCCAGCTGTGCTGGGCTTGAGGCTGAGGGGTGCCAGCTAAGCTGGGAACTGGCAGACTGGCTGCACAGGGGCCCCCACCCCAGCTTAGGTGCAGCCAGGACTTCTGAGTTCCCTGACCTGCCTGGCTGGGATAGGGAATTTTCTCAGCACTGCGGTATGGTAAGTAAGAGAGTGGGAGCCAGTGGGAGTCCTGGAGATGGGGAAGGGTGGTTAGTAATGAAGGAAAGCGGTGGGTTAAACTGCTTTGCTTAATTTTCACTGACTTTGTACTATGTTTAAATTAACTTTAGATTTAAAAGCAAAACATAACAAAACCAACAAAGAAAACCCCCACACCAGTAGTTGCAAATATTAGTGACCTGTTTGTTTCTGGGAAGATTTTTAAATGCTATTCTGGTTGCCAGAGTTTTGTGGAATCCAAACCTTTAATTCTTCAGAATTGGAAAGCACAGAAAGTAGTGTGCTACCTTGAAGAAGTCTATACATTTGGTGTAAAGCTATCATAGAACTATTATGGAAAAGGATAAATATCCTTTTAATGAAGATTGAGAAAAAATTAACACTCACCTTTATTTATAGTCTTAAACTACTATTATTTTTGTACTATTATTGAACTTCAAAAGATTCTTTGGGCCATGTATTCCTTCATAGTAAGGTTTCTGTTGGCTCTGGGGGTTGTACTTAGTTTATGTTAGGAAAGATGAGTTATGGTGGAGAAAATTGAAAGTGACCTAAGAGAGGAAAAAACAGGGCAGTGTTGACTGAACACAGGTTGTTTTTTTAAAGTGAAGCTGTATATGGGAAGAGTACTTAGTGAAAATTATGACTCAAATATTTCAGTTAAGTGATAGAATTTTTTGAGCAAGATTCTAATGAAATGAGACTTTTTGTGGGTAACAGGAGTATAGAAAGGGGTTATAGCTGATGCTAAAAATAATTTGTTAAAGAGGGGATATTCAACCTCCATGCTTCAAGGATCAATCCAATGTGCCTATTGGAGGTTATGTGCGGAGATTACCCCACATCTGTGTCCTGCAGGTTGCCAACCCCTGTCCTAGGGTGTACCTGGCAAGGTATTTCCAGGAGAGACAGAGAAGTGTCAGTACCATTAGGAGGAGGCACTAGTGAGACCTCATCTGGAATATTGTGCACAATTCTGGTTTCCCATGTTTAAGAAAGATGAATTCAAACTTGAACAGGTTCACAGGGATGTGATCATTCCCCTCTATTCTGCACTGGTGAGGCCATATCTAGAACACTGTGTTCAGTTTTGGGCTCCCCACTACAAAAAGGACAGGGACATGCTAGAGAGAGTCCAGGGGAGGGCAACCAAAATGACTAAAGGGTGGGAGCACAAGCCCTATGAGGAAAGACTGAAAGCATTAGGCTTATTTAGTCTGCAGAAGAGAAGATTGAGGGGGGATTTGATAGCAACCTTCAACTACTTGAAGGGATGCTCCAAGGAAGATGGAGCTCAACTATTCTCAGTAGTAACAGAGGACAGAATGAGGAGCAATGGTCTCAAGTTACAGTTAGGGAGGTCGAGGCTGGATATTAGGAGAAACTTCCTTACTAGGCGAGTGGTGAAGCATTGGAATGAGCTGCCTAGGGAGGTGGTGGAGTCTCCATCTTTGGAGGTGTTTAAGGCCCGGCTGGACAAAACCATGACTGGGATGGTTTAGTGGGAGTGGCCCTGTCTCTGGCAGGGGGTTGGACTAGATGACCTATGAGGTCCCTTCCAACCCTAGGATTCTAAGAGAAGAGCTACTAGGATGATCTGAGGAATGGAAAACCTGCCTTATGAGAAAAGACAAAGAGCTTGACTTGTTTAGCCTCACCAAAAGAAGGCTAGGAGGAGATGTAATCAGAACTCTATAAATACATAAGAGGGATAAATACATGGGATAGAGAGGAGTTATTTAAGTGCCAGTGTGGACACAGGAACAAATGGCTACAAACTGGCCAACAACAAGCTTTGGCTCAAAAATTGGATGAAGGTTTCTGACCATCAGAAGAATGAAGTTCTGGATCAGCCTTCCAAGGGGAGCAGTCGGACTGTGCTTATGGAAGTTTATGGAGGGAATGGTATGATGGGAGTACCTATGATAGAATGTGGACCTCTGGTGACTCCCAATAGCAAAAATCCCCTACTGCTGGAAACAGGACACTATATGGGGATGACTTTGCATTATTACAGAGAATCATTTCCCTACCTGGTGGGTCCTACCCATATGTTCAGAGTCCACCTACCTGATTACCATACTTGGGGTCGGAAAGAAATTTTCCTGCAGGACCCACCTTGGGGGTGGGGAGATTGCCTTCCTCTGAAGCATGAAACACAGATCACTTGTAGGTTTAAACTAGTATAAATGGTGAATTCCCTGCAACTTGAAATCTTTAAACCATGATTTCAGTAACTCATCTAGGGGTCAGGGTCTATTTCAGGAGTGGGCGAGGTTCTGTAACTTGTAATGTGCAGGAGGTTAGATTAGATTATCACAATTGTACCTTGTGATCTTACAGTCCGTGAGTCTAAGATATGATGGGTGACCATTTAAAAATCTAAAACCAGAAATACTTAACAGTACTTGCAGCTACTTCTGGGACCAAGGACATCAACCAACTGGCCACCTTGCAGAATGCTAACAAGACAAGACTTTTTGGCACAATACGTTGATGCAAACCCCTACTTCTCAGACATAGCAGCAAAGTTTATTTAATGATCATAAAAGTCAGACATGTCTTCTAGTCCCATTTAACCAATAAGTTCCATTTTGTAAGGGAAATGATTGTGGAAGGATTTCTTAGAGAACTTCACAAATTGAAATCATAGCACAGAAAATATGAGAACAGAATTTGTTCAAAGATCCTGTCTTGAAAAAAATCTTCCCTCTCTGATTTCTTTTGTTTGGACCACAGTCTGTGTGATGCTGTGCACATCAGCATCTGACAGGGACAAGCTTTTCTGAACCAAAATCTTTTACCTGTTGTATGTAAAATAGCCATTTTTATCAGGTTCCTTTTGTTTTATATCTTCCTGCACCATTTCACAAGTGTTAGTATGGGGGGGAGGGAATAGTACTTTGCCTCATGTCAATTTGCTTTCAGCTGTTGAGATTCCAATTTATAACACCTCAGCCTTCCTCTCTCATGACTGCCTCATGCTTCCTTAACTTCAAGTCTGTCACTCAAAGCATCAGAAAGAAAATTTGCACAGAAGTGTCCTGCAGGGACTCAGATAACTGAGGGCATGATTTGTCTTTACTGTCCCTTACCTCAGAGTCTCATGCATAGGCACATGTGCTTTGGGAACACAACAGAATTAATGGCATCATTTTCCCAGGCCACTGCTGCAATCTGTGTCAAAAATGCCTAGAGTAGACTTTGGTTTAATGAGAAATGATGCATCAGGAGAAATACTGGGTTTGCATACAATTATTCTCCTGTGTAGCCCTAAAGAGCCATATTTACCAATAGTTGCTGACAGTAACAGTAACATTGGGATTTCTCCCATGAAAACTCATGTGATAAATACATTTCTCAGTCTTTAGAAATGTCATAAGACTCGTTTGTTTTGCTGAACTACACTAAGCCCTAGTCTACACTCACTGCACTTCTCGGCAGCAGTTGATGGGAGATACACAAGGCACATAACATACCTTGGGTCTCTCCTGTCAATTACTAATGCCCACTCACTTCCCCCTACATGCTGTGCTAAGGTGAATGGCAATGTCCCCTGGCTGCCTTAGTGCTACGCCACTTCCAGGGCTGGAGTTGTTATTGTAAACTCCCTAGCAATTCAGTGGTCTTGACCTGAAAGAACACACTGATGGTGGTGATTTTGCCACTGTCAGTACAGATATAGCCTGACACAGCTACCTCCTTGCAACTTGTTCATGTTGGTAGAAGTCAGAGGAGAAAAAAAAAAAAAAAAAAAAAAACCCTTTGGGCACAAATATCCCCCGGCGCGAAAGAAAAAAAAAAAAAAAAAAAAAAGAGGCTGTGTCTATACATGCTAGGAAGAGATGGAAGGAGGAAAAATAGAGGAGCAGAGTTGATTTAAAAAAAAGTGGAGAAAAATGCAGCCAAAAGGCATGTAAAGCAAATAGGCTGCTTGCTACTGTGTAAGTGTAGGCTCTACTTATGTGCACACTGGGGGGGGGGGGGAAACCATGGGTGTGTGAAGGCTGCAGTACACCAAGGGTCAGATTATCTAGGGGCTTATGCCCCAGGCCCAAGCCAAAAGGGGGGCCTTAGGCTCCAGGCCCTAAATCCCTTCCAATAATTTGGTGCCCCCCACCCCACAATCCTGGCAGGACAGGGACACTTACAGCAGGGGCAGGGCAGGGCCCTGGAGGCAGAGGCCAGGCTAGCTCTGTGCTCCTGCCCTATCCCAGGGGCTAGCTACTCCATCCCTGGGGTGGGGCAGGCCAGGCCAGGCCAGGCCACCACCTTGCTCACTCTAACCAGAAGTGGGGCCCGGCTGTGGTCTAGTCCACTCTGGCCTGATGGCTGGCACTGCAGTGCAGTTTTCTAGGGTCTGCGGACCTGGGGACAGTGCCATAACTAGGCATTTTGGTGCCCAGGGTGCATGCCACTTGGAAAGCGCCTCTTACAATGAGCGGTGCCTGGAGTGACTGGCGCAGAACGTGTCCTTTGATAGAGCAGCTAAATGGAGCAGCTCTGGGGTGCCCAGGGCAAAGCACCATTTGCTCCACCCTAGTTATGGTCCTGCCTGAGGGGCTGCATTAGTGCGTGCCAGTCACAGCCTTCCTTCAGACTGGCTGAAGCAGGAGCACTCTCTGGCCCCAGGCCGCCTCTGTGATGGTGGGGGTGAGACCCCAGCCCTTGTGTTGGGGGTTAGGGCCCCAGGAGTGGGTCCCATGGTGGAGGGGCAGCCCAGGGCCTCCAGAATGATTAATCTGGCTCTGGACCATACCCAGTGTAAATCCAGTCTGCTTCAGTGCAATAGGTTTGACTGGAAAGTTAGAGCTTAGTGGCTAGTTGTCTTGGGGCCAAATTCTTCCCTTAGAATCCCTGTGTGAATGGATGTGAGTTTATTGGACAGTAAAAATCCAAACAGCAAATAAGTGTGTTCAGATTATTATTGTTCTTGGTGTTATCTTGCAGTCACAAGAGTTCATGGGACAACTGGTATTCAGGAAAATATACATCACTCTAAAAATAGCATTGTCTGAAAATTTGTACAGGAAACTCATTACTTCCAATTAGTAATTCTCCTGTTCTTAACTATTTCAGCCATCAAATCTTGAAGGATTAATAAATGTATTGAATTTAAATTACTGGTCACACAACAGCCAAGTAGTGAAAAAACAGCTTCCAGATAAACGATAAAAACATTTACTTGCTGATCGTAACACATTAGTTTGAATTCAGATCAGTGATTAATGTTTCACAAATGAATTAAAAGGGGGAAAATACAATATATGTGGTCTGAAATATATAAGTGAAACAGTACTAATTGAATTACACCAGGGATTAATTCAATCCACTGTAGTTTTTTGGAGAGTGGGGAAGTGGTTTACAAGAATTACCTTTTGTTATAATCATCCTCTACCTCTTAAAGTAATAAGGAAAGAAAGCCCGCTGGGCAGGCACACTAACAATTCCTCCACCATCCCAGACCCAACTGCTTACAGAAGAGCTAGCTACCCATGGTTTTGGAATATGTATTTGTGATAGCATATTCTGAAGAGTGGGGAGAGGTAAAGCTTGTGCTTTAAACACTTGAATTCATCAGGAACTGCTGCCTCCCCTTGAAATGAAGAAATAGAATTGAGCTCCTAAAACTGTTTTCTTGGTGACTGGTTTATTGACCTTTTTATTCTTTCATGTTGCACAGTGATGCCACATAACCATGACAGAGCCTAGATTCTCATCACCTCCACTGCTTGCTTAACTGGTCTGCTTTCAGCTGTTAAACAGATTATGGTTTGCCATGAAATGTACAGCTATTTCCATTAAAACAAAACTACTCTATGGTGAAAAGTGAATTCTGGGGCAAATCTTCAGCTCTGGTCAATGACAATTTGCACCAGCTGAGGCTCTTCTCTGGACTTTGGATAGAAAAACCACCCTATGTAAATGAATGCATCTCATCTAACAAAATCAAGCCAGTCCCTGACCTGCAACAATAGTTGCAGGTGTCCTGCATATCTCAGACCTACACATACAGCAGCTTCTTTATGTATCTGCTTGAAAAATGTACTTTATAAGACAGGAAAAAAATTGGTAACTTTCCTGATATTTACCTCGACTGAGGCACAGCATCTGGGAGACACTACCAAGTTGTTGTTGCAGGCCACCCCCGAAAAGAGTAAGTTTGTTGAGCACATTAGCCCAAAAATTCCCTGCTTTAGGTAATTTCAGTTTAATGGCCTTAAGACAGATTAAAACTGCACAAAACAGGGTTGTTCCAGATCTTTTTGGAGTTGTCTACCCTTGAATCATTATAAAGAAAATTCTTACAAAATAAAACATATGGGAAAAGAGTTACTTGCCATTGTCCTCCAGGAAAGACAACCCACACATCCCAAATTCTTCAATATTATGCCTTGGCCCATAGGATATGTGCTGTTTATATATATCAGGTCTTGCCAGAAGATGACAGTCTGAATAGGACTGCTTGATGATGTACAAATCCCACTCTTTCCTGGATATCAGAGGAGCAGGCTAAAACAACCATAAATCAATGTTGTCTCTCACCAGTGAGGGGAAGGAAGAATTCCATCCAAAAACACTCATGGAACTCCAGTTTCAGGCCATAAAGTCAAGGTCATTAAAAAAAGATTCTTATATAAACCCTTCATTGGTTTTGAAAGGACTGGTCACCCTCTGCCCATACTCCCCCAGTGACAGAATATGTATGCATTTTTAAAACCTGGAGTAGGGGAATTAGCTTCTTGTTAATCTTAAGGAGCCTGTAAACCCTAGAAGAGAGTTAGATGTTTCTGAGTGCTAAAAGAAAATAAGTAATTTCTCCTGAAATGTCTATGTTGCTTGCAGACTTGATGTATGATTGTGCCATGCAAGACTATTCAGTTCAGTGGGAATACTAAGCTCAAAATTTCTCATTGCATGAATGTAGTTACCATTGCTATAGTTGACTGAATGCTGCCAGTCAAATCAACTAAAAATATACAAGTGAAACAGACTCATGCTTCTTGGTGTAAACTTATAACCTACAGAAAGGAATGGGAAGCAATTGCTATGTATAGCCACACGGTTAAGGGTTTGTGTTGAAAGATGGGTGCTCCATTCTCTCTCAGAATCCAGCATTAACCCATACTCAGAAGCCATGGTCCAATGGCCTGATGTTGTGTGGAAAACCCCATGTCCCAAAAATTAGCATTCTAGGTAAATTAGTTTTAATGGAACTACTTCAATAACTTCTGTTTCAGTTAGACATTATACAACCAGCTTACAAGCTTCACGTAGCTTATGGTGGTACAGTTGGATATAAAGCACAGCTTGTGGTGCATGAATTAAAATTGCACTGAAAGCCACATCTTTGTGCTACCATGGCAGAAGGGCACTCTAGGTGTTAAGATTCAGATAGTACGCTGAATAGCTTTAATACAGGGTGTGGAATCAATGTTGACAGTTCCTCTCATTTATTTGAACATAAATTAAGATTAATTATAATCTCTACATGATGCAAAATCAGTTGTTAGCAGTTAGAAAAAATAGCATATTTGTTTGTTTTGTGCTCAAGTCATTGACTGAAAATAATTCATACTGCTCCAGCCAGATGGTGAAAGGAGGATGCACTGTTTTTTTCCTAGTGGGCATCCTAAATCCAGCAAGAAAAATCTCCAGATGGATGAACATTCTGCATCCAGTAAGGATGGTCTGCTCAGCTGGAGAGCTGCTTTGTAGTTTTAGTGGCAGCTTGTATATCTTCATGCTTTGGATGGGCAGTGAACCCATTCTCCCCCCCACCCCCCCAGCTATGCAATTGTTATTGGACCCGTTTGAAAAACAGAGTTCAATTCCAATTGCACACTGATGAGAATTGGAAAGAAACCAGGTGAAGTCAAAGAAGTTACATTCTCATAAAGACAGCAATGAGAGAACAGATCTCTGGCACACTTTTGAGTCTACTGAAAACCAATCTGTAATATAGTCATTAACCCTTATGCAGCTAAACATACTGTGGTACAGTTCCTTGTGTGGGCAAACAGTCTTCAGGCACCACATATTGGGATAGCGGTAACCACACTGATGAACACATTAAGTCAAAAGTGACTGCAAAGACTTATCGGCTATGTCTACACACAAGGTTTTATTTCGAAATAAGTCATTCCGAAATGCTAAGCACCCTGGGAGGAAGAGCCACCCCCTCAGCACCCTGGCCAGGGAGACAAGCCGCTCTCCCCGCGCTGGGGTTCTCAGAAGCCCGGCGGCTGGGTGCCGATGCCCTGCTCTCCCCACGCTGGGGTGCTCAGAAGCCCTGCGGCAGGGTACAGGGGCTCCCCACTCTGCCTGCTGCCGGGGCTGCTCCCAAACCCCACGGTGGGGTCCGGAGGCGCCCGGCTCTCCCTGCCACCAGGGCTGGTGGCAAACCCCGCGGCAGGGTGCCGGGGCCCCGGCTTTTCCCCACCGCGGGGGCTGCAGCCACGGGGAGCCGGGTCCCACCGGCCCCGGGCTCAGCAGCGGCAGCAGCTGCGCGCCCCGCGGCTCCCCCGGCACCAGCTCGGGGGCCTGCAGTCGCGGGCGGGGTGGCCGCAGTGCCCCCCAGCAGGGCGCAGCATGTGCCGCCCTGGTTGTGGCCACTCCACTGGGGGCCGCAGCCCCCGCAACAGGGCACGGGGTGAGCCGCCTGGGCTGCGGCCACCCCGCCCCGGCTGCAGACCCCCAAGCTGGTGCCGGGGGAGCCGCGGGGCTCGCAGCCGCTGCCCCCGCTGAGCCCGGGGCCGGAGGGGCCGGTGGGACCTGGCTCCCCGTGGCAGCGGCCACTCACTCGCTGGGGAGCCGGGTCGGGACCGGCTCCCTGGCTGCAGCCCCCGCGGCGGGCAGAGCGGGAAGCCCCGGCACCCTGCCGCCGGGCTTCTGAGCAGCCCCAGCGGCGGGGAGAGCGGGGCATCGGCACCCCTCCGCAGGGCTCCCCGCTGGTCTTGGGGGCAGCCCCCGTGCCCTGCGGCTTGTCTCCCCTCAGCACCCTGGCCAGGGTGCTGAGGGGGTGGCTCTTCCTCCCAGGGTGCTAAGCACCCTGGGAGGAATTTCAAATCATGTTGTTTCGGAACCATTTGTTCCAAAACAACATGTCCAAACGGGTCTAAAGCCGTTATTTCGAAACATCCGTTTCGAAATAACGGCTATTTCGGGGAAGGGGTAGGTTTTACTTTTCCGAAACGACGATCCTTATTTCGAAAGGACGAGGTCCGTCCTTTCGAAATAAGGAAACGTCATGTAGACTAAATTTTTTTTATTTCGAAATAAAAGGGCCGTGTAGACGTGCCCATCGTGATGTTAACTTTTTAGTCCTTTTTCAGTAACATTCCACAAAGCATTACGGTAAAGACTGTAGGTCAACCTGTACAGACACCAGACGGGTAGTGTTTCACCGTGGGGTTCCCATAATATTTCAGCTGGTTCTGTGGTATAATCATAAACATTCTTCCTGGGACTAACAGCAATATTGTTCCCCTATAATTTGCAAGCTCTCCATTTTTGGAATAAAGGAATAATGCAGCCCTTCCCACCGACTCCATTTGCCAATCCTTTGGAATGTGTCTAGTTTCCTAGACTTTTAAGGCTGCTTATTCAAGGAATTTCTTTTCCTCTGTTCCACACTCCTTCCTCATCATTGACTTGACTCAACCTCCAGTGCATCCATTCTAAACCACCTTTTTCCCCTCATTATAAAAGGTTTTGCCATAATTTGATAGTATCATCTGTAATCCAGTATTGCTGGTTTCATTATTAAGCTTGTCAACACTGAAGTATTATTATATGCTACCCATCTACAGAACTTTACTAAACAGAACATCATTGTTGCTAATGGGGTTCAATGATCAGATTCCAGTGCAAGATCATCATTCCTAAAAAACATACATTTTCTGGATGACTTCAGTCAAGGGTTCTGAATTAGAACATGACCCAAGCTTGCACTGTGACTCGATGGATATCAAAATGTATAGAAGTGGCAGGTTTTGTGCTTAAACCAGATGTTTTGTAAAAATAATCCATGGGGAAGCAAATTCTAGTTAAGATGTTAATAGTGCATCATTATCCAATCTCTCATGATGAACTGTATAGTCCTAGTATTGGTTCAAATGCAGATATATCATGGTCAATTCTCCCTTTTGTATCTCCCAAGATGACAACATGAAGCCAAATAGACATAATAAATGTCATGTAACATGGCATAAAAACATCTTTTGCATCAGCAGGTTTTGCATCACATGGCACGTGTGCTCAAAATATCTGACCTACCTGTCTCAGAGCTGTGTTCTCAGTGTTCACATTATACCAAGTCTCCTGCATACAACCTACATCAACATTTTATCTTTCCAACTCTCCATCCCAGGAACCTTGTTTTTCCTATGGCTCTAATGGTCAAGCCCTGCAAATAGTGTAGGCTAGCACCTCTGCTTAACATGCAGAAGGTCCTGGGTTCAATTCCCAGGGGGTTGGACTTGATGATCTCATGAGGTGCCTTCCAGCCCTATGATTTGATTGATTGAAATATTCCATGACCTTATCATCAAATACTGAGGTATCACCCTCTTTCCGTCAAGGGCTTACCCCACCCCCACCTCTGGTATATGGAAGAATTGTCATCTTATGGCCTGATTCCTCAACGTGTAGTGGGAGATTTAGACCAGATAAATTTTGAGACTCAGAATTTGCAATCACTGGTTAATATAACCATGATGACTCTCAGGCATCTCTCTTCTGTAATATGAGGATAAAGAAAAGAAAAAACGATAAGCTGTATGAGTATGGACCCACTTAACCATTTCTCCTTTTCCACATTACTTCTTATCTCTTCATAGTACAAAAAAAAAAAAAAAAAAAAAAAAAAAAAAATCTAGATACTCTCGACAGAATTCATTGTCTGTGTCATGAGTTACTACAGCAAAATGGAAAAAATGGATATTGGCCATTATGCACTTAGACCTAATTATTAGCTCAATTACCCAGCTGAAAATAAGACCAATAGTTCTGACATACACTGTAAGGTGGATACAGACAAGCAAGCAATAAAGTGGAAGGATAAATATAAAGAGAGTAGGAAAAAATGGCTGTGCCACCGTAACGTCATATGAAGCAAAAAGGTCAAGATCTCATAAAAAGCAATTATTCTCTCTATAGTCAATATCATAGGATTGGAGATTACTTCTATGTAGACTACAGACTATTTATAAAAGGAAGGTCTGAAATCCCACAGGATAAGAAAGACATTTGCATGATTCACAGAATCATGACAAACATGCTCAGCAAGATGATTTTCTTGGAAACCACATTTTTGAAGGATAAAACATGTGCAAACTGAAGGTCTCTAAATATCTCTAGTTCTAATTAAACACTGCTGGCATTTACATTCCTTTTATGTACATGCCTTTACATTTCAGGACAGGAAGTGAATAATACTGTATTCATCATCAAATGTTGTGTAACATATCTGCACACTATTAAACAGCTGCTGTGCTCACACCTCTCAACCTTCCAATATGCCAGTGTTTGAGAAGCAAAGTGTGACAAATAACCAACATGAAAAGCATCTGTGTTTTGCAGTACTTCATGCCAGACAGATACCATTTTTAAAGCAATAAACCTTGCTGCTAAGGAAAGTTGCTCCCTTTGTGAATAAAGCCATTTTACAAAAGTCTGGAAAAATAGATTAGATTTACAAACACAAGAATCATGCTACATGGATCATTAGCAAAAACTGAATTCCAAACCTTCACATGTCCAGTGTAGGCTACAACAACTTGAACTCAAGGAGTAACTGCTCTTCTGCAAACCAGTCACTAGAAGAGGACTTGATACAAACTGTGCTGTGCAGAGGGCTAGTAGAGCTCTGGAATCTGGAGTTCTAGCCCTGGTTGTGGGAAGGTGATGTGATCTAGCACGATTGGGTAGAACTAAAGTCAAAGATTAAGAACTAACATTGTAATGATTCCAATCAAACTGTAGGGGTTATGTGCTCTTACATTTTGTATTTAATATAAGAAAAAAGTGAGGTGCAGTGAGTATCTGATTCCCACTGTCCACTCCAGCTATGCAGAGGATGAACTCTGCATCCACTGGGCTGACCCAGGAATCCTCAATGGAGATCACCAGGAAACTTTCACGGAGGCACTTTGCAACCCATTACAGAAAGTTTCTGGGAAGGGTTTCCTTATTTCTTCCATGATGGGACACTTTCCCAGGCCACTCATGTATTAACTCGGTAGGCATCATTGTGGTACAGCATATAGCAGGCCATGTTTGTACCCAGAACCTTACAGCATCTGCTCCCTTGGCACCTCTGCTACCCTCAGCAGACAGATGTCACATAGGGTCGCCTACAGGAGATGGAGAATTTTTTTATTACAAGTGCTCATCCTGTAAATAGAGCATATGATCCCCACCCATGGTGATTTTTAGGACCATCAACTATGGGTTTCCCAATATGCCAGCGATTTGGCTGTCAGGGATTCTTGTTGACCTCAGAATCTGCAAGCCCAGGGTTACAAATCCCAACATAATTAAGGGAAGGTGGGGGTGGGTGGGCACCCCGAGTTATCTTGTGTCTGCAGACACTGTCATCCCTTCCCACATGACTTAAACAAAGACCACAGTTTGGGAGGCTTAATTCTGGCCCCTGGTCTCAAAGCACCAACAGTGTTGCAGAGTGGAGGAGGCACTGTACACCAGTCCAGCTGTGCTCCTGATGCAGGATTCCCACTAGTTACAATTCCCCATTCCCTGGGCCATACTCATGAGTGGAACAACAAACCAGATCATGATAGTGTTCATATTCTGGCTCACACTTCATTGCAACTAAGGGAGTAATTTTAAAATCCTAACAGTGCACTAGACCCATGGTATGCACTGACAGTGGTTGCCTTGTGCTTTTTTCCCCCCAAAAGGATAGCTGTGTTAGTCTAGTCCAGTAAAAAAAACAAGGAGTTGTGTAGCACTTTAAGACTAACATTTATTTTTTGCATGAGCTTTCGTAGGAGAAGATCCCACTTCCTCAGATGCTTTGAAGATGGGTGAACTTACAGAAAGGAATGAAACTTAATGCAAGGGGGTGTAAAACATAGGATCAGGTCATAAAGTAACAGCAAAGCCTTGTGCTTTGCATGTCTTACAGTGGAAAGGTTGACCTTCAACTCATCCTGCACACCAGTGGAGAATCTTTCATAGAATAGTAATTGGGAAAAAGAGAACATGTGACAACATGCTTGACTAGATAAGAAATATCTTTGGGACAGCTAACACAGAGCTGACAGCCTGGAGTATTTCACTGTCTGAAAAAACTGAAAGTGGACAAGAAAAACATCCTAGGAGCATGAGTGTGCCATGGAGGATGATATGTTCCAGATTATGAAGGACCAATCAAGAATATTAAAACGTCTAGCTAAGCGTCAAAAAAAACCTATCTTGAGCCCCTCTGCAGCTCCTGCAGAATGGCTGCAATGTCATCTTGTTCCCAATCTCCTTCCCCTAAATGTTACAGGAGGTAAGTGGGGGTAAGGTGGCATATGCCTTCCACTCAACACAGGGGAGGGGACTAAAAACAAAAGCTACTCATTCATGGATTTTGATGGGCAAGACTTCTGTGCTATCAGACAAGCCGACTTTTCTCTCCTCTCAATGTTATCACACCATTTGCCCAAGGTTAAATTCTTCTCTTGTTCTTTCATTTTTTCTATATTTGTGAAATAAAAATCAAATGTTTCAAGAAAAGAATTCTCTATTCCGATCATGGAGACTTGGGGAGAAGGGTGAGAGGTAAAGGGAAATTGATGGAGGCAGGGGGGAAGACGTATGGGAGAGCACAACACAAATAAGCAGCGCACATTACTGTGGCTCATTACTGAAACGAGTTTTTAAAGATTCTTGGAGATACAGAGCTCCTTGCTGTGCCTCTTCTTATTGCTCTGATACCTGGCAACTCAAAGTTAGCTGCCAATTTACCTACCTCCACTCCCCACCCCTGCAGCAACTTCTCTCCCTTTTGTCTCACAGGCATTATGGAGAACAGAGCAGGCAGTGATGAGAATGGGGATATTGTTTTCACTGAGGTCTAACGCAGTAAACCAACTCTGCCAGTGACCCTTTAAATGTCCAAAGGCACATTCCACCACTGTTCTGCATTTGCTCAGTCTATTGTTGAATCGCTCCTCACTGCTGTCTAGACAGCCAGTGTCTGGCTTTATGAGTCATGGACAGGAAGGATAGAATGGATCACCCAGGATCACTACTGAAATTTCATCATCATCAGTGTTTGTTTTGTGATCTGGAAACTGTATCATGTGAAATGAAAGCCATTGTTCCCATTCCCCCATGTAACAATGTTTTAGCCTCCAGAGATATTGCAAGCCCCTTCCCAAAAGCTCCTGTGGCTAGTTGCATGATGGGATAGCTACACACAGTACACTGCTCTCTGCATTGAACATTGTGCTCTTAGTAAGGGAGCACTCTGACACAATGAATGCGGTATGGACAAGCTCAACTGACTTAACTTTCTTCCTTAGACATCCCCATAGTAGGTAAGTTTGGTGTCCTGTATTAGACACCTTGTGTAAACACATCTCAAAACTGAACTCAATAGAAGTTTTGCCACTGACTTCAGGGAAGCCAGAATTCCACCCCATAGTTCAGTTCTCCCATCTCACCACTTCTGTGGTGGGAAAAGAGATAGGCTCTTGTAAATCAGGTCACCTACCATACAGGCTGCTTTCGCTGTCGGAGGGTGGCTGTCCGTGGTCCCGGCCGCAGGGCACCCGCCGCACACCTGGACCCTGCCTTCTAGCCCACTGCAGGGCGAGGCAGCCAAGGCACTCAGGGCTTCAGCCCTCTCACAGGGCAAGCACAGTTACAAAGAGTCCCTGCCTTCAAGCCCACAGCTGGGCGAGGCAGTCAAGGCACTCAGGGCTTCAGGGGGCAAGGTTCAGTTTTGGGGTTTGTAGCAGTAAGGGTCAAGGGGAGGGAGACGCAGGCTCACCCACTCCACTGCATCTCAGCCCAGGGCCCTAATGGGTGGTCACAGGCCACCCGATAGCTAGTGGTGCACCTGCCAAAACACCCTAGCCCTGCGGGGCTGTCCGCACCCCTCCCCTGGGCTACTTCCTCTGTACCAAACCCCCAGGTACCTTCCCAGCAGTATGCCAGTCAGGCCTTCAGTCTTCACCACGGGGGGGAGGGTCCAAACCTCCCACTGTATCTTCAGCCAGCAGTAGCTACTCCAGGTCACAGGTATTGGGTGGCCCTGGGTTGGCCACATCCTCTACAGAGGGCAGCTCATCCAGGTCCTGCAGGCCCTGCTCATCTCCTCCCCCAGGCAGCTCTTCCACCAAAGGTAACTCCTCCAGGTCCCCACCCTGGGCAGGGTTAGCCAGGTCATCGAGGCTCTGGTCACACCCCCACTCCTCCTGGTCAGGGAGATCTACCTACCTGTACCTGTACCTGTACCTGTACCTGTACCTGTACCTGTACCTGTACCTGTACCTGTACCTGCACCTGCACCTGCACCTGCACCTGCACCTGCACCTGCACCTCCTTCTTCCCTGTGGCAGTTTGGTCCAGCCCCTTAAATAGTCCTCCCTTCCTCCATCCCAGCCCCTTTGGTTCTTAGCCCCCACTGGGTCCATGCCCTTCCCTGGCCAGCATGGGGAGTGCAAGAGCTCTGGTCTGGGTTACACCTTGCTACAGTTCTTAAAATCAAGCTCTTATACCATTAGAAATGGATTACACAGGCCAGTTCCCCAATGTGCTTAGTGATGCATGTTTCATTAGCAATAAATGCAAGCTGTCAAGCAGAGGTGTAGGAAAGGCTTTATTACCCTCCTGTCTGGAGAGTGTTACCTACTGAAGCTCTAAAATTTACAGACAAATGGTCTCCGATGGGTTTATATTTCTGAGCTCCTGTGCTTCAATGAACAGAATGCCTCCTGATACCAGATCCTGTTTCTCCTGCTCTAGTCATTCCACTAAAAATAGCTTCCTAGAATTATTCAAATATGAAATGTCCAAAGGGTAAAAAGCTTTTTGATCAGGAAAACTCCTGAAGCCCCCTAAATGTAGTCTTCAGTTTTTAAGTCACAAGGCCTTTCTCACCCTAGACATATTTTCTCCCAATATTGTTCTCTATAGCATTATCTGAGATAGAGACTTTTATCATGAAGATCCCATGTTTCTAGCCTTCTCCCAGCATACTTTGCCAACAGGGGAAACCAAGCCCAGGTCGTTGTGTATTGCTCTGCCACATCTGACTTGACTAGATTATGGCAATTGAAAAATTAGTTGGTACAAGTTTTGTGTATATAATACTGTCAGTGTTGGTATTGCCAAACATTCAAAAATCATGAGTCACCCTCCCAGCCCCTGTAATGTATTCTGAATGTTAAAGCTAGATGTTTTCTTAAATGAATTTTCATTATGGGATGTAAGCTTTAAAATGCCTTGGTGGTCACATTTTTTAGCTTTTTTCTGCTCCCATGATGGATAAGAACTTCTCCTTTTTCAAATCAAAGCTGAAATCCTCACACAAAGTTACTCCAGTGTCTGGGGCTTTAAGTAAAACATCAAAGGCTGCAAGACTCAAAATCAAAAGAGCTGGCTATACTACTTGGGTTATTTATCCTGGTTTTTCAGATAGCTTTTGTTTGCAGGGCAGGCGCAACACGGTGAGCCCCATAAGCACTGCAGGGGGTCACCGATGTTTGAGGGGCACCAAAATTGGGACTGCACCATTGCACTTCCATGTGACATCACTTGTCTGCACCGGCATCTGCTGCTCTGCAGGGGGGTGCCATAAACGCTAGCACCATTCCTGTTTGTTTGTTTTGTTTTGTTTCAATTAAAAAAAAGGGTTTAAGAATATGCACTGTCTTAAGTTACATGCATCGTAGCATGCTGTTCTTAATAAAGTTGTGGAGCTCTGCTACTTTCCTGGGAAACTGGTAACATTTGTGCTGTCTGGTTGGAGTTATTTTTATGAAAATCTGGGCTATCCACCAGAAATATTTGTCTTGTTTAACAAAGATAAACTCCTTTTTTTCTTAGCATACTTGCTGTCTTCTCTGACACAGTAAATGGTGCCCAGCAGGCCCAATCCAGTCAAAATTAGGAAGACTTCATACTCTCATACTTTTGAGATAGCATCACTCTATAATGTTGACTCTGAGCCAGTTTGCACTGAATTTAATAATAAAACTTCTACTGATTACAGTGGAGCTGAATCGGTCCCCATGATACTAAGATGACATACTCGGCTGTTGTCAGTCATCATCACCTACATGACCTTTCTGTGAGGGGGCTCTCTCACTACTGATTCCTCTTGCTAATTGCTTTGAGGCTTAGCGCTGCATGTTGGCACACCCCCTCCCAATGGTATACCTGCTACCATCACGGCCAATTTCAGAGCCATGTCACTCCAGAAGCTACAGTGTGTTCACCACACAATCTGTTGGCTCTACTTAATTCCAACTCTGTGGCTCTCTCTTCATAGCTTTGCCCTCCAGTGAGGTCACATTAGTCCTCTCCTTCTGGTGAATCAATCCTTCCTGACTCAGCTACCAGGTGAGCGGCTCTCAAGCTGGTGGGAGAGGCCCCAGGCCTGCCCACTGCTCTATTTCCCGGAGCAGAGACCCTTTGGTCTGCAGACATCCTATTGCATTCCTTTGACTTGGTTACCAATGCATTTCCCTTGCCCACTTCCCCACAGTCATAGCACCAGGAGCACTGCTAGCTTGGAAAAAGATCCAGGGCTTGGCATGCTGAAATTCAGGGCTCACGCACTGCCACTGCAGTTGCTGCCATGACCGGCCTAGTGGCAGACTCAGGGCTCGGGCGCTGGGACTCGGGGCTCAAGCCCTGTAAGTCTGGCACGAGCAACGCCCCTGGATAGCACCCAGCTCAGCGCCAGTAGCCCATCCAGAGATCCTTGTTTACTCCCTTGGGCCCTGCCTGCGTTGTTCTGCCCAAGGTGCTAGAGGGCTGCAGCCTACTAAGGACACAGTCCTCTCTCCTCAAACTCCCAATAGCCACTGACACCCCCCCCCGCCCCTGAAGCGCTTCTTATATGGGACTGCTGGGCCCAGACTGGCAACTCCTCACAGCCCCGCTCCTATTGGCCACTTCCTCATGAGAACCCCACAGGCCTCATTTAACCCCTTGTGTGTCAGCGTGAGGAAGATACCCCATTACACTTTCCATACCTTCTGACTAGCCAGATTCATCTACCTCTTTCCCATGTAGGCTGTGTTGAACCCCGGGTTCGTGATGTGACTGGGATGGACCAGCGACACCCACCAATGAGACGGACACCAGTTCAAGTAAACAAAAAAGCTACTTTTATAGGGACACCTTAAACACCTTCAACCACTTAACAGTGTAAAACAAGGAGATCTATGCAAAAACACTTGTAATCAACTAACAATATGAAGCAAAAATCTATATAGGACACTTATAACCAACTAACAGAATAAAGCAAACTCTAAATGAACACTTATAACTAAATGACACTATAAAGCTAAAAACCTATGCAAAGCACTTATAACCAAGTAACAATGTGGAGCAAGAAAGTCTATATAAAGCACCTGTAAAACACCTACAACCAAACGACAGGATAAAGCATGAAAGTCTATGCAAAACACTTACAACCTACAAAAGTACTTAAAGTTAAATAACAGTATGGAGTAATGACCTACAAGAGGGTGGCCATAATAAGTCAAGGACTCTTCTGGCCTTTTACTGCCTCAACATCGGTATAGGCACTGACCAGCCCACCCGACGTGTATTTACCAATGGCTGGAAGCCATTCCTCCTTGCTAGCCAAGAAGGGTGGGCGGCAGAATGAAAAAGTCAGATGAGAGAAAAATAAACCCCCACATTCCCCCCGTTTACACGGGGGAAGTTTGGGGCCAGCAGTTTAGAACAGAAGCGGAGTGATGAACAATTATACAGTAAGAAGGATGCAAAATACAAATGACTAACAAAACACCTGGCAAATTAACAACACAAAACTATGCTAGACCATAAACAACTATATCATGAAAAGATTATACAGGATACAGAGAAAATAATAACAACTACACAAACTATGCAAAACTCAGGTAAAGACGCTACAATCACAGATTAAATACAAATGGTACCAAGTAGAATGATTAAGAGAAGGTAGGAGGCCTATATCGATTTATAATACCTGTCCCAGGACCGCGGTAGAACCCAAAGCGAGGAGGCAGACCAGCTGCAGCATCTCAGCACTTAATCGTTCGGCCGGCAATCCGTGTACACCCCAAAAAAAAGAGGGTCTCGGGGGTGGGTACTCCGTCTCAGTTGGGGGATCAGTCCGACCGGGTCACGACGTGCCCTTTAGCATCCGAGGGTGGGAGAACAACAAGCTAGCTGAGACAGGGGGTTTTAATAGAATTTTGCCCAGCCAGAGTAAAAATAGCCAATTAGGAGGTCAGGACCAATGATGGAACTGAGACCCCAGACAATGACCCCTCCTTCGGGGTGACGGGGGTGCCGAGAAACTGTTCAGGGGGGATAGGAACTCACCCCCCTTCTTGTTGACACAAAACTAGGGAGGCAGAAACTCACACAGGAGATGGAGGGCCATCAGGGGAGATTGATACTTAGTATTCTTCCCCCTTGTGCTGGATGGCCTGGAGATGGAGGCCCATCAGGGAGATCGATCCTTAACATTCCTCCTTGAGAGCAGCATAATCCAGGGGGCTACGTGTGGGGCGGGGTGGCCATCATGGCTGCCACCTCTGCTGACAGGCTGCAAAAAACCAGCAATGTGCTGAGGCAGAAGTGGTTCCACCCGTTTTCTCTTCTTATGGAGCTGAGGCATGCACAACACAGGGGGCAAAATATGGACCCCCTACTCTGCCAAGTAATTCCCAGGTTCATTTATCTAAAACCTCAGGGTGGCAATAACAAGACATGATGAATGTGCTCTAAAACATACAGCAGACAAGTTTATGGGTCTGGAAAAAACTCCATCTGCTTTCCCAACTAGTTCCAGCTTCTCCTTCATATTAAGGATAATTCTGAACAGTGCTCAACAGCATCACTGAAACAAATTGCTTTGAGGGACAGACATCCACTCTCCCAACTTCTGCCTAATCCCTTGCAGTGAATAAACAGTGTAGTGCCTCCCTCAGGTTAGAATAGCCAGTGTCAAATAAAATTAACTTGAAAGGGAGAATAATGCACACATTTAATCCTGCAAGCATCCTGTTTTTCTCAAGTTATATTTTAAATATAAATGGGAGAAAATGGTCTGGATCTGTGGTTTTTATCACCGTGATCTAACCAAGACCCTCATTAAAATCACTCAGGAAGTGATTTAACTGCATTCAGTGAACATTAGAGCCCTGGTACCCACCCACATATGTTCTTTAATGTAGTGCCACAAACTTCAGAAAGGACAGATTTTTCCTCATCTAAGAGCCAAGTAAGCCAGGTTTGCTCATTGAATTGTGGATTTGGTTCTCTACAAGGTGCATACTTCCACATGCCAGTTTCAAGAAATGGAATAAAACTGCCTGGACTAAAAAGTCACTTACATGCTCTGTATGTTGCCAAATGGCTAGGACTAATGACCTTCCTGAATGCTAAATGAAAAATATGGCTCAGATGCAATCACACCTGGAATGTTATGTTTGGTTCTGGGCACCTCCATTACCAGAAAGCTGTTAACAAATTGGAGGTAGTTCAGAGAAAATAGCAAAAATGATTAAAAAGCTGGAAGGATTTTTTTTTACATGGAAAAGATTAAAAAATCTACATTAGCATTTGGCTAAGTGACTATTAAAGAGGGCATGTTATTTAACAGCCCTTCATGGAATTGGCTCAAACTATCCAAGAGATCCTTAAAAAGCAATACTGGTGAGAATGGGAGTGTTTTTTCAGCAGCTGGCCTCTAGTGACACATATTTTCAGAGAAGACTAGAATGTTCATATTCACACCACATTCAAAACAAAGTGTGAACCAAATTTCTTCATATTACATTTCCCTCTAGAGCAGCAAGAGGAAGGAAAATGATAAGATAACATTTTCAGAAGTGCCCTAAATCCAATTTTCCAAATGGTCTTAGGCCCCTAGAAGCCTAGGCCCTCCTGACTTTCAATGAGGCTTCAACTCCTGAATAATGAAGGTGCTTTGGAAAATATCTCCAGTTATTTTGGGAAGAAAGGAAAGAGGCTAAATGACATTACATGTTGCCTTTCTAACCCAAGTTTTATTACTAGGAATCATTTAGAATGTAAGAAAGTATTAGTGGAATGTAATTATGAAAACAAAACTTTAGCACAAACTTCCTGACAGTAAAATTTCCTAAGCTGTCAAAAGGTGTCCTTATGGAAATGTTGTGATGGTACCTGGTGGCAAATAGTACTGCACTAGCAGAACAGACTGGCTGATCTAATAGGTTGTTTCCATCTCAAAAGTTAGCACTAAGGATAAATCACTTTAATAAGAAGCATCACAAATCTGAGCTCAAACTTGAACCAGACACACTTCAGAATCTGAACAGAAAATAAGTGAATTTTAAATGTTCTATAATTTTTGGAAGCCACTGTACCTTTTATTTTGCCTGAGTGATAAGATACCATAGGTGAGACTTTAGTCAACATTATAAGATGTGTTGGAAATCTTGCAAGAAAAGCTGATCAGCAAAATTTTTAGGTCAATTACACATAAATAAGATGATTAGATAAGCATCCACCTTTTGGGTATTAGGCTTTGATTCAGCAACGCACTTAAGCAAAGAGCTAACTACCTTCCTGAATGATTATTCACTGTCAAACTCATGCACAGTTTTACCCCTCCCTTTTTATCCCCTTTTTTTTTCTTATGCATTGTGCCCTCTGTCTTCTGCCTCACCCCAAATACTTGCCTTGACCACTATGACATTCTAAGGTTCAACCCAGACCAGTGAGGGGCTGGTTGTATCATGCCTTGGCCTGCAAGCTGGTGGGCCTTACGATTCCGCTTTATAGCTTCCAACTTTGGTTGCTCACAATCAGCCTGCCAGAAGACAGGTCACACCCATGAGTGTTTGTGTAAAGCTCCAACTTTTGTCCAACAGCTCTGTCTCCAGCAGCCAGTCAGCAACATACCAGCCACACTCGCAGTCTTGGTTCCTGTTTCCTGGGTGACCCCAACATGATCCAGGTAGCAAAATACCCCCCCCCAAAGAAAAAACAAATTTTACAGTGTCCAGTCCGCACAAAGGAGTTTAATACACAAGTTTGCTATCCCAAACAGTCACCCACACAATTCACAGTGCACTAGTTTTGATTACAAAAATAAAACAAGTTTATTTAACTATAAAAGGAGAGGTTTTGCATAAGTACAAGCAAAGAGGCATATATGTCAAAAGGTTACGAGAGTAATAAAGTTCCAAAGGGGGCAGCCTTGTTAGTCTTGTTCAGCAAAACAGGCAAGGAGTCCCGTGGCACCTAAAGACTAACAAATTTATGAGCTTTTGTGGGAGAAAATCCCACTTGGTCAGATGCTTTGAAGAGTAATAAAGATGCTGTTTCTAAACATAAACTAAACTTGCTTCAAAGCAGGGCGTCAGTGCCCCAGGAAAGGACCCAAGGCACCTACACGGAGGCCATGTCCCCTGGCCTCAGGCCATGCCCCTGGCCAGGGACGGGGATGGGAGCTGCCACCGTGGCCGCAGGCAACTGGGCCCCAGATCCCCAGCCAGCGATGGGGATGGGAGTGGCCATGGCGGCTGAGCCCCAGGCACCTGGACCCCGGATCCCCAGCCAGAGATGGGGCCAGGAGTAGGCACAGCGGCCGCAGGCAGCTGGGCCCCAGATCCCCGGCTGGGGACGGGGCTGGAGTGGCCACAGCGGCCGCACCCCGGCTCCCCAGCCAGGGCCAGGGCCAGGAACAGCAGACGCAGCCACGGGCAGCTGGGCCCCAGATCCCTGGCTGGGGACAGGGATGGAGTGGCCACTGTGGCCACAGGTGGCTGGGTCCCGGATCTCCAGCCCAATCGGGCCGGAGACCAGGAGAGGCGGGACCCGCTAGACCCGGGGCACTGGCATCGGACTCAGGGCATGGACCCTGTGTGCCTGGTGCCAGTGACACCCTTACTTCAAAGTAAAGTTCTTAACATGTATTTTTAGTGGATTGCTAACCAAATTTAAGACAGCATGCATGTCCAAAGTCCACTGGCCGTTTCTTTTGTCATCTTAGATTAAAAGGGTTGGCAGAGAGAACTTGGGGTGTTTTGCCCCTTTTTATAGCTCTGTCACTCTTTGAAAAACATCTTCCTGAATGTGACCCTAGTTAAAGTTCTTTCCTGCTGAGAGGTAGGAGACATGGAGTTCAGGGGAAGAAGGCTTCATGCTGTTTCTGTTCAGCTGTATATGCTGAAATGCACAACCTTTGTCCTTCTTCTCCCTATCATTGACTGAGGATTCTGTTTCCAGTTTTTACGCAAATTGAAATAAACATCCCTTTGTTTAAGATCAGGATGCTTGATCTGTTCTACCTAATCAATTCTAGTTAGGCTTGAACATAGGCCCTTATCATATGGGGCATTTTATAACATAACATGTAATGTTGGTACCTACGTTTCACAATGAGATTGACCAGTGAGTAAGTAGCTTTCACATGAAAGCTCACAAGGCATATGTTGTACAAAGATGATTACAACGGTATGGAGGTGGTAAATACAAGGGTGCATTCCATCACAACCACTCACTTGTCCACTTGTTGCACTGCTGGGTTTATGCCTCCTACCATACTGACCTTGTAACTAGAAAACCAGTCCTTGACGTGCTCCATGTGAGTTTTTCCTCTTTGAAATCAAGGGATTTATTTCACGATGCCTAGAAGAAAGGCTAGACTGAGAAGTTTATTTTGGTTTTTTTTTTAAGTACACAAGTACATATACATATTTTATTGTACCTATCATGTCACTTGCATCCTCTATCACTTGTTTGCTATTAACGGTAAGAGCACTGATCCTCCATAATTGTGTAGCTACACTTGAATGTAAATCCTTCATTCTTCCTGGGATTATTTTAATTCTGCATGATCTCATTAGATTCTTATTGGCAAAACAGAAACATATCAAAATAGCCCTTACTACTGACTAACACTACCAAAGAAGCCCACCAATGAGCATTCATCTGCATCTGTAGCCAGTCTCCATAAAATTATTTTCTTTTCCTTAGGGACAAGAGCTTCCATATGGGTAAACCATCATCCTTATTTGAGGCCAGATTAGAGAAATCTACCCATGTATAGAGAGCCAGCACAAGATCCATTCACCATTTAAGTCCTACTCTGACCTGAGACTAAAATTATTAGAGTACACTAAGCATAACTATATGGTCATTGCATGTGTTGCTACACATAGACATGACTGTCAATCCATTGCAACGAACCAGTTTGTTAAAAAGAGTTAGACATGACTGTGGTATCACCCTTATTCCATAGCACCTATAACCATGGCTATGTCTACACTACAGGGCTCCATTAAGCTGGCTTAATAAAGTCTACTTTAAGCCAACTTACAGTTGACCTTATTAAGTTTGCTTAGCGCATCCATAGTCAAAATGCCAGGAGACTGCCCATGTCCACACTGGCAGCTGCTAGGTTGCCCAAGGAGTGGTGCACTGGGGGTACCTGGCTCACAGTGCACCACAGCAGAAGTGTCCCTCTCTCTCAGCCACTCCTTTACTACAGGAAGTGAGCGACCATACCACCCTTCATACTGTGTGTGGCAACAAGGAGCTCATGAAGATCAGGGAGCCTGACGTTGCCCAGCAATGTGCTAGCACAGCACCCCACACACTCCCTGTGTTGCCCAGACTTCTCTGGCTCTGAAACAGGTGCTGCAGGGCAACTGCCAGCACAGGGGCAGGGCACAACAGTTGTTAAGATTCAAACACCGGGAAACAGCACCTAGAGGAAGGTGAAATCAAATCACGTGTTGTAATGGGGAAAAAAATCCATAGTCAGGATTTAATCCTGCTTTCACACAATCTAATCTACAAAAAATAGCAATTTTCTTTTTCTTTCTTTCTTTCCTTCTTTCTCTTTCTTTCTATGTGCTGTTTCCCAGTCTTTGAATCTTAACAACTGTTTTGATTTGCTGTTACAGTATGACCTGATCCTATGTCTTACATTCCCCTGAATTAATTTCCTACCATTCTGTAAATTCCCCCATCTTCAAACTGTCTGATCAAGTGGGATTTTCTCCCATGAACACTCATCTAATAAATAAATTTGTTAGTCTTAAACAGTGCCTCTGGACTTTTTTTTTTTTTAACAACAATATGGGGGGAGGTCCTCTGAGAAGGGGAGACACACAGGGTTGGGCAGAGAAGGGGGAGACACTCAGGGTGAGGATGAGAAGGACAAGGGGCTAGACAAGGAGGGCTGGGCTGAGAAGGGGGAGACACCCAGGGTGAGGATGAGAACAGGGGAGATGCAAGGGTCAGGTTGAGATGCCGGGGTCGGGCTGAGAATGGGGGAGATCCGGGGGTTGAGCTGAGAACGGGGGAGATGCCAGAGTCAGGCTGAGAACAGGGGAGATGCCAGATTTGGGATGAGACTGGGGGAGATGCTGGGCTTGGGCTGATAACAAGAGAGATGTTGGATCAGTCGGGGAAAATGGGGAGTTTGGCTGTGATGCACACAGCTGGGAATGTTCCCAGCTGTGTTGTGCCTTCTAGCCAGCCCTCATCCCCAATTCTTCTGTGGTTAGGAGGCCAATTAAGTCGACTTAAGGTAACTCCCTATCCATGTTGCATTAAGTCGACTTAATAAAGTTGACTTAACTGGACAGTCGATTTCATAAATAGAAGTTATAGCCAACTTTAGTGATGTAGAATGTCAACTTTATTACCTTACAGTGTAGACAGTGCTTTGTTTAAGTCAACTTAAGGGCCTTTAAGTCAATTTAAACATGCTGTGTAGACATAGCCCTTGAGATCTGCTTTAGGTCCATCACCAAAAATTTGGCTCTGCAGCCAGTCTATTTAAAAATAAACTAAATACAAAATTACTGTTCTGCGAAAGGGCTGCTTGTCAGGAAGCCTATGGTCTTCAGGTTTTCTCTATAAAATCTCATCTTGATCAGTCTATTTCAGAATGCACAAGAGTCAAGCTTCATTAATGCCACAGCACAAAATCATGGCTGTTACAGATTGATGGGATGATTCATCCAGAAAAGCAATCACAAGGAGTGTTCTGAAAAATGTCTTATTGAGGACCACAGTGAAGAAAACAGCAGCTTAATGAAAGACATGCACCAAATCATAATTAACTGCTTCTTAAATCCATTCCTCTTGGTCCTATTAAGACTACCCATTTGTTACCTGGGGAGCTTGATGGACTGTACAAACCTGACACTGGACAACAGAGGTTAAGGACTTCTCTGGGCTCAGTTCTGCCCCACCACACCAGGTCTCAGAAAGAACTAGATTCAAATGTTCTCTCCATTTGAGGCTTTGTCCACATTACAAACCTATGTTGGAATAACTACATTGTTCAGTGTCTAAAATCCCATACCCCTAAGTGACAGTTATACTGACCTAATGCCCTGAGTGAACAGTGCTATGTCAGCACGAGTTTATCCTAGTGACATAACTATCACCTTCTGGGGGAGATGGATTAACTGTATCAATGGGAGAGCTCAGATACATGAATGCAGCATTTTAAATGTAGATGTACCCTGACTCAGGGAGGGATCTGAATCCACATTTCCCAGGTCACAGCCGTAACCACCATCCTATAAACCAGGGGTGGCCAAACTTATGGAACTCAAGAGCCACACAAGTTGATTATTAAACCTTCAAGAGCCGCACTGAGGCATATAACCATATACTTTTACCTACTAAATTGATTTGCTGATGTTCTTCCACAGGCCACACTTTTTCATTCAAGAGCCACGTGCAGTTCCTGAGCCACAGTTTGGCCACGCCTGCTTAAACTCAGTCTCATATTCTTTGTTCTAATTCAGTATTTATATCAAGTGGAATGGCATCAACAGGAAAGTTGATAGCAGAATAACCTATCAATCCCTGTAAATGAGATGAGTCATCTCTAAAAGGTAGAGAGGAAAGCTGAACTCAGTTTCCTCAGGTATGAGGGTTCCAACCACCACATCCAAAGCATTGCTCCAACCCCTGGGCTGAAGGTATATATTGTGGGAAGGACACATGCATCTTTCTGTGACTGACCTGGAAATGTCCCACCCTCCACTCACCAAAACTATCAAGTCACATTTCTGAACAGTTGTAGGTTAACCAAAACTGCATTTTGAGGTAAATTATTCATCAAAAGAAATTAAATCCAACTGTATCCTCAATGCATAGTGATTTGGAGAGGGAGGTGGGAAGATGAAAGTGTGGAATCAAGTCTTTCCTAGAATCTCAAGTATTTTGGCACAGCATTTTAACAACAAACTCAAAGCTTCTGATGATCCCTGGAAATTTCATGGCAGAAGATGCTTTGCACTCCCTCAAAGAACAGCATAAAATGAGACACTTATTCTTATAGTGAGCAACTACTTATTTGGCTGGTCTAGCAACAAACTCCAACTTGCTCACTATAGCTGAGTCTGCTTTTTTTTAATTTATTTTTTTACTAGAGTATAATCTTCCACTAGTAAAAAGAAAATACCCATTTGGCAAATAATTCTATAAGTTTTATAATTCTATAATTGTAGTATAAGGGTTTTGTATCTTCCTCTGGTATATATATGTACTTATTTGTATTGCAGTGTCATCTATAAGCCCTGTGGCCAGTGAAGGTGGACTCAGTGTTGCTTTGATGTGCTCAAGCAGGGGAAAAGCAATCAGGATAAACCAGGAATTCTCAAATACTTTTTAATTGGAAAAAGCAATCATCAGAAGTTTCAGATTAATAAAATGTTTATTGTTTATGAAAGAGGTGTTAGGGGCCTGCCAGAAAAGAAGAGTTCTAGCCTTCTCTGGTGAACTTACATATACTGGACTACTTATTGTGATACGACACATATAACATGGAAGCTGATAGCATTTAAGTCTGCTAAGGAATTATGCAGTGCATAGGCCAAGAGCTGTTAATGGACTTGTAAGTTAGAGGGCTAAGTTCAAATACTTGTCTGCAGAGTAGTAATTCAACAATGGGACAGTGATAGCCCATACAATTGCCCTAACCTTTGGGATAAAGTGATACCATGGATGGAGGGTTTGCTTGTTTTAAATGGACTCTTCCAATCTGATGACTGCTTCCAAACAATTTTGGAACCAAACTGAATTTCTTCTTTTTTTTTTTTTTTTTTTCAGTTTGCTCTCTTGAAAAAATATCTTTTGTTCATGCAGCTCTAATCTGGGACAGATTTAAACCACTTAAAAATCTATGCTAGCAAAAATAATTGCCCTTTGTAAGCAAAGTATTTAATACATTTTCTATCTATATCTTTATTCCTACCTCCCAACCACCCACCCACCCAGAGTCTAAGTGGAACACCTACCCAACAATGTTGAAATTGGGAAAAATAAATTCACGTAGCCTGTAGTTAAAATTTCAAAATGCAAGAACTAAAAATTGCATTAGAAGTATAAAAACTAGGCACCTTTATAAAATCTGAAAGGGTATAATTGTAGGAATTACAGGAAGATGACAAAATGGCATATCTGAAATGTTAATACAATACTGCAACAAAGCTTAGCAATGGGACTGTCATTTTATTTAATACACGGTAATGGGTAATTTCCTTGGTGATCTCATTTTAAGGAGTACTCAGTCTCTCTCTCCTCTCAGCCCCATAGATGTTGCCAAAAGGAAAAATAATAAGGCCAACTCTTTACATCATAAAAATTAGAGGGAAAATGTGTTGGTTTAGGTTTTACTTTAAATCAAGGAGAATTTTATAAAAATATTCTAACACTGGAAACTCTCAATATTTAATTGCCGTGGGAATGATTCTGTATAATGTCATGATAATGTAATTTCTCACAGTGAAAATATGCATGATTTTAATGTAATGGAATTTTCAGTCAAATGACATGGATCTTCCAGAATGTAGACACATTCTTAACTTTATGCTCCATGAAGAGTCCTATTCCCATCGGTACCTGCTTTTCCTTAGATTTTATGGGAGGGACAAAATTTGATGCTTACTATTGTCCATTTTAACCTGGCATAGCTAACAAAACCATTTCAGGGCCTGTTCCACTATACCATTTATAAAGAAAAGTTATATATTTAAATCTCTGCAGGATTCCAGGCCTAAGAACTTGATTTTGCTCTCATCTAAATCAACAGCAATTTAATGGGAGCAGGACAGGGCCCCAATCATGAAGTTGTGAGGAATTAACTATACCCATTGGAAAACTGTGCACTGTGCTAAGGTCAAAACCCATTTGGGTAGCAAAGCATTCCTAATAAGATTCAAGCACTTGAGAGATAACGGCAGAGGCTATGTAGAAGTAGCTCTTTTATTCCAGGCTCTCATTTATTATTTTGGTACATGCTATCATTTGATGATAACACTACTTCCATTGTTTATGATGATTAATGCTAATTACTTTTATACTGTAGAATTTCTCACAGAACACTTTAGATTCCAATGAATACATTAGTGTCTTATTGCAGTAAACACTCTCCTTACAACTTGGCCTTTGTTATCACAACACTGAGAACCAGATGCAAAACAGCCTTCGTTAAGTGATGGGTTTCGTTCTGTGAGATAAGGTTTTTTTCCCTCCCTTCTATGAATAGAATGAGGAAATTATTCAAGGACTTTTCACATTATTTTAGTCACGTACAGGATTTATATGATGTGCACATAATTTGAGTTCCCTATTAGACTGGTTTAATATTAAAAGCACATAAGTCAAGATCACAATTTCTTTTGCATTCCCAGCCTGCTTTCTTACTCTGGGAGGGAGAACAATATCCTTGGTTGTTGGTTTTATTTTTTTTTCCCCATAAGTAATAGAGCTACTGTAACATGAGCCCAAAGACCTCACCTGTCAAAGCTAAGTTGTTAGAAGATAGAGGAAGGTAAACTAGTAAAATATTGTCATCTTTTCTCTTCCTGAATCTCCCTTCTCTAAAGCCTCCTCAATGCTCAGACTCTCCAAACCATGAAAATAGTGCTGGCCAACTTCCTCTCTATAAAATGAAAGCCACATCATTCTTCATCTTTAGCAATTGCTACTGATGCCCATTTTCAAAAACCGTCTAAAGATTAGCATCATCTTACCTCATGGACTTTGTCTCACTCTGCTCTTTTCCATCCTAGTTACTGTCTGTTTTCACTAATCCTGGCCCCAGTTTCTGAGAGCTTCTCTGCTACACTTCCCACCAGCTGAAACAGCTTTCCTGTCCTTCTCTACCACTATCTCATTTCAGAACATTTTCTCCCTTGCTTGTATAAGAGCAGTCATTTTACCTGACCAACTGGGGATTGAACTAGGTAACACCATAGTTGAAAGCTTAAATTATCATAGTTTGAGCCAGGGGCGTCGCTGGGGCGGGGAGGGACCCAGGGCACGGGCCCAGGCCCCGCCCCCAGAGGGCAGGCCACGCCCCCACCCAGAAGGCCATTCCTCCTAGCCCGGGATACGGCCAGGGGGAAGCTGCGCTGCCGCTGGCAGCTAGGCCGCAGTGCAGCACGGTGCGGCACGGCGCAGCACAGCCTGGCCTGGCCCGGCCCGAAGCGGCCGCAGCCCTGGATCCCTGGCCGGGGACAGGGCCGCAGCCAGGCCCCAGATCCCCAGCAGGGGACGTGGCCACCACGGGTAGCTGGCCGGGCCCCGGATCCCCGGCCGGGGACAGGGCTGCTGTGGCTGCGGGTGGCCAGCCGGGCCCTGGATCCCCGGCCTGGCCGCCGGTGGCCACAGCGACCCCGTCCCCGGCCGGGGATCTGGGACCTGGTCGGCCATCTGCAGCTGCAGCGGCCCTGTCTGCCACTGGGGATCTGGGACCTGGCTGCCAGCAGCTGCGGCAGCCCCGTCCCCGGCCAGAGATCCAGGGCCTGGCTGCGGCCGCGGGCCCAGCCTCCAACGGCCGCTTCTGGCCAGGCCAGGCCGTGCCGTGCCGCGGCCTAGCTGCCAGCAGTGGTGCAGCCACCCCTTGGCCCTATCCATGGCCAGGGGGCAGGGCCTGCCAGGCAGCCAACTAGGCCCCGGATCCTTGGCCAGAGACGCGGCCGACGCGGCCGTGGACCACCAGGGATCGGGCCCCGGATCCCCCGCCCGATTGGGCCGGAGATCCAGGGCACCAGCGTTGGGACCTGGGGCACATGCCCCAGGGTGCACAACGCTAGCGACGCCACTGGTTTGAGCTAACAATGCCCGCTTTGTAGATGCCGTCACTCACATACCACCAATTCTCACTGAAACCCTGTTTTCAGGATGTAAGCTTCATTCACTCATTAGCACAGTGGATGAACATCACCATGAGCACAATGGATAACAGTGTTTAAAACAGTGTTTTCTCTCATCCTTTTAGTGTTCCTCTACTAGTGTCTATAAACATGGAATGAACTATAATAATGCCAGCATGCCAATTCTTTTTTACCCTAAAGCAGGGCAAAGTAGAGATCCGTCTTCTGAAAGTTCTACCTCTTTGATTTATTCACCTTGCCAAACAGGAGTGCAACTTTCAGAATTTAATTACATCGGTGCATACACAGCATGTATGCAGCCACAAACTGATTGCACATGGAGCATGGTAACTTCAGGGAGCATCAGAGAAACTTTTTCTTTAAAATAATATTTTTCATACCCCATGATCTATTTGTGCTCCTATTTTTAGAGCCCTGTACGAATACAAAAATGTGGAATCACATCCAATTCGCATCTGCTCAGTCATAGTATTGATCCGATCCAAAATCTGCATGCCAGGGTTTAGCTGCACCTGTAACCACATCTGCAACCGAGCTTGGGCTCACACACAGCATTTCAGCCTTTGATTGGTTCATTCCCCATAGGGGTTCCACCCACTTTTTCCTTTCTTGTTTGTGGTTCCCATGCTCTGCTATCAATCAGATTTCCTTGCCCACCAATGAAATATCTGATTGACAGCAATGGCTTGCCAACTAGAAACAAGAAAAAGAAGAAGGGGACATGGAAATCATGGGAAATGAGCCAATCAAAGACCAGTAGTGGCTCTCCAAACCCCAGCTTAAGACTCTGATTGGCTGGAACGCCTCCTGGTTCCGCTGCATGCTGCCGACACAGATCAGCACAGCAGCTTCAGCAATGGATCGCACGGTTAGATAATAAAAATAGAAGCTGCATCCATGAGTCAATCTGCAGCAGTAGGTCTGCAGTTATCTGCACCCACACCCACAGATGCGGATAACTGCAGATCTGCAGCTGATACCCACAAATCTGCAGGGCTCTACCTATTTTGTCTTGCACCACAGCAGGTAATATGATGCAATGCAAACTGACAGAACTGGTCCATACAGCAAAATACCCACCCTGAAATTTCTGGTGCCAGGACCAGCTGACACCGATACTTTCTGCACACTGCATGGTAGGTACAGATGTCTTCATTTTCCTCTCCCCTCAGATCAATTATGTAAAGATTGTAGAAAACTACTAACCACGCCGGTGAAAAAATATGAATAATTACACTTTACATGATGTAGCACCTTTCATTATACACTACTACAAATGATTGTACCTAAAACACCAGTGAATAAGCTACATCTAGGAAGGGAGAAAAGGGAAAAACAACTGATACAGCACCTTACAGACTCCCAAGGAGAAGAAGGAGGGAAATTTGACCAAGGACACTAAGTCACTCAAACCCCTGATTGTGCCAGAAAATGCCAAGGAATTTTTAGTTTCTCCACACAGATGAGAATAGTTTGGACTGATTTTCAAATGTGGGTGCTTCAAGTTAAATTTAGATGCCTATATATCTATGTGGCTTGATTTTCAAAAGGGCTGGATTTTTCAGAAGGGCTGGACATTTGCTACAGCTGTTTATTTCCACTGGAGCTGAAAGTACCTAGCAGCTTGGAAAAGAAGATACATGTTTTTAGACATACACTGATGCGTAACTGCCTAACTTTTAAGCATACAACTTTGAAAAATCACAGAGAGAGAGAGAGACAGACAGACAGATGGAGGAATTCAGTGCATCTACTTTAAAGGCTGCTGAATCCAGAGTAATCTGATCTCTGTCTCCCCGAGGCTTTGCCTAGCGCAAACTTAAAAAATTTTTAGATCCAACTAAGCAAATCTTAGTTTGAGCTAGTTAGATCGAATGGTAAATTCAAACTAACTACTTAGTTCAAACTTATTTTGAATGCATTTTTTTTAGTTTGAACTAACTTTTTGTTCGAAGTAACTGTGGTTAGTTCGAACGAACTGTGAACTGCTTAATTTGGACTGAGCAACTACAAACTAAGCTTTTAGATGTAGATGTAGCTTAGGAGTCCTAATTTTGGACCTAAACCTGTGCCAGTATCATTCCTAGTGCCACCCCAGTGAAGCCACCAGAACATTACCAAAGATTAATTTGTTGCCTTATCTTTAAAACAGTGAACATTTCAATTCTGATCCTAAGTAAATGATTATGAGAAATTCCCAACCAAGCTATTTTATGTTTTAATAAGGATTTTATACCCATTAACAGAAAGGAAAAAAAATCAGAATGTTTGGCAAGTTCACAAACAGCTCCTGTAAAGGCACTGAAAGTGGGTTTTAGTGCTGGTATTAGGCTTCAGTTCAACACATCAGCCTTGTTCTTCTTCGAGTGCTGCTCGGATGCATTCAGTAATAGGTGTCTGTGTGCCGGAGTGCCAGATTGGTTGGAAAAAACTTGTCCTAGCCTGTCAGAAGAGGGGAGGCAGCCACCGCCCCTCACGCCACTTGTGGCTATATATACGGCCGCCTCCCCAACCCCTCCTCAGTTTCATTTCTTCTGCCTTGCACGTCGGATCTGGAACATCCACTCCTTGCTAATCGCAAGCAGCCTGTCTCTTCACTGGATTCACTGTCCAGCAGGGCACATCTCCTTTGTGGATTTAATTCCACCGTGAGAGCCCAACACTGGACCAGAACATCGCATCAACGATGCCGGGGTTTAAACCCTGTGCCGAGTGCGGCAAGGCCTTCCCCCGGGACGACCCCCATGGGAAGTATCTCAGGTGCCTGGGCAAAGACCACATGGTCTTGGCATGTTCCATTTGTCTCTCCTTTAAACCTTGAACGATTAAGGAGAGGGAACAGCAACGCCGTGCCCTAGCCTTGGAGGAGGCTCGGCACCCTTCACCCGAGGCCTCGGGTGAGAGACCAGCACCAAGACCCAGCTCGGCGCTGGAGCCTACACCGCACCGTGCCACCAGTGGCTGCCACTGCTGCACCCCCCTGAGTCCAGCACCGCAGTGCCTACCCAGCGCCTTGGCACCTCGGCACCAATTGAGGTCGTCTTCAGCCAGCCCGGCACCGGGCTCACCTCGGCACTGTGCCATATCATCTCTGGTGCCGATGGCACGATACAGACCGGCCTCACCAGTCCCGACATCAACTTGGCACCTGCTGACCCCACCCTCAGCACCGCGAAGTCTGGTACTGAATGAACGGGAACATCCAAGTGGCCCTCCCTCCCCTAGTGAGGACTTGCCCGCGACTCATGCGGAGTCACTTCTTGTCCCATCCACTCCGGAAGTGGTGGGAGCAGCACGAGCCCTGCTGCTCCTTCCTACCCCACCTGCCCCACTCCCAACCAGAAGGGGCAAACCGGCCTCCATTTCGAAGGCCTGGGTTCACAGAGAACACTCACCTTTGCCATCCAGCCCCCGCCTTCCACCCCAGCAGGGGTGGGCATCACTCCACCAATGGCACCGGGCCAGGAATCCTGATCCCCATCCCTTGCCTCCAGCCCAGAAGAGGGACCTTCTAGGGGCTCCAAACAGCCCCGGTGCTGCACATCGGCTCTGTCACCCTTCCAATTTTGACCACAAGAGTGGTCTCCTGAGGGCACTTCTCCCTCTCTGCGGTGGACCCCCGGTGCCACACTGTCCCCGGGACCAGAGTCCTTCATGGGCAACCTTCCGGAGCACTTTGATATGCTGCGCTGGGCCACGGCCCACTTAGGTATGGAGGTGGAGCCCCTGAACCTCCCTCCTGATACCTTGTTTGGACCGGCATTTGCCTCTACAGCGCCTTTAACAATCCCACCCCTCCCGAGCGTGTGGGACCTTGCACGCTTTTGGTGGCAAAGTCCAAGCTCCGTCCCCCTGGTTTCAGATACGGCAATTATGAAATATTGGGTATCCGAATCGGACTACCCCTCACTCTTTGGCCACCCAGTCCCCCCCCCATGGACGTGATCCAGATGGCAATGGGGGCCAGAGAAGCCCCCAGGGACCCCCTCCCTGATGCCAGGGAGACCAGGGAACTGGCTTTGTTAGGCCACAAGGTATACTCCTCATCAGCTTTTCAACTGCAGGTGGCAAACAACCAGGCTACAACCAGCAGGTACGTGCTGTATGTCTGGGAGTCCCTTGGGAAATTTAGGAATATGCTCCCACCTGAGGCCAGGGATGAGTATGATGCCTTCTTGGAGAAAGGCAACATAATATCTAAAGACCTCCTCCTCTCAGCCTGCGATGCAGTGAACACTGCAGCTCGCACCATGGCCTTGGCAGTTACCCTCCGTAGGGTAGCATGGCTCATGGAGGCTACAGCACCTCCTAACAGTCAGCAGGCAGTCCTTGACCTGCCTTTTGAGGGGAACGTCCTGTTTCCCCCGGAAACCCTCTCCGTGGTGGTTACAGCCCAGGATCCACGGGAGAATCCAAGTATTTTGGCCTCCTCCCTCCCAGAACCCCCCCCCGACTTAGCTTCCCAATTCCCAGGGCGGGACAACCTCCCTTTTTTCCCCTTTTGCCTCACTCTTGGTGGAAAGAGGGCCTTCGGTCACCCCTCCCCAGGGAGGGGCCCCTCTGACCACTACCCTCTTTACCCTTGGGGTGCAGGGGGCCCCCGCGGCATCATTGTTCCCCCTCTTTCCCCATAGGGAAGATAGGCCTGCGGGGAACCACCCGATCCCTCTCCGTTCTCTCCCTCCCTCGATTGTGGGACCAAAGATTCATTCAAGACGCCAGGGCTGACAATGTATGACGCCCACCTATGGTGCCAGTATCCCAGTACTGTAGTCACCACCAACCCCCCCAACTCCTTAAGCAGCGACTTTCCTGAAGATGAAAGACGCCCCTCTCCTACTCCTAACAACCCTCCTTCCCGAATACTCCCCATCACTCTCCCTCCCTAAACCCTCGTCGAGGGATGGAGACACATCTCATTGTAGCCCAGGTACAGCAGGGCTCCGAGACACGCACACCCGAAGCCTACTCACAACAGGACTGTGCCTGTGGCCATGACACGTGTCCCAGGTAGGCCCCCTCGCTCCGGGTTAGGGAAAGGGGAGGGGATGTCCTGGGTCACACCACCGTCTTCTGCGCTGTGACTCAACCCCCACCACCACCCTTTTTCGACAAGACCTTCCTCTGCGCATTAAGGGGACACATCTGTGTAGTATTCAGCTACCTGGATAGCTACTTCATCAGGAAGGGACCTCTACAGGGGGTTTTACCCCTGCAAGGGCCCCAGGTATGGTCCACACCCCCTTCCCACCCTCATACGGTTCCTTGTCTCTGCGCAATGGTCGTCTAGTGGGAACCACGGGCTCGCCTCAGGAACCCTTTCCTTGGTCCACCACCTCTGAGGTAGCCCATGCTTCCCTGACTTCACCAAAGTACGGCCGGAGTCACCCTTTTTAAACCCTGAAGGGGAAATACCTTGCCGTATATCATAGGTTGGGAATCTACGTAAGGTCTATCCCTTAGAGTGCCCTCCTATGTGGCTCCCACCTCAGTACGCGCTGCCCCCTGGACAGTTGTCTATGGCAGACGGAAGGTTCCCTGCTTCCAGGGCACTTGCGTCATCCCATGACCTATGGTTTTACTCCCAAGTACGGGCCCTTCCCCCTTCCTGCCCTGCCCCCTGCAGGACCATTCTACTACGTCGCACATAGCTCCTTGATGCTACAGCGTTTTTCCCCATGCGCATTGGCAACGCCTGGCAGTTCTGCAGTTCCCCTCCTTCCCTTCTTAAGGACCTGCCTACTCCAACTGCCATTATGATGGCATGACACACAGAATCCAGTCTGTACAACATGTAACAGTTTGGGGCTATAACCCTTTATTCACCCTTTGGCTCTCTCCGGGGAGAAAACTTCACTGTGTTCTCTGATCCCGAGGTGGCCGTCAGACACGGCAGCTGCCACCTTGTTATGGGCCATTCTCTAGCTCAAGAAGGACCCTCCCTTGGCAGCGGAATTCTTCACTATCCATGTATTGAAGAGTTTTTCCGCCCTGGCATGGCAAAGTGGTAGCATTCTCCCTCAGGAATGCACCTTAGGTACTGAGCCCACGGTCCTTCTCAACCCTCTTTCAATTTCTTGGTCTCCAAGAAGCTGTCTAGATGGTAGTAGGGTTCTCTGCCTCCCTTTTTCCTTCCCCTCACGCTTAGTGAGAGCCTCGAGGGGCAAAACCCCATAAGCTTAGACGAACGGGGCCCCTACCTTACATCCTAGCTCCCCGCAACCATTAGGAGGCCGTTTTTTCGCCAACATTGTCTCAGGTCACCATGTGGTAGGTACTTTTCTGGGGCCTCTCCCCTGTGAGAGCCCGGTTGTGGTACCAGCTTAGCTGCAATCTGTGCTCCTTTGCTACCAGGTCGTGAATTAGCATGCCGTGGGCCCATCCTGCTTGGCTTGACTCTATACGTCTATACGTCGCAGCTAGTGACCCATGGTCTTCTCAGTCACTCTCAAGCCCACCTCACAACCTTGTATCCTTCCCTCTCCTTAGCCAGACAGCTTGCTTGACCGCATCCTAGATAAGGTGCATGGCCATCCCCTTAATTCTCCTTGCATACTCAGTAGTCACCAGATCAGTCTGTGACTATGTGGCTCCTACAAAAGCCTTCGGGTGCTCTATACCTGCCCCTTCTTAGTTCTCACATGAGATGTGGCCATATGGCTAGTCTCATTGGCCAGTTTTCTGTGTTCTCCTTCAAGGCCATGTGACACAGGCCAGACAGTGTAGCCTATCGATTACATTCCACGTTTTTCCTCCTGGGCGGGGCACCCGCGTAACCTGTCTTCTTAGGTTGCACCCCCTTTCTCCAGCTCCGGTGACTTTGCCAACCAGCGTATGTGCTTTGCCTCGGCGGGTTCGGTTTTGCCCTGTTCTGGTTGACCCTCAGCCCTTGCTTCTTATGAGCCACCAAGGCCAGTTTGCCTCTTGTCTTCAGCGAATGCCTTCCTGTGGGGCCTCTACATTACAGGGCTTGTTGCTGTGCTGTAGGCGGAAGTACCAACTCACCCACTGTCCTTTCAGCATGGCTAGCAGTCATCTATTACTGAATGAATCCGAGCAGCACTCGAAGAAGAATGGTGGGTTACTCTTCAGTAACCGTCCTTCTTTGAGATGGGCTGCTCAGATCCATTCAGGTCCCTCCCCTCCGTCCCCGCTTCTGGAGTTGGCGACTCTAAGGAACTGAGGAGGGGGCGGAGAGGCGGCCATATATATAGCCATGGGTGGCGTGAGGGGCTGTGGCCCCCTCCCCTCTTCTGACAAGCTAGGACAAGTTTTTTCCGACCAATCCAGCGCTCCGGCATGGAGACACCTATTACTGAATGGCTCCGAGCAGCCCACCTCGAAGAAGGACGGTTACTGAAGAGTAACCCACTGTTTTGTCAATAGGAATAATTTCACTGAGCCTTAAAAATGTGACTCAATGCACAGATCTCCACTGAGAAAATGACCTCACCACATTCATGAGGGTCACTGCAATGCTCTGGTGTTTTGTCAGGTAATATATACAGGACAAGTGCCTTGAACTTTGAATCCTTGTGGTACGTACTACAGTCTGTCCCTGGAGCTGGTGACCTCATGCATTAATGTGTCAGGCTGAGAAATGCAGGCTTTCAAACTTACAGACTGGTGTGAAACTTCCCTGACCTTGTTCCTAAACTCCTTGCCAACCAGGCATCTGTTTATATGAAGAACACTGATGCCTTATTTTGAAGAGAAAATGAGAATGAAGTTCAACATTATGCTGACCTAGGCTAGTGTTGTGTGAACAGCAATCAATTCAGAAGCCTAGCTAAGCTTCTTTGTTTTTCTATAGCCTAACTAGTATTGATCTGTGCTTCCCTCCCATTCCCTCACTTCAGTGTCCACACACAGTGGTTTGGACAGAAAAAAAGACATGCTATTTTCCCAAACCCCTTTAACTGTCCCTAATTACTGACAAATGTTTCCCCTTCATGGGACCGTTCCTTCTTTGGCCATAATCCTTGACAATTTTTTTCTGAAAGGGCTTCATTTATTTAACAGAAAATATGACTTCTAAAACTGAGTCAGTCTAATGATCAAGAGCACTGGCTTGAAGAAGCTTGCTGCTGTGCAAACTGTATCTCAGTTTATGATCTGTAGAACACCTGCCGTTGTAGTCCTTGAGTCACTCTTGAGCTGAGCCTGGTAGGGCGCTAAATTATGTGATTCATAAAAGGGGATATAGGAGAGGCCATGAAGACTCATTTTCACCCATGGCTTTATTCGGGATTTAAACCCAACATTCAATACATGAAAAGCCAGTGAATATAACCCACGTGTGTCATTCAGTCCTCAATACGGGGTTGGTTAGCAAATGATCTCAATATAGCAATGATTGAACATAGGCTGCTTCCTTTAACAGATGTTCGCTTATGCAATTGCCATTGTATTCCTCTTTTGCGCATCTCATTATGTGTAAATATAAATCCAGAAGTTGTTTATTCATTTGTTTTTCAGCAATTACACACTAATAGGAATAAATTAAAAATTGCATTCTTTTATGCCTTCTACCAAGGAGTACAATGTACTTACAAAATGCAATGAATTTAGACACAGTAAGCCTATAAGATAGGTACCATTATCTCCATTTTAATGATCGGAGGAAGGGAAGTCAATCCTGGGAAATCTAAAACTCCTCACAGACTCTAAGGTCAGAAGGGACCAATATGGTCTAGCTGACCTCCTGCATAATACAGGCAATAAAACCTCACCCACCCACTTCTGTAATAGCCCTCTAACCTATAACTGAGTTATTAAAGTCCTCAAATCATGATTTAAAGACAAAGTATGGAGAATTCAATAGCAAGTGAGCCATTCCCCATGCTATAAAGTAAGGAAAAAAAACAAAACAAAACAAAAACCAGAGCTCTTGCTAATCTGCCCGGTTTGGGGGGGGGGGGGGGATTTTTTCCTAAGCCCAAATATAGCCATCAGTTAAAACCCTGAGCATGTGGGCTAGTCTCACCAGCCAGTCACCCAAGAAAGAGTTCTCTGTAATAACTCAGAATCCACCCAATCTGATGTCTCTTCAGCTCACTGGCATATTCACCACCACTAGGCTAAAAATCAGTCAATTTCCAAACTAGGCTGTCCCACCATACCATCTCCCTCCATAAATTTATCAAGCTCAGTTCTGAAGGCAGTTACATTTTTTGTCCCCAGAGCTCCCCTTTGGAGACTATTCCAGAACTTTATCCCTCTAATGGTTAGAAACCTGCATCTAATTTCAAGCCCATTCCCAAGTCCCTAGGAAGTTTTCATGGCAGTTCAGAGTACTGGCACTCTGCAGGACCAGTGTCAGAGACGTGCCTAGAACCAGCAAGGTACTTAGATGCCTAAACCAGAGGTTTAACGACTAAACCTGGGGTTCAGGAGCCGAAGTCCCAATTTTGGTGAACGGTGATCCACAATACTCCTACTGAACCCTATAGGCATCTAAACACACATGGCACCTACAGTGTCAGCAGGGGTTAAAGTAAGGCAGAATGCTCTGGAATGACATTCTGGGGCCCACTATTTTTAGGGACCAGCATTGTGGGGCCCCTAAAAATAGAAGCATGCGCCAGAACACAGCGTTCTGGTGCGTTCCCCCTTACTTTAACCCTTGGGACAGACCCCTGGCATGCGTCCCATGTCGGCCCCTTCTAAGAGTTCCTCCCAGCTTCAGGCTCGGCTTTCCGATGTACAGCATAATAACCAAAGCACCCTGCGCGGTCCTCAGTGAGTGTCAGAGCAGGCCTGGCTGTGCTCCCTTTTGGGAATGGGAAGCTTGGCCGGAGGGAGGGGACCTTGTCCCCATCACAGGGCACCTGAGCCCCATTCTCATCCCACCAGGGGACCCTCCAACTTGGTGGCCAGGCACCTGGCCTCCCACTCCCCCCCCCACTGCCTCTCTTGGCACTGCAGCAGGCTGCCCCATGGCCATCAGGCCCCCTGTTCTGCTGCTGCTTGGGGCCTCCTGCCAGCCCATCTCAGCAATTCCCACTGCGCTGGAGGTGGCCTGATCCTCCTAGCTACTCCCTCTGCTGTGGACATAGCCCTGCTCTGCCGGGGCCCCACGAGGTCAGCAGGGAAGCAGGTATGGAGTGACTATTGGAGCCTGGGGTTGGGTATTGGAGGCAGGGTGTGGATTTTGGGTGTGGGTGTCAGGGGCTGAGGAAATATTGGTTGCAGGGGAGTGGATATTGAGGTCCAGTGTCGGGCATTGGGGGCAGGATGTGGATTTTGGGGGTGGGTATTGGGGGCTGGGGGAATATTGGGGACAGGGGAGTATTGGAGGCTCGTGTTGGGTATTGTGGGCAGGGTGTGGATTTTGGGGGTGAGTATTGGGGGCTGGAGGAATACTGGGGATGCAGGTGTTAAAGTAAGGGAGAATGCCCCTGCATACAGTTCCAAGTCTCACAAATTTGAGGGGCCAGCATTTCAGGGCCCCTAAAAATAGAAAAATCCAGCAGAACGTGTGTTCCACATCTTGGCTGTTGGCAGGTTCTACACCCCACTGTTGTTAATCACAATACTTATTGTGCTATGCAGTATTTGCTAGTTTGTGACAATAATTAATATAGATATAAACACCATATTAAATTATACATATTTTTATGGAGTGATAATGGATGCATGTAGTACTGAGAAGTGGTTGCAAAGGCCTACCTGGGCTGGGGCCCACACATGCATGAAGCAGCCCAAACAATATGGGAAGGGGGTCCAGAGATTAGGAGGGTTCCGGGGCCTGCCAAATTATACTTTAGCCACTGAGTTTCAGAGTAAAAATCCTCTCAGTTTCCATTTTTCTGCCTCTGAGCATTAGAATTCAAAGCATCTGAGGCAGTGGGATCTTCTCCCACGAAAGCTCATGCAGAAAATAAATCTGTTAGTCTTAAAGTGCCACACAACTCTTTGTTGTTTTTTTCTGAGCATTAGCCCTGCTGCCTGCCCTTAAGCATCTAGACGCCTATTTCCCACTTAAGCCCCAGAGATAGTCAGGGGGAATATAGGAATTTGGCCAACTAAGTCACATTCAGGGCCTAATCTAGTAAGTGCGCTCCAAGGCTACCTGCCTGATAAAGTCCCATTCAAAATCTGACTGGTACCACTGTAGGAAAAGGAAGAGGTCGTACCTTGTATGCAGCTTCTAGCACATCCTGGGATGTAGGAAAGGCAAGTTCAATTCCTCTCTCCTCCCACACACATCCTGCCTCATGGGGAGAAAGGATCTGAACCAGGGTCCCACCTTGAAAGAGAATGCTCTGACCCAGAGCTATAGTCACCGGGAGGCTGGGGCCCAGCCCCTTGGCCCTAAAACCTGCCCACCTTAGCGCCCAGCAACTGCACAAACCTCTGCCAGCGTGCAGTTGTGGCTGCTGGCCAGCCCCGTGGCTGCAGTGGCAAAGTTTGCGCAGTTGCTGGCCAGAGTACTGGGCCTCCTCCCCTCCCTCATGGCTGGAAGCTGTGTTTAGCCAAGCCCACCCTGCACAGAAAACAGGGGCTGGCTATGCTCCGGTTTTGGTCACTGAGCTATGGAATACTCTGACATGGGGAAAATCCCTCAATCTCCGAGAACACTTCCACAGTGGCTAAATAATTAAAACAAAAGGGGTAAGAGGGACTGGACCCAGGGTCTCCCACTTTCTAAGTGGCTGGCCTAATTGCTGAACCATAGGGCCAGTGAAAGACTGACTCAATTCCTGTCAAGCAATTGATTAAATTACCACCTTCAACCAGAAGAAGTGTTGGCTACAAGTTTGATTTACAACCTTTTAGTTCAATGCTGACACCTTAGTGTAGGTGCAGTTATGCTATCAAAAAAGTGATTGCAGCGGTAACGTTTGTTTCACTGAGGGAAACTGGTATAGCATAGTTATACTGGCAACAGCACACTGTTTTTGGTAAAGGCTGCATTTACACCTTAGAGAGCTTCCCAACATAGTTGTACCAGCATACCTTTTCCAGTGTAAACTATACCAGAAGTGATTTCAAAGTCACACTAAGTCAGCTGCAGATTTAAGAATCAACTCATGGATCCTAACTCTTAGGATATGTCTACATGTCAAGCTGGAAGGTGTAAATTCCAGCATAGGCATGGTCAAACTAGCTCTGATCTCCCCAGTGCACTCACTGCAGAGTTCCAAAGAGGTAGCCGTAACTGCCTAGCTCAGCAAAAACAAACAAGGAGTACTCTGGCGCTTTTAATGGCCAACACATTTATTGCATGAGTTTTTCTGGGAGAAAATCCCACTTCAGATGCTTGAAGATGGAGAAATACAGATGAATGGGAGGAAAATAAATACAAAGAAACATAAGTCTTAGGATCAGGTCAGACGATTGAAGCAAATCAATGCAGTTTAAATTTAAACTATGGACAACAGCATATAGGAAGGAATTGAAGGGAAAAGAAAGCAAAATTACCTGTTTTAATTGGGAAAAAAAGCGAGAGTCTCCATTTAACCTTAAGTTGACTGTGTTGAATCTGCATATCTGCAGAAATGGAATTCATATGAAATTACAGGCCTCTAAGCCTAGCTTCAGTACCACTTGGTTGAAATTACAGGAAAGAACAGAATTAGACACAGATGAACGCAAGTTGTTGTGGAAGAGTTAACATGTTTTTTGTAAAGGAAAAAAAATCATACTCTAACCAATCTACTATTCTTTGAGGTTGTCAAGAAGCATGTGGACAAGGCTGATCCAGTGCATATAGTATTTAGATTTTCAGAGAGTCTTTGACAAGGTCCCTCATCAAAGTCTCTTAAGCAAAATAAAAGGTCATGGGATAAAAGGGAAGGTCTCACCCTGGATCAGTAGCTGATTAAAAGATACAAAACCAAGAGCAGAAATAAATGATTTGCTTTTAAATGGCAAGAAGTAAACAGTGGTTGTGTACAGGGACTATTCAACAGATTCATAAATGTTTGGAAAAAGGTCACAAAATTTGCAGATAATACAGAAACTACTCAAGAAATTTAAGTCCAAAACAGACTGCAAAGAGTTACAAAGGCATCTCACAAAGACGGTTGATTGAGCAAGAAAATAGCACATAAAATTCAGTGTTGATAAATGCAAAGTAATGCACATTGGAAAACAATCGCAGCTATCCATATAAAATGATGTGATCTAAATTAGCTTTTGCCACTCAAGAAAGATCTTTGAGTCATTGTGGATAGTTCTCTGATAATATGCACTCCATGTACAACGGCAGTCAAAAACAGCAACAGAACGTTGGAAGTAAAGAGACCCCTAGGAAAGAAATAACTGAGATAGAAACTATATTGCCTCTTAATAAAGGCATTGTACATCCACAGCTTGAATACTACAAGCAGATCTGGTCACCATCTTCAAGAAGATGCACTGGAATTGTTAAAAGGTACAGAAAATGGCAACTAAGTAGATTAAGAGGATGGAAAAGCTTCCATATGAGGAAAGATAAACAAGACTGGGACTTTTCAGCTTAGAGAAGAAATAACTAAGGGGGGATATGAGAGGTTTATAAAAAAAAAGATAATTACATCTGGGGTGCAGAAAGTAAGTAAGTGTTATTTATTCCTTCTCAAACACAAGAGGTAGGACCAACAAATGAAGTTATTTGGCAGCAGATTTAAAACAAAGAAAAGGAATATGTCTTTACAGAACAGTCAACCTATGGAACTCCTTGCCAGACTACAAGGGCATAAAAGCCAAGACTATAAGGGTATCAAAAAAGGAATAGTAAAGTTCATAAAGAACAAGTCCATCAATACTGGTTATTAGTCAGGCAGGCAGGGGTTGCTGTTTGCCAGAAGCTGAGAATGGCCAATGGGGTGGATCACTTGTTAATTATCTATTCTAGTCATTTCCTCTGAAGTACCTGTCATCAGCTATTGTTGCAAGACAGTATATTGGGCTTGATAGACCATTGGTCTGATCCAGCATGACCATTTTTATGTTCAGACAGCCTGGACATTGAATTAATTTTGCAGGATGTCGATGTGAATTTGGCGCTGAATTTCAGCATTTGGTATCAGATCCTGAGCCAGCTGAAGTTCACCTATCTTGTCAAGTCTGTCACCAAGAGTTTTCCCTGCTCAAATACCTGGTAAATGTTTTATTTCAATGGTTCCCAACCTTTTCATTTGATTTGAAAAATTTCATTGATTTGAAAAATTTTTGCAGCCCCCCCTGGCTGCAGGTGGGGTGCCTTTGCGCTGCCACACAGTGACGGAGCAGCCGCAGGAAAAATCCGGCCCATATGCTGGCAGAATCCAGCCCACGCTGCTGTGGCGGCCCCTTCCCCTGCCCCTGCCATGGCCCCAGGGAGTAAGGCCTGTGCACCTGTGGTCCCTTCCCCCTCCCTGTGCTGGCAAGGGGGGTCACTGTGGCCAGCCAGCCCCCGCAGGGGAGTAAAGCTGTGCCACTGGGCAGTAAGCAGCAGCTCCGCTGCAATGGCCCCCAGCTAGCCCCTGCAGGGGAGCAGAGCTGAGCTGAGCTGCTGCCGGCATCCGCGACCTTTTCCCCCTCACTGGGATCCAGCCCCAATGGGGAGCATTGGGGCTGCAGCTGGGTTCCAGCCCCAGTGGGGAGCAGCACCGCGGACCCCCTGGAACACATCCATGGACGCTCCAGGTTGGGAACCACTGTTTTGTTTGATAAAAATCTTAAGCAATATTTAGAATAATAAATATTAATTAAGGAAGTCAGTAAGGTCTACCAATAGCTATTAAGAAGCAAGATAAATGCAGTGATCCAAACATAAGATATTCAAAATCAAATGCATCCATCCAGAGGCAAATATACTGATGCTTTTTAAAATCCTGGGAGTTACCACAAATAGAAGTGCTTGACACCAAAAATTAAATATTTCTATTAATTTTGATTTGGTGCTCCAAGTAACATTAATGTGTAATAGACTGCACAGGCAGGCGCCCACAGTTTTAAGGGACTCAAGAGCTTTCTTAAAGATTCTCAAGTCATTCACTCTATTTCCCCTAGCAACAACAGTTTTAAGCTCCTGCTGCTAAGCACTAACACAAAATGTATCGGCTTAAGATTGTCAGTTCCAGATGCTTCTAATGTGTGATCCTGACAAGGATCTTAATGGAGCAGGGATTTTGCATCTGCCAACTTGGCCTATCTGCAAATGCAGATAATGCAGCAGGATAGCCTGGTCACAAGCACAGCTGATTTCTGAGGAGATTGTAATAAATGAGGCTTTAGCTTATCATTCTCCACAGGCTGTTGTACTTACGGCTGCCTTTCAGGTCCTAGCATCTATGAAAGCCCAATATTCTGCTCAGATGACAGCACATCATTGTGATGTTTGTGTTCAGCAGCATAGCATCACATCCTCCACAATGATATACCTACTTAATTGAACTTGAGCTGCAGCCAAGTGCTGCTTTAAAGCAATTTTGCACATGACCCTCCTGAACTGTGCTGAACACAGCATGACAGCAGCTCAGGATCTGGACTTCAAGTTCTGTTCAGGAGATGTAACAATGGTAGCTGCTGTCAGCCCTCCCAGGGTCATTTCAGTAGAGGTGAGGGGTATAGGAAAAACAAGGGGTCTGGTGGCACTTTAAGACTAACAAATTTATTTATTGCATAAGCTTTTGGAGAAAAAAAATCCCACTTTGTCAGACGATTGAAGGGTATAGGGACATCCTGGCTACACTCGCTTTTCAGCAGCCACATCCCATTGCCAAGGATAGAGACGAATTGACAGAGCCACTGCGCCACCCAAAGATTAGATTCTCCTGTGGAGGGGCAATCTGCAACGGGCTGATTAAACTAGCTTGACAGCAGCTTTGTGATGCCAGAGGCACAGCAGGACTGACAAGCTAGCCAGCAGTTGTATTTTGTTGACTTACGTGCTTGACCTTTTAAGTGTCTCACTTCACATATTATTTTGATACTAGACAAAGAAAACGCTTAGGTATTCCTGTCACACAAGTTATGTAATGAGGTCAGACAGTTAATGATATCGGCCAAGATTTTTCGAAGCAGTTTTAGAAATTTTGGGGCTCTCAAATTGATAACACTGAAGGATCTAATGTTCAGGGAGTGGGTGCTCAGTATTTTCTGAAAATTAGGTCCTTTTAAGATGTATCCAGTTGGGCACCTCAGCTCACTTGAAAATCCTGGCCATTGTACATGAATAGTTGTGCAGTCATCGGGTTTGGAAGAAATTCTAATAGGTGTTATTAGATAAAATGCACCAATCCAAACAGTAAGAAAATACCTGTATAAGCAGAGTAAATGGACCTGCTATTGTGGGGAACTTTCCAGGCTTGTATACCACCCTGGTGAAGGTGGGTAGCAAAAGGATCACGGTCCGAGCTCCACTTCCTTTACACAGAGGCCTGCCTGACTTCAAAGGCTCCCCTCCCAATCTCCTGTGTGGAGGAGTCCCTGTAACCCCAACAAGCCTGGACCCCAGAATTTCTGGGGTCTCAACCCCCAATCTTATCATGGTCACTCTAGACAGGGATAGGATGTCCCCACTTCAGGGTGCTGACTGCACTGAACACTCTCCTGGACCACCAGTTGCTATATACAGTTCAAAGTAATATAACTTATTTAAGCACACAGAAATAAAAAAATAACCTAACAAGAAAATAGAGAAAAGTGGACAAAGTTGAAAAGTAAACCCCCAGAGCCACCCCCTGGCACAGGGGCACTACACACAGTGTCTCTGGAGCCTGAGGGACAGTCTCACAGTGTGTTCTCCATGTTGCAAGTCCTCTGCCCACACCTGGCTGCGACCGGATGATCTAGGGGACCAGAGACAGGCTCTAGCTGTGGCCACATGTCCTCAGGGCCCTTCTTCCCAGTGTCAGCCCCCCTTCATTGTTCCCCAGCTGCTCACCATGCCCGGCTCCAGATGTCTGCAGCTCTGGCTCCCAGCCCTGCTCGGGTTCAGTGTGGCCCTCTGGGGCGCTCCTCGGGCTCCTCTGGTTCTCCTGCCAAGGGTCTGCACAGATCAGCTCAGTGCCTTGGGCTCCTTCTCTGGCCTCCTGCACCCAGCTTCAGACAACTCTGGCTCTGTCTCCGGCTCCAGCTCTGCTCTGCTCAGCTTGGCTCTCCGCTGGTTCAGCTGCTGTGGGTCTGCTCTGTACAGATCAGCTCACCCTGACCCCCTTGCCTGGGTTTTCTGGCTCCCAGCTGCTGCCTGCTTAGCACTGCCTCCTTAGCTCTGCCCCACATACTCTCTGGCTTGCCCAGGCATGTCCTGCCCGCAGTTTTAGCTCAGGTACAGGGGAGCACTCTCCTGGCTCCCTCATTGGCCTATCCAGACAGTCAATCAGACTATCTTGGCTCACTGGCCAGTCCCACGGGCCCTGGGGCTGTCTGTTTCAGGGTGCTGCTTCCAGGCAGCAGTGGCCAATGAAAAAGGCCCATTCAGTTTCAGTAAGGGGCTTTGCATGCGTTCATCTGTCACTGTGCCTCATCAAAGGAGACAACTTGCAACCCACCCTTCTCTGTATGTATACATTTAGAGTTAATAAACTACATCTTCAATTTTGTGTCTCTAATGAAGTGGGATCGTGTCCATGAAAGCTCATGCCATAAATCCGTTTTAAAAAGCACCACAGGACTCCTTGTTTGTTTTGCTGTAATAGACTAACAGCTATCCTACTGGAACTTAATAAATCAGAGGTTGTAAATGGTGATGAGTGGAAAAGTGGTCAGAAAATGGGTGAATGTTAATATATATACCTAAAGGGTTAGTATGAGAGAAAGCAACTAACAGAAAGGTATTAGTGTGATCCTATGCATGCTATATTCACACTCTACATACCATTTTATAATCTTTGTGCAAAATATGTCTTGTGTGGTATAATTTAAATTAAGACTGATCTTTAACATTCTTGTGTTATGTATGAAACGCTTATGAAGAGTTACAAACAAGATGAAATTATGACTAATATATTTATCAGACAAGGTAGATGACAATTTTTTTGTTCAACCAAATTCTGTTGGTGAGAGGCAAAAAGTTGGTCCAGTAAAAAATTACCTAACCCACCTTCTCTCTCAGTATTCTAGGAATGACACAGCCACACATTACATTTTCCAGACAAATCTAAGGGTAAACCTTTTTCTTAAAGATAAAGGACAAACTGGCTAGAGGCTTCACCAAAGTTGATTGGCCATCACCTATCAAGTGACTGTTTATTGGCAATGGAAACAGATCAATCAACTTTTTAACAACATGAAACTCTCTCAGCAGAACACTCCATGTCTCCATCCTCACAGCTGTAAAGAACTTCAGGGGTAACCCTCAAGGAAAAAAATTACAAAGGTTGACTGGATTATAAAAGTGAGAAGCAAAGAACACTCAAGTTCTCTTTCACCTAAGACAAAGGGACCAGTTCTTTAGGGAAGGAAAAGACCCTGAACTGGGAAACTTGATCATCCATGTTGCTGGTAACACGTGGAAAAGACATTGCACTGATTCAAGTCTAGCTTGCTAAATTTTAGCTACTAGAAAGCATTCTATCTCTATTTCTTGCTATCATTTCTGGCTTTACTACCTTATTTTTGTACTCACACTTAGTCTCCTAACAAGTTAAATAAATTTGTTTTATTTTTAATCTGAACTAATCTAGTGTCTTGTTTAATCTGTTCAGGATCTCCAGTTACAGTACCAAATTCAGCACTATAGCAGTAAAGTATTGTGAGGTACCCATGGTTGCAGGACAAGCAATGACATGAGTCCTCACTGGTCTAGCTGGAACTCTGAAATGTGATAGTAAAATAAAATAGTATCCCCATACCCATTATTTTGCAACCTTCTCTTTTATGAACCTCTCCCTTTCAGTCCCTCAGCATGCAAAGTCTATCCACTTGCCCCATTCAAGGCCTTTTTCTGACCAATGTACAACAGGACCTATGTCTTCAGAAATATGCACTGGGAACAGCCAGGGCCAGATTAAGGAGTCCCAAGCTCAGCGCCGTACCTAGAGAGAGGGGCCCAGGGCCAACTGCCCTGTTGGGTCCCCTGTCACCTCCTTGCACTGGGGCAGGCGTGGCAGACCAGCCCAGAGGCCAGGACCTGAGCTCCCTCCCCACTCCTGGGACAGCTGCTCTGCCCAGGGGATGGGGCAGGCCAGTCGAGAGGCCCAGCACCACTTTCCCACCCCACCCCTGCACTGGTGGCTCCACCCTGGGGTCAGGGCAGGCTGACCCAGAAGCTGTGCTCCACTCCCAGACCTGGCCCTTTGCCTCTCACTTGTCACTGAAGACAGTGAGGGCTGTGCAGCAGTCAGCCCACTCACTCTCCACCTCCAGGGCACGCCTGTCTGGGCTGCCCACTTTCGTAGGGCTGCCTCCCATAACCCCCTCCACAGGTCCCCTGCCCCCACCGCCACCATGGCCTGAGGGTGGGATGGGCTGGAGCCTCAGGGCCAATGGCCACTGCCACCCACGGTGCTCCTGCCCTATTCCCAGGCTGCAGGGCCAGCCAAGCTGACACAGGGGGCAGCCTCCGGCACCTCTCCTGCTCCAGAAACACTATCAGGCTGCTGCCCTGGGGCCCCAATGCCTGGCCATACCAGACTGAGTTATGGGGGCCCCTGGCATGGTTGCCCAGCAATGCTTCTTGTCCTGGAGTGTTGCATCACAGGCTGCCCTGTGTCAGCCACTGCCCCTGGAGCACAGCAGGCATGCATCAGCCCATCCCATCCCACTCCTGGGGGCACACCAGCTGGCCCCTGGGCAGGGTAGGAATGCCACAGACAGCCACGGCCTCTGACCGCAAGTCATGCCCCCCCCCGCAGCTTTATTCTAATTCCTAGTATTGAGTATATCTGCCTTGGGTTATGCAGTCTGGAAAAGTTTTGCCAAAATACCCTGGAGTGTAGAAAGCCCAAGTGTTACAGCTAGGCACACCAGCCACACTTCCTTTTGCTAAAATAGAAGATTTTCATTGATATCTTCCTAAGCGACCAGTCCTCTGTGTTCTTTAAGTTTCCCTTGGGAACACTGTGGCATAGTGTACTGTACATAACCTTTTGCATCAGGGCTTAATTCTCTGAAATCAATGATAGTAGCTTTCATTTCCTCCATCTGACTATACGGGCTCTGACAGATGCCCAGTCGGATCACTGTAAGCTGTAGGAAATGAATTAGAAGCAACTGTTTCAACATCAGCAGGAGAACAATGGCCACATATACGTCTAGTGGAGCAGCTATAGTAGGCACTGAGTTAGCAACTGGTATTTCAACTAGGAATAAAAACAAATCGGGTTTGTTTCTCTGTGAGTGACCAAGGGTACAATTCTGCCCCAGATTTTTGACTTTGTAAGTAATTAAAAATAGATCTTTTTCCACTTCAGATTTTCTTTTGTCAAATCTGCATGATTGCCTTGAAGTGAGCTACACAAGGAAAAAATTGGGGTTGTGCCCTTTAGAATGTTATGGACAACTGGAAAGGTTTCCTTTCTCAGGTGGGGGGGCAATCTTATGTTGGTCGCTCTAAAAATTCAGTAATATCAAGATTTGGTTTTGCTGGGTTTAAGTTCTCTTCGGAACTATGGAGTGATAGTTCTCACCCCTTCATTAACAATGGAGGTGGAATACTTATACTTGAAGGAAAAATAAAGTATCTGATTCTTCACCCATCTTACATTTTGTTCAGTCATTTGCTGAGCAGCATGGGTGAAACATTTGATTAGAATTCTTCATGCTCTTTACAAAGGTGGTAGCATTTTGCACAAATATGAAAGACCACATGAGGTGAACAGCATTGGAGAACCAGACCCAAATAATAAAAACAAAATAGTACAAGCTATTCCTCCTCAGTCATCTTTCACCTGCATAATTTGTCAATGTTCCAGTTCTCTAGTCATCCATAAAATTTCAAGCTAAAGACCTGAATTTTAAATGTAAATATGTAGAAAAAGTCTGTCACAGATTCTTAGTCACTATAAAACATCATTTAAAAAGGCACAAACTAGGGATGGACAAAATAATTTAGCTGGAACTTTCTCCAAGGAACAACTGGATTTCAATATTTGTGGGGGGATGAGAAGTGCCCCTAGGCTTCATGGGAGATGTAGTTCAGTTACCTCATCTACTCCATTCTCCTTTGTAACTCAGACTTCCTTACCTTGACTCATCATGGGAAAAGCAGTCCAGGTGGTCCGTTGCCTGTCCTTTCCAGAAGTGAAAACGGGGTATCATGAAAGATGTAGTCTGATATATAGGAGAACTTATAGTCTGTAGCCTATAGGAGGACAAGGCACCCTAAATACCTTTCCCTGAAGGCACCACCACCATACTTTCAAATGAAAATATTTGAAAAATCAATGTTGTGGTTAAATTTATGTATCTACCACTTTAGCAGACTCTCCTTCCCACCCCCACCCCCACCCCAGTCAGTTAAGCTTGTTCTTCCCATTGTTCTGGGATCCCTCCCACAATACTTTCAAGAAACTATAGGAGGAATGATTGCATTCAGAAATATCCTCTTAGCAGCTGGTGGACTAACTGATATTATAGTGCCAAAAGCAAGGAAGTGGTTCTACTCAACTCTGACACATTGGCTACTCACCAGATACACATTTTTAAAACTTAGAAAATGGAGACAACAAACTACTCTCTCTCAAATATATATGGTTGGAGTTAAGTGATATTCTAAACTGCTTTGTCATTGCTCCTGCATGACCAGCACAGAAATTCAACAAAGGTCATATCTGAATGAAAGATACAGAAGTGCAAAATATGATTGCTACAGAAGTAGGGGACATGAACAAAAAACATGTTATTACCATATCATTTACTGGTGTGCTATGTTTCTTTGGGACAGAGCTTGTCACCACTGGTGGCATTATTCATTGACTAAGACTATGTTATGCTCATTATAGGCATGTCTATACCACAATTAAAAACTAGCAGCTGGCATATGCCGGTTGACTCAGGCTTACAGGACTTAAGCTAAAGGGGTGTTTAATTGTGGTGTAGACATTCTGGCTCTAGGACACCATGAGGTAGAAGGATCCCAGAGCTCAGGCTGAGCCCAGAACATCTGTACCACAATTAGACACCCACTTAGCTCAAGCTCCACAAATCTGAGTCAGCTTGTATGCGAGGGTGTCTAATTGCAATACATAGGGTGGCAAGAGCTGGCCTTTTGTATAATAGGGAGTACAATGTGCAGACTGTTTAGTCATAATGAAACTATCACTTTCTAAAAGGACAAAAAAAATTAGGGTGAATTAAAGCTCTACTCCCAAGTGAGTATAATCAGAATTCAGCAGAGTGTGGCACTGTGAGAGCTTGCTGATTTAGATCCAAGAGCAAATGAGAAGTGAAATTTAATTACCAATATCAACTCACTCCAAAGAATGATTAAAAAAGTTTTAGCACATTAAAGAAAATGGACAAAATTGCCTGTGCTTCTGATGTTGTTGAATTGTGGTTTCTGAATTTGCCAAAATTGATGGTCTTGTAGTCTGCTGTATTTCAAACATTTTTACAGAAGATCATTATATAATCCAAATAGCCTCCACCCCAGAAAACTGTAGCATTTTTGCTGGCAGCATTTTTAGTGCATTTTTGTTATGGGAAGCTTGGAGGTCTGCTACAAGTAATTTCCTATGAGTAATTAGCAGCTAAAGTTGGCGTATTTCCTGCTATCTGAAATTAAATCAGAGTTAGGTTGAGATGAAAAAGCTCTATTAACTCCCTAGGCTTCCAGTTCCTGTTTATCAGTGGAAATTACTGTTTTGAACTTTATCAGCTGCTATCTAAAGAAAGTCTGAAGTCAGTGGTAATAGTGAGATATGAGACTCGATAGGAATTGCTTTTGCTGAAGTACAGTAGGAGTTCTAAATAAATCTCCACAGAAAAACTATACTATGCTAGTCAAAAGGATGTATAGTCCAGTGGTTATGGTGCTAACCTAGTAATTTGGAGACCCTTGCTGTCCCACAGCCTTTCTATGTGACCATGGACAAGTTATTTTGTCATTATGTTCCCCATCTGTAAAGCAGGAATAATGGTGTTGGCCATACCTCACAGGAGTATTGTTAAAAAAATGTTATAAGTGTTGTGAGGTGCCAGATACTATGGTAATGGAGTCAGCATATAAATACCGTAGATGGATTTATTTCTAAGAATAAATGGCTGCAGCAAGGAATGTTTTAAGAGACAAATCTCAAAGGTGGTAAGGAAAATAACTCCTGAAAAAGAAGTAGGAACACCATAAACTTGCACTCAGATTTTCTTCCTTATTCATTCATCAGGAGAGTAGGCCTTCCTGCCATTTCCAGGCAGTGAAGGAAGGCAATTTCAGCTTCTCAGTGGCCAGAGAGATCACACAAGTTCTTCACAAGCTAAGTGGTCATTCAGAGAAGTGCCTCTTGCCTCCACACTGCTGCCCTGATGCTCTTTGGAAGCACAGTACCTGAAAGGAGCCAGAAGTTCTCAGAACAATGAATCTCTACTACTCACCAAACTCAACAGCGCCTGATTTTACCCCTTAAGAACTGTGACTTGTGTTTTCCCTGGTTTACCTGCTGTATGCAGAGTGATGTTAAAAAGGCATGATCTTCTTTAAAATCAGAAAAATACTTCATCAGTATCATGGCACAAATGGGCATAGTAAAGGAGCCAGTGAAAAGGAAAAAGGAAACGCCAGCTGTCCGGAGGAAATTCATACTCAGGGGAAATGGGCTTGCACTCCTCTTAAATTTCTGTTTAGGAAACAAAGGGGTTTCTGAATGAGCTGTCTGGCTATATTTAACTAAATCAAACATGCTTTAAGATTGAGTAGGCAATTTTTGCATCCTGGAGTTGATTGTACTAAGATAAGTTGTCTTCAGACTTAAGGATGGACCACATCATAAGATACATGGAGGATTTTAGGCTAATTTTTAGCCATGGTAGTTAAGCTGAGCTAAGCAAGACAAACTGATATCGTAGAAAGATCGATATCTTAGGAAAATACAAACAAGACCTGTGGCACTTTAAAGACTCAAACTTATTTATCACATGAGTTTCCATGGGAGAAAAATCCCACCTCATCAGACACTTGAAGATGAAGAACTTGCAGAATGGTAGGAAAATAAGTGCAGTGAATTCTAAGTCATAGGATCAGGTCAGATTGTTATAGCAAATCAAAGCAGTTGTTTGGATTCAAACAGCATTAAACAGCATTTTAGAGGGAGGAGAGGTAAAAAGAAAGCAAAAATCACCTATTGTAATAAGGAAGTCAACCGAAATCTCTATGTAACCCTTAGGCAATGGTGTCAAATCTGAGTATGAATTCCAGCTCTGCAGTCTCTCTTTGAAGCTTTGATTTGTAATCTATTTGCTTAAGTACAGCTTAACTACCCCTTTGGAATTTGATATCTTAGTCTCAGCAACCGTGGAAATATAACTGTCGGGCCTGTGTATCCAAATGAAGTAGCCGTTTTAAAGCTATCATTTAACATGGATCTCAAGAGTTGTGCCTACAAATCAGGAACACATTCAACAGTGGACATTTAGGTTCTAATCAAGCTCATGTACATGGATGTTCACAGATCTGGGATGAGGAAGCTTGAACACTGCTTTGACATCTCTTCTGCCACAAACACCTTCCCAGCCAGACTCCTCCCTTGTGGCCTTTTATCTCCAATATCCCCTTGGTTTTGGGCAGTCATGACCTCATTCCCTCCAGCCTCACATTTTTTACCTTCTTAACTGATAACCCTTTTTCTAGGTCACACCTTTGGCTTTTTAGGGCAAAATGGGGCCAGGCAAGTCTACTACCTTTGATTAGGCAAATGGCTTTATACAGCACAGGAAGCATTCTAGGCTTATCTTCACTGCAAAGTTAACTCAAGTGTTGCCCTTGAGACCCATCCACACACAAAGCCATTCACTTGAGTACAGTGATTGCCTTTCAGGAGGTGTGCTCATTTGAGTTCCCTGTAACATGGTTCTGATGAAGGCTAGGGCCACTGGGCCTCCAATGCTGTCCTCCAATTCTCCTGTTGCTCCCGAAAAGGACAGGCAAGTTCTCTCAACTCAGAGAGACCCTTACTTACTGTTGACAAGTTCCAAAGGGGTCAATCTAGTTCAGCAAAAAGAAACAAGGAGTGTACTCTTTGTTTGTTCTGCTTACTGCAGCACTAAAGAACCTTGGAATGTGCTTCCAGAAGTCATAATGCTGAACCCAAATGAGTACCGAGCTAGTGTGGACAAAGCAACCTGAATGTTACGTTACAGTGTGGGGCTCTCACTCAAGCTAAGCTAACTCGAGACAAGTAACTCACTTGTAGGGTATATTCAGTTTAAATGCTGCAGCAAAGACTACCTTTGGATAGGGTAACAGGAGCAGACCCACTCCTACCACTGCTATGTTAAGTGACAGGAATGCCACAACTCCCTAACAGTGGTGCAGTATCTAAGGAATCCACTGGGATGCCAGCAAGTGCATGTTAGCTTTTATTTGCAGATTGTGACAGTTTAGGGAAATATGCCTGTCTCCAATACGAATTCCATTTGGTTTCATGAACACTTTATGCTTGAAACAGTCACTGTTTATTAGATCATCCATTTGTTAGCCAGAAATCTGGCACATTGTGAGGAACTATGCCTAGGTAATCTGTAACCAAGCAATCAGTGAATGTCTCTCTCACCTGAATGAATAATTGGGGCTTCTGCCAGCAGGGCCTTTGCTTTTGAATGGATTCTTCAGAGAAAACTTCCAAGGAAAGAGAGTCAGCTGGGCAGGAATTCTTCCTGGCATAATCACATGCCTGAAGTGTGCAATTCCTCCAGCAAGTCACAAACTGACCAATGGGAGACAGACTTCCAAAAGGAAGGAGAGCTTCTACAAGCCATTTACTGCCAGATGCATGAGGCATCTTGCCTTCCCTAGGGACTTGGACCAAAACTAGGAACTCACAGAAGGAGTGGGGATAAAGGTCAGACCAACTGGCCCTGTGTAGAGAAGTTTGCTGTTTTCTATAGATCTGTAACAATTATGCTTCTGAAAGTAAGGCATTCTTTTCCTAAGTCTGCATTCCTTGCTTTCCTGCCATATTGTCCCTGAAGGGCATAACTAGGGAAACCAGACTTTCCATACCCAGGCTGACTCTGGAGGGAGTGTCTGAGAAACTGAAAGTTTGGGAGGACTGAGATAGTGGTTTAGGAGTTTAGGTGGCCCTAATCTCAGGAGGGGAGTAAAATATAGGGTCTGCACATCTACAAGACCTGAAAGACTCAGATTTATTAACAGTAACCAGTCACACCTCAGTGCCTGAAAAGTTTAGTGGTATTTCGGAGTCAGTGGTTGTATTTTGTAACTGTCTGGTGTCAACAAATGGAGCAGGACTGGACCAGCTGCTGATGCATATAATTCAATAGTGTGAGCCAGACTTTCACCTGCAGCTAATAAACCTGGGTTCAGTGCTACTGGGGAAGGGCAAAGAAGCCTTTTGTGGTTCTCTGCTCCTGAACATAGTCATATATGAATCTGGTGTAGGTTACAGTAGCTTCAGGGGAATGCTCAGCTGAGAAGACAGTCTTGTTATGACCCATTAGAACTGAGAGAGCAGCACAAAGGAGCTATAGCACAGTGGAAGGGCTAGCCTTATATCTCCAGAAATTGAACCTACTGAAAATAAAATGCATGGGCCTGCTTTCCCTGGGCCACAAAGGCAATTTTGCATTTCTTTTACCAAGCCTCTGAGTCTCCAAGAGGTAGAGGAAAATGGCCAGGAGAGTGTCAATTACAGTCAATTACATCTGCATGCTGCTAACTTCCAAGTGCTAGAACAGACCTTCCGGCTCTTGGCAACTGACAAAAAAGCCACACTTTTGGACTTCTCCACTTCACATGGATAACCAGCCCAAAACAGAACAAAGCTACAAAGAGTGGAAAGGCAGTATAAAGCCATTTTTGCCTACCCTCATCTTATTTTAATCTATATACATTCTTATAGGGTGCTCCTCATCATAGTATTTGAATATCTTCTCTAGTTACTTGACTATTATGTCTCTCTCCTCTCCACAGGAGAATTGTGTGTGCAGGGGAGGCAGTGGAGTGTGTTGTAGTTGTAGGAGATCTGTTTTGTTTTGGTTGATTTTCGTTGCATGCATATACTGCTAAGTATTTGTTAGAAAAGGGCAAGGTCAAAGTGCATCTTGCACTCAGGCAGAGGCTGGTGAGGTTCATAATCATCCTTAGATATCAAGTGAGTTGACTTCACAGTCCTCCCCACTTCATTCCACTTTGCTAAATGGACATTGACAGGAGTTGAACATGGAAGCTGCCAGGACCTTCAGTAAAATTGGCAAGATCAGGGTCTAGAAATGTCATTGAATACATAATTTTACTGATGAACAACAGCTGTCATCTTTTGTTAATTCACTGAAAATACAGTATTGAACAGAATAAAATTAAGCTGAGATTGCAGACTCAATAGCTGATCCATCACAATCACCCTAATGAGTCATATTTATTACTTTTTCAACTAAACATGAATTTAAGCTTTGGCATGTGAGACGCTGTGACACTGTCTGGCTTTAGAGAATCATTTATTTTTTTTCATATTAATATTTCATATTTGCAATAATCCATATGTGATATGCCATGTTTGGTACCAATGGAAAAGGTTGTAATCTGCTAGAAGTAATTCTGTGGTTTATACGTAGGTGTCATATGTGTATTAGAAGTTAGGGATAGGTATGTTCTATTTGTGTTTCAAATTATTGAATTCCAGGTCACTCCCAGACTGGATGTCTACAAAAACATTGTCTTCTTAATGGCCTATTAAGGAAGCTCCCAGCTACAGTGGGCCCAGGTGGAAACCTGTTGAGCCACTAGGACTTGCCCTTGTGACTCAACTCTATTTTGATTTGCAAAAACTCCACACAGTATGAGGAAGGCCAGAGGTGATAAAAGGCAGCAGCCCTATACCCATTTTGTCTTCAGTCTCCAATCTTCAACCAACACCGACCTCTGGAACTATTCTTCTGCAACTGAAGAAAGAACCAAGACCCACCCAGGTGCTGGGTGCCTACCAGAGGAATTGGACTAACCTGCAAACTCTAAAATTCTTCAAGGACTAAATCATTTGTATGTATGTGATTTATTTTTGACCCTTTAACATCTCTCATTTTGTTTCTTTTGATAGTAAATCTTTAGTTGTACTTACTAAAGGATTGGCTGGCAGCGTGGTATTTTGGGTGAGATCCAAGTTTATGTTGTTCTGGATGATAAGGCTAACCCTTTGGGGTCAGGACAACTTATTTCTTTAAGAGACTCAGTGCCTAGCTGGGGACTGGAGGAGCTGATGTGCAATAAAGGGGGCTATTTCTATTTTGTTATGCTTGGTGATGACCAGAGTGGGGAATTAGAAGCATGTTTGTTAATGACTGGGATCCTGGTTTAAGTACCACCCATCAGTGGTTTGGGGGTTTGGCCCCCAGTTTTGCAGCTTGCCCTGATTTTTGCATATTCAGGAGGTTATCCCAGGAGGCACAGGTCACAGATGTCATCTCCTTTCACTTCTTGTAATCCTGGAGAGAAAATGCTCCATGAGTATTTCTGACTTCGCTGTTTTGAGAACTGTAATGGGTGTAGTCTCCTGGTGAGGGGTGGGGGGTACAGCTGGACCAGAACACCTACAGGGAGGCCAGAATCAGGAGCAGGCCATCTGCAACTTCTCATGGTGCGAGGGTGAGCCCAGAACCCAAAACCACAAGGGAACAGTCAAAGAACCACATATGGCTCAAGAGTCACAGGTTGCATACCTCTGCTCTAGACAAACCCAGAGAAGAGAAGCTTTCCAAGAAGGAAACAAATTCTTTCCTAAGATAGGCATGGCTCGTGGAGTAGCAAGAAGTAAGGGCCAGAGGCTATTCTCTCTTGCTGCCAGTGACAGATGAGGGGGAGGGGAATCAGAATTCATTGTGAATAGGAGGCTATACAGCATGTTCATTGCTCATGCAAACCCAACCTAACTCCTCCATACAGCACTGACCAGATGGGTTCCAAAGTTCTGAGGAACCATGAGAAACTACAGATAAGAGGAAGCAGCCCACTCAGGGCAGAATGCTTCCCTCTGAAACCAACACAATACTGAAAATAGTACTGTACTGTTCACCCCATGTGGAGAGGGACAGGTGCATGCACCTGTGGACAGCAAGGAGATGGCTAGTCTGGTAGCTCTGAAATAATCTACATCCTGAGGAAATAGATGGATTAGGTCTGGAATCTCCTTCGTCAGGAGCCTGATATATTCTAAAGACTTGATATCCTCTGACTGTCCACAGAGGCACTTATCTTTCCCCAAGTGAGTATAAAGTACAGAGCACAAATTACGTACATGCACACATAAAAGAATAGAGTTATCTTAGTTTGTTGAAAAGAAGATGTTCCTACCCACATCTAAGGAGGCACTGAAGTGTGTTGAGTGCAGTCAAATACCTGGGTGATGTGATCACAAGTGAGGCCAAGCACCACAAAAGTTCTGTCTACTTTGAGCAAGGAGTGTTATTCCCCTACCTGAAAACACACTCAAGCTAGCACAATGTGAAAAACGCAGAATCACTGCTGAAGTCTAGGGGGAGAACATCTAGGCTGTGTTGAGTACACCTGGGTTTGTACTCAGCATGGCTTGGCCAGGCCTCTACTGCCATTAGTCATTCTACTGCAACAGCGTTATTTATATTCAAGCTTGTTCAGTGAGCTAGTAAAGCATGCGTACAGAAGCAGAGGAAATTGCACCTCTAGTGCACAGTATAGGCAAAGCCTAAATTATGCTTGGCATTACTTGTCCCTAGCCCCATCATAAACATAGCCCCAGAGATCAGACAAAAAATTGAACTTGCGACTCCTGCTCCAACAATCCTCAGCCACATTTGGAGAAGCAAAAGCATTTACCATGAAGCATAGAATGAAGTTGTTGCTGAAAACAAAAGCCTGAATTTTGCTGTATGGATGGGGGGCAGGGACATCACAGAAATATGGCAATATGAGGGTCTCTGTTGTGTACTACGACAGGCACACATCTAATGAGTAGGCAATCTCTCAAATTTACAACATGACCAGAGTGGTGTATAATATAATGGAGATGACCAAACAAAGAAAGCTTGAATTTACTGGACAGGTGAGTTAGAGAAGCGGAGGAAGATGGCTGAAGTAAGTTTTGCAGGGACCTTTGGTGGTGAGTGTGGTTTGATGATCTGGCTGATTGGATGGAGTGCTGAACAGCAGGGGTCTCAAACTCAAATCACCACAAGGGCTGCATGAGCACTCGTACATTAGCCCAAGGGCCGCACCACTGAAATCTTTTCATACAATGGTATTGCAAATATTGATAGAAATAGTGTTGTTGCAGGCTACAAGAAATAACTTTAGGGGCTGCGTGCAGCCCTCGAGCCATGCATTTGAGACCCCTGCTGTACAGTGCACTTGCTAAGGCTGTGTGGGGACTGAAAATGTGGAGGAAGATAGCTGGCCACTGAGGCTCAAATATTGTGTTTCCAGTTGATTATGATGTGACTTTATGGTGTCTTGCACTCTTTTCAGAGAACACAGTTTTTCTGTTTTGTGCTGATTGGCTATTGGCTCCAATCCCTTCCCTGGCACAAGTGTTTTCACTTCAGCACATCTGTCCCTCTTACCTCCTACCCTGCCCCCTTGTAGCATGGGAGAGCAGTTACCCACCAGCCACGAGGTAGCCGGCCACCAGCACTCCCCCGCTAGCCTGAAGAGGCTTTGCACAAAAGCCGGCTCCAGAATCAAAGCAATGGCCCAAGGGAGAGGGAGGACTATATAAGGGGACACACCAGCCAGCCCAGGCGGAAACAGAGAGGGAGACGCCTCCTGGAGTTAGCAGACCTCCATCCCCGGCAGCAGCAAGGAGATGACAGACAGCGAAATCTCACTCCGTGGGAGAACCAAGGATAGGAATGCTGGCAGGCCTCTCACCTAGATCCAACTCCCCCAGGCGAGGATCTGGAGGAGCATCCCTCAGTGGAAAGCTTCAATGAAGGAAACCAACCCAATGCCCATGAAGACCTGGAGGAGCTTCCCTCAGCAGAAGCACCAGTGAGCCAGCTGCTCTGAGCCCCTGAGACCTGGAGGAGCTTCCGCTGGCTGATGGACCAAAGGAATTAGCTGTGCTGCCACCAGTAGACAGTGAGGGCCTGACTGGGATGCCCTGGGGTACATATCCCGAAGACCTGGAGTACAGCAAGGAAAGTAACCAAGGGGGAAAGTGGGAGGAAGTAGCCCAGGGATGGCTGGGGAGTGCCCAGCTACTTTGTGAGGTCAGTGTTTTAGCTGGAGCCCACTGACCCAGTGGCTTGGACTGCCATTGATAGGCACCTGGGCTGGAAGACAGTGGAGTAGGCGGGTCTGCGTTCCCCTCCCTTGCCCTGCTGCCATCCAGGCTAGTAGTTGTGTTTGCCTTACCCTGCTGCAGATTGAAGGCCCTGAACTCTACTATTGTGTGCTTGCCTTACCCTGGTGGGGATCGAAGGCCCTGAACTCTTGCTACTGTGTGTTTGCCTTATCCTGCTGGGGGATTGAAGATCAAAGACTTTTGGATTCTGCCACACTAGAAGGCCATGGACATAGGGTGAGCCCCCGCTGGGGGTTTCGCCCTGCCTGCCGGGAGCCAGCACAGCTGAGGACCTCCCCGTTTACACCCCTAGACTCTTCAATATCTTCTTCCTTCATTTTACTTTCCATTTAGATCGCCCCCTCCAAACTAAGCCAACTCCCCCCATCTTCAAATCACAAAACTAATACAAACAGTTGTGATTACATTGTTCATTCTGCCTGTACATCAGATCCATTTCCCTCAGTCTTGCTGGCATTGGAAACCTTACTCAAAGTTATGAAGTATGCTCTTATGAATTATTGTGGCAGATGCAGTTTGTTAATCTCCACCAAGTTATATGAGATGCAGGCACAGCCCAAGAGTCAGAGTGACCCAGGGGCAGACAGGCGGTAGATACCACAAAAAAACCTAGGAATATATCAGCTTGGGTTGAAAATTTAGTCTTGTGCTCTGTTTTACCCAAGTTCCCAAATAATCCAAATCCTAAAAGGCAGGTAAACTTTTAGGCTTTATTTGTGTTAGGCTTGGACTGACATCTGTTAAGAGAATGAGAAGAGTTAGCCAACCCTAAAAAAAAAAATTAATTTAATTTGTTGATACTATTACCAACAACCAGAGAGATGTAACTTTACTAAAGTCCTGACATTTCTCGATGGCACCTGTTGAAGTGCCAGATCACAGGCCCTGGTTCTCATGGGGGACTTCTATTATCCTGACGTCTGCTGGGAGGGTAATACAGCAGTGCACAGGCAATCCAGGAAGTTTCCAGGGAGTGCTGAGGACAACTTCCTGGTACAAATGCTGGACGAACCACCTAGGCGCCTTGCAGCTTTCAACCTGCTGCTCACAAACAGAGAAGATTTGATTGGGGAAGTAGAAGTGAATGGCAAACTGGGCAGCAGTGACCATGAGATTAGTAGAGTTCAAGATGCTGATTAATGGAAAGAAGCAAAACACAGACCCTAGACTTCAGAAAAGCAGATTTTGGCTCCCTCAGGGAGCTGATGGCCAGGATCCCTTGGGAGGTTGATCTGAAGGGGAAAGACATCCAAGAGAGCTGGCTGTATTTTAAAGAAACCCTACTAAGGACATAGGAAGATACCATTCCAATGAGCAGAAAGAATAGTAAATGAAGAAGGTGCCCAGCATGGCTTAACAGAGAACTCTACAGTGAGCTGAAACATAAAAAGGAATCTTACAAGAAATGGAAGCTTGGACAGATGACTAGTGGGGCATACAAAGATATTGCTTGGGACTACAGAGATAAAATCAGAAAGGCCAAAGGACAGTTGGAGTTGCAGCTAGCAAGGGATGTGAAAGATAACAGGAAGGGGTTCTACAAGTACGTCAATAACAAAAAGAGGATCCCTTACTGAATGGGGCAGGTATCCTCGTGGTGGAGGATGTGGAAAAGGCTGAGGTACTCAATGCTTTTTTTACTTCAGTTTTCACAGGCAGCGCCAGCTCCCAGCCCACTACACTGGGTATGGGAGATTAGAGAGAAGAAAAGAGGCCCTTGGTGATGGAAGATCAGGTTAAGGACTACTTAATGAAGCTGGACGTGCACAAGTCTATGGGACCAGATGAACTGCATCCAAGGGTGCTGGGAGAGTTGGCTGATGAGATAGCAGAATTGTTGGCCATTATGTTTGAAAACTTACGGCGAAAGAGGAGGTGCCAGAAAACTGGAAAAAAGCAAATATAGTACCTATCTTCAAGAAACAGAAAAAGGAGGATCCAGGGAATTATAGACCTGTCAGCCTCACCTCAATCCCTGGAAAAATCATGGAGCAGGTTCTCAAAAAATCCATCCTGAAACACTTGGAGGAAAATAGAGTGATCAGGAACAGTCAGCATGGATTCACCAAGGGTAAATCATGCCTGACCAACCTCATTGCCTTCTATGATGAGATGACTGGATTTGTGGATGCAGGGAGAGCTGTTGATGTGATATACCTCAACTTTAACAAGGCTTTTGATATGGTTTCCCACAGCATTCTTGTCGGCAAGTTAAGGAAGTATGGGTTGGATGCGTGGACTGTAAGGTGGATAGAAAACTGGCTAGATCAACGGTTTCAGCGAGTAGGAATCAATGGCTCCATGTCTAGTTGGCAACCAATAATGAGTGGTGTGCCCCAGTGGTCGGTCCTGGGGCTGGTTCTGTTCAACATTTTCATTAATGCTCTGGATGATGGGTTAGACTGCACACACAGTAAGTTTGTGGATGACACCAAGCTGGGGGGAATGGTAGACACACTGGACTGCAGGGACAGGATTCAGGGAGGCCTAGAGAAATTGAGGCAGAGGGCTGAAAGAAATCTCATGAGGTTCAACAAGGACAAGTGCAAAGTCCTGCACTCGGAACAGAGAAACCCCATGCACTGCTACAGATTGGGGAGCGATCAGCTAAGTAGCAGCAATGTAGAACAGGATCTGGGGCTTATGGTGGATGGGAAGCTGGATATGAGTCAACAGTGTGCTCTTGCTGCCAAAAAGGCCAATGGCAGACTGGGCTGCATCAGTAGAAGTGTTGCCAGAAGATCGAGGGATGTGATTATTCCCCTCTATTCAGCACTGGTGAGGCTGCATCTGGAATACTGTGTCCAGTTTTGGGGTCCGCACTAGAGGAAGGAAGTGGACAAATTAGAAAGGCTATGTCTACACTTACACAGTTAAATTGACTTAACTTATATTGATTTAATAAAATTGATATAAAACTCGTTAAATCAATTTAACGGGTTCCCACTAAAAACTCAAATCAAAATAGCATGTCCATGGACAGGACTTGCTATTTCAATTTAGGAAAGAGGCACCATGGCAGGTGTGACAACATGGCCCTCTAGAAGGGCCATGCCCCCACCCAATATATAGAAAAGGGAAAGCACCTGGGAAGAAGGGTAAAAAGTGTTAAATTGATTTAACAGTTGAATAGAAATAACATGTCCAAATTGTATTTCAAAATAACAATTTCAATTTAACTGTCATATTGATATAATACTAGGTTTTACTATATCAATATGTATTTCCTTATATTGAAATGAGGGAGCTCCACATTTTGAAATAAGGGAACGTCATGTGGACCTACCATTTTTTAAATCAAAATAACCAGTGTTATTTCAGTTTAAACAGTGTGTGTGGGCATACTCGAAGAGTCCAGTGCTGGGCAACAAAAATGATTAGGGGGCTGGGGCACATGACTTATGAGGAGAGACTGAAGGAACTAGGCTTATTTAGCCTGCAGAAGAGAAGACTGATTTGATAACAACCTTCAACTACTTGAAAGGGTGTTCCAAGGAGGAGGGAGCTCAGCTGTTCTCAGTAGTAACAGAAGACAGAACACAGAGCAATGGTTTCAAGTTACAACTGGGGAGGTTGAAGTTGGATATTAGGAAAACGTTCTTACTAGGAGGGTGGTGAAGCATTGGAATAGGTTATCTTGGGAGGTGGTGGAATCTCCATCTTTGGAGATATTTAAGGCTTGTTTAGACAAAACCCTGGCTGGATGATTTAGTGAGAGTGGTCCTGCTTTTTTGCAGGGGGTTGGACTAGATGACCTCATGAGGTCCCTTCTAACCCTATGATTATAAGTGCAGTAGGCTGGTCTGCAAAAGTCTTATGCACTTACATTCTCTGCAGCCTCACAAGAACAAAATGTCAAACTGTGGTGAGTCCTTGTGTCTGTGTATGTGAACAGCCTGAGAAACTAAACAAAGCTGCTAAGATCTAATTTTCTCATTTTGTCTTTTTAACAAAGCAAACGAATGTGTTTGGACAGACTTGAGACTGGTCTTCAAAAAGGGTTCAACTGCTTATTAGTGGAATAGATACATTTTATTCAAATCTACAAATTAATGTATAATCAAGGTTAGGCTTTCACTTTTTTTCTCCAAGTGTCTAATGAGCTGGAGTGTCCTTTAGAGCTGGCTGGGAAAAATAATTGATGTTCTGTTACATTTTGCCGTTCTGCAGATACAGTTAGATTTTTGACAAAGTTCCAAACATAACCCATCCAAGCTGCTTCCCTGCTGTTCACCTATCTAGTCCTGGGTCAGCCCATCAGGCAAACTGCCCTGAAGTTGGGGACCAACACCCGGGATTCCTGAGTATTCTGTGATAACTAGGCTGACAAATTGACACTTATTTGACCTCAATTATAAAGATAGCAAGAAAGATTTTACTGTGATGATAACCTAGAATAAACATTGATGGGGAAGAAAAGGTGCTAAAAGAAGATGGTTAGTCCAAATAGAAACGCTTACTGATACAACCCAGGGCTTGTGTTCAGTCAGACATAGTAAACAAGAAAAGGCTGGGACCAGACAAGTCAGTGGACCAAAACTGGTGCATCTCGAATTAGGCCTAGCTGCTAAAACAAAATGAGGGAAGGATCTAGTCGACCTATCACTGCCTTTGTGTCTGTAAAAAGAGACTCTACAGTGGGGGAGGGTGACTATAACAACTGGACACATGATGGCATAAACCACATTAGTGGATGAGCAGGTGAAGGACCCTTTGATGGAGTAGCTGGCTTGATTAGGTCCTATGATGGTGTCTTTTGTGCAGATATGTGAACAAAGTTGGCAGCATGGTTTGTTGCAGGGATATGTGCCTGCTTTAATGTTTCTGTTGTTAGGTGTGTAGTTGCTGGTGAGCATCTGTTTAAGGTTCAGGGGTTGTCTCTATGAGACTTTCTTAAAACTGTAGTACCCATCTGGAGAAGTAAAGAAACAGACTGACAGAGTTAGATGGGTACCCCACAGTCAACTACTACAGGAAAGGCCCAAAAAAGAAAACAATAGAGTGCCACTGGTCACAACATACAGCCCTAAAGTCAGACATCTACAACAGATCATTGAGGACCTCCAGCCTAAGGGCTGGAGCTACCCGGTAAGCCAGGTAAGCGTTGCAGGGGGACACTGACATTTGAGGAGCGCCAAAAGGGGACAGCACTGTTGCGCTCCCCTGATGACGTCATTCATCTGTGCCAGCATTGCTGTGCTGCGGGGGGGAGGGGGGCATCACAATCCTGAGCACCATTCCTGTCCAGCCTATTTTAAGAGATGACCCCTCACTCTCTCTAGCCTTGGGAGACAGACCTCTCCTCACCAACAGACAACCCCCAAACCTTAAACATGCTCACCAGCAACTACAGATCTAACAATAGAAACATTAAAGCAGGCACATATCCCTGCAACAATCCACGCTGCCAACTTTGTCCACATATCTGCACAAAAGATACCATCATAGGACCTAATCAAGCCAGCTACTCCATCAAAGGGTCCTTCACCTGCTCATCTACTAATGTGGTTTATGCCATCATGTGCTGGAAATACCCCCATGCCTTATACATTGGACAAACAGGACAGTCCCTACAAAGAAGAATGAATGCGTGCAAAACTTGACATCAGAAATCACAACACAAAAATAAACAGTTGCTGAACACTTCCATCTTCCTAATCACTCCATTGATGATTTGTTAATGATGGTCCTCAAGAAATTGAATGGGACATCAAGACTTCAAAGAGAAAGAGCTGAAATTCAAATAATATGCAGATTTGATTGTGTGAAAGCAGGGCTGAATTGTGACTATGGATTCTTTTCACATTATAACAGGTAATTTGACTTCATCCTTCCTCTATGTGCTGTTTCCTAGAGTCTGAATCTTTACAAATGCTCTGATTTGCTGTTGCTGTATGACTTGATCCCATGTCTTACACTCCCCTGCATTTATTCTCATCCAATTCTGTAAATTCCCCCTCTTCAAAGCATCTGATGAAGTGGGAATTTTCTCCCATGAAAGCTCATGCAATGAATAAATCTGTTAGTCTTTAAGTGCCACAAGACTCCTTGCCTTTTTTTGTCCTGACCAGACTGGGTCAGAGCACATGGATAACATCACCACATCTACTTGCTCCAGACCACACCTAAACTGCACTAGGAATGTGAGATTATCACCATTGCCAGCTCCCGTGTTCTTTCATTTCCCATTTGCCCTGCCTTTTATTTAACCAGAGAGTCTGGCTTTGCCAGCCAAGAATTACTATCCTGCAGAACTACAGCAAGCATGTGACCAGAAAAAGGCAATGAAATGCAATACCTGAGGCAGTCCTATGCTAGCACAAGTTTGTCAGGTCTCAGAGTGACTGATATGACCATGTGTTCGACCCGTCTTTTTTCCCCCCACAGGGAGGCTGCAAGTGAAAGTCAACATCAGAGACAAAAGCTGAATTTTCTATCACAGGGACCTGCAACCTGCTGCTCTGGAGCCTAATGAGGCTCTTTGCCTGCCCACTTGCAGCTCTGGGCCCCTTGCCCCCACCACCAGGAGACCCTGCAAGCAGTCTGCTCTGGGCTTGGCCCCCCTCACCCGGAAACCATGGGGGGGGGCTCTCCTGGGTCTCTGGGCTCCCCCCTGCTCTGCCAGGGGCCCCTGCAGTCAGCATCCTAGCCCAGTTCCTGCCATGAGAAGGCTGCATCCATTGGTTACTGAAGAATTTTTAAATACAGCTCTTATATTTTGGGATGCCAACCCCTGCTGTATGTTTATTGCTCCTTTTCTCCACTCTTACATGTGTTATCTTTTAGGAAAAAAAGATCAACAACAGCAATGCCAACCCATTTCACCTAACTTCTCATCTTTTCCCCAAAAGGATAGTTACTCTCTGAAAGATCTTATGGAGTTGGGGAGGGCTCCTTCTACAAAACTGTCGATAGCTGAAGGCAAAGAACAAAGGTATTTGTTTAAAAAGAAGCTCTTAACACCACTTTACATCTCAGAGTTAGCTGTTTTTGATTTTCTGTATCTTTAGAGAAAAATTAAAACATGATCAATCATGTCTTTGCCATGGTACAAAATGGACTGAGATCCATGGATTCCAAACCCCAGAGATTGTTTAACACACTTTAATATTGTACAATGATAGGACCACATTAGCTCATTTGACTCTTTGGGCCCATTTATTTCCTCTAAATTAATGCAAACAGGTCTGCAGCAGCCTGCCAAGTCGATTGCCTTTGAGCTGGGGCTCTCATCCCAATCACGGAGAATTTTGAAATAGCAAAATCCTCCACACAAAGCTCTATTATCCTTGGTCTCAGTTCTAAATTCCCTTTGGGACTGGATTTGGACAAGACCTTTTTGGTTCAGAGTCCATGGCATTCCCTTCCTGAGGACAGCCTGTGTATTTGGTGCAGTTTGCTTTCACCATTTGGCCTCTCTTTAGTGTTAGTGCTTCCTTTTTGGCAACCCTCTCTTTTCAATTGTCATGCTAGAATTAAAGTTAACTGGATTTCACTGACCATTTTTCCCCCTGCAAAGCCCTAGAAGAGCATCAGTTTGTCATGTGACAAAAGAAACTGACATTCTTACCACCAACAAGGAGAACAGAGTGTTGCCCCTAAAATTCTCTCTGATTCACTGTAGATCTACAGGCACCATAGGTAAACAGTTTCCCGCTGGATTTCAGTTCCTCACTAAAACATCTGAGATTTACAGAGTGGTTAAGTTTTCTTGTGTACATAAGGACCATGAAGGGAAAGTTCCAGTTTTCAAAATGCATTAATATGGCATCTCACATTTTAAACTAAGATGTTTCCATTACTGCACACTAAACATTTTAATTATTGCGAAGGTCAAGAAAAACTCACATAAATGCTACGAAGCAACACCAGCAGAAAACATGAATGGTAATTCATTGTACCCTGTGTGGAGGAATGTCTAAATTATGCAATTGCCTTTAGTAAGAGACTCTTTCTAAACAGGAACTTTAACTTCAATTTTTTTGAAGCAGAGTAGAATGTAAACTGTGTTTTTTCATGGGGGGGGGAATAGTTGTGTTAACATGAGTGTAGTGTCCATGTATATCACATTGTTCATAATTTTCTTCATACTCCCCTTCAGGCTTATAACTCGACAGCAGGCTGCAGTTACAGCAACATCCTAATATTCTTTTATTAATTTCAATGAATGCTGAATATACAAATTTTCAAGATGTAAGTATGGGTCAGCACCAGGAATGCAGTTCATGCAAAGGAGAGAGTGAGCATAAGTGCTTGCATGCTTGGTATTTCTATAGTTTAATACCTTTGAAAACAACATATTTTGTCCTTTCTCTCCCATGTACTGGTCTCAAGTGTGCACAAAATAATTTTTGTAACATAAATTGGAGCTAGAGGAACATGGCCAAGTGACAGCTCTGACTGGTAGATCCTCCACAAGATAGATACAGCCTCGCCTCTTCCTTTGGCTTTGATGAAACTGCTCCAATAGAAGTACTAATTAGCCATTGATTTGTAATTGTTGATGATAAAAAGTTAAAGGATCTGAATGCAGAACAGGCTGGATTTAGCCTTGGGTAATCCTAGTCTCATTAGACGATTGATCTCATACTATGAAAGTGAATCACAAAAACTAAGCTCGTGCTCTTTTGAAGAGTATCTCCAATAGCATGGGGATTCACGTGAAATGTCTTGCTAGCTCATTTTACAAGAAAGATAGTACCATAACTTTAGCATTAATTGAGGATTAGAAGCAGGATGTCAGTGCACAGCAGGAGGAGAGAATAGGTTGGGCAAAGGCAATTCTAAGACACCCATGCAGCTCCTTAGCATTGTCCTTTACGTTGGCCCCTAGCAATTTAGTGAAACTGTAGGGCTACCGCTAACTGCACCCAGCTGCCTATGACTTCAAGGGGCATTATGGCAGCCAAGGAGCCCTACAGCCCGGACATTTATCTCCTTTTCCTTGTTAAGCATGTGGCCGAAGTAGAGCCATTAGTGAATCTACAACCACTGTGGGGGAGGATTTCTTCTACTCTGGGGTATGTCTTGTTAGGTCAGATATATCGTGTGTTATGCTGCTTTGTGCTACAAGAGAAACATGAAGCAGACAGGAGGGGCCAAGAATCTGGTCCAATCTTTTAGCCACCAGCAGTACAAACTAAATTTGTGATGTGATGCCCCCTCAGGTCTTTCTGGTTCATGTCACCCTAGACATTCAGAGCCATCCATCTCGTCCTCCCCCACTCCCAGAATGACCACCCCAGACTCCACAGGCTCTGTGCTGCCTTGCTAACATTTCAAAATATACCATTAGAACTTGAAACACTGTTGATGTTGCATAAACCAAACCAGAGCTGCAGGTAATTGCCAGATTTGGGTAGCTCAGTCACGTTTCGAGCAGTGAAATCAGAGATTATTTTTGACAGTAAAAGAAGGTGATTAAACTGTCTAGTTCTGCACCATAATTACTTCTCTGATCATAACCTTACTCAGTTGACCATGAAATGGTCCTCAGAGCTGGTCCTTGCATCAAGGTGGCCTAGGCGGTTGACTAGGGCACCAATCATTGTGGGCTCCAAGGGCTGGGCTAGGGCCAGCAACCCTATCCTGCCCTGCTCTGCTCAAGCACATAGCCTGGGGCAGAGCAAGGCAGAAAACTGTCTTTCAGCTGGCTCTGCTCTAGAAAAGGCAAGTGGGGGTTGGTCTAGGGCAGTGACTCTGGGGGGGCGGGGTTAGGGGGCAGTGGGATTGGGAGGCTGGTGGGGGTGCCGGTAGAGGAGATCCTGGCCATGGCTCCACTCCCCAGCTGGGGCCAGGGCCAGGCCTGGGGCCGAACAGCAGTGGGGTTCCACTCCCGCAGCTGGGGCCAGACCACTGACCACAACAGTGCTGCTCCCCAGCTGGGGCCGGACTCCTGCCCACGACAGCAGCAATGACCAGACGCCAGTGGCAGTGCTGCTCACTGCCGAATCCCCAGACAGGGCTGGGTCCTGGCAGCAGCAGTACCAATGCGCACCCGTGGCTGGGAAGGGTGACAAAATTGCATATGGCCTAGGTTGCCAAAAAACTTTGGGCCAGCCCTGACTATACCCCAGAACAAATTCTGTACAAATCCATTCTTGTTAATAGTTATTGAAAAAAGATTCTAATTCAGTAGGCATATTTTTAGCTGCTGTGTATCTACAGTGTAGTTAGCGCACAGGCCTCTGCTGGGAGTTCATCTTTCAAAAAGTGTAACTACAATTGGCCTGTTTTATACTAAAGTTAATTCATTTAGTTCAGCAGAGTTTAAGACTTAGGCAAGTAGAAGGCAATGAAGTTACACTGGCACAAGCACAAGAGAACCAGACTGTGTGTCTTCTCCTACACAGACCCTAACATGTTTAAATGAGATCTGAAATTACATAAAGCACCCACCTTGTTGTTAACTTTAGGCTTCAACAAAGAAAAAGTAGAGGCAAACCTAAATTTCAACAGGCAATGCCTTCCCTGATATGAGAATAGCTAGAACAGTTCTTAGAAGACATGAGAATTTTGGAAATAAACTTGTAACGTGCTCTATCTCTGTTTCTTAGAATACATAAGAGAAAATTTAATGAAATTAAAAGACATTTAAGACTAAGGATAGAGATGCACACGATACATAAATAACCTTTGGAACTCACTGTCCCTCAGAATAGAGGCAAAAAGTTAGTAAAAGCCAAGAAAGGATTTGATTTTTAGAAGGGTAGTGAGAACTTCTATCGTGACTTCAGTTGTGAACACCAAGTTCTTGGTGGACTGGTGCTTGTTTGATGTGATATGGCCAACAGAACACTGACACTAGCATCACTTGCTCAGTGAATTACCTTACAGGGAAATCACCCTTGTGCTTCAGATACTTTCCTAGCTGATCCCAGGACCCCCACCACCACCACATACACTTACCAGGGTCAGCTGAGTACTGACTTGGGCCCCAGCTCCCAGAGTCAGGTGTTTTCAATGGAATCTTAGTTCTTTTCTTTTCTTTTCTTTTTAAAGTAAGCTTCTACCCTTCACGTTTACAAAGAAAAGTCTAGGGATGAGAGAGGACCTCTGTGCAGCTTCTGTGTGCAGGGACAGAAAGTGGAACCTATACTGCTACTCTTGCCTCACTGTAGGTCATGGCCCATACCATGGGTTAGGATTCAGAAGATCCTCTCTGCTTATTTTGGCTCTGTCACTGTCTTGTTGTGTGACCTTGGTAAAGTCACTTCACTTTCCTGTCCATCTTCAGCTGTGACATGGCAGCTAAACCTTTTCAGCTGTGAGGATTTGTTAGTGCGTGTAAAATATTTTAAACATGCACAACACTGTATAACTGATAAATATTGTTGAGAATTTGTGTATCCTGGCTCAAGGGGTATTTAAGTGGTGAGAGATAACATTGTAATATTGTTCCCCAGTCCCAAATGGGCCCCTTAGTAGTTTTTTCAGAAGCCTTTACATGAAGAAGGGACATGGCTGATAGGGTGGCAGTAGTGGTTATTAAAACAAGAGTTTGTAAAGAAGTTCTTTATTCTGTGTGACTTAAAGCTTTGGGTTAATCTTACTCAAAAGGATTTAAGGGCTGAAGAAGGTCCCTAATGCTTATCTCAAGTCTGAAAGAAATTAACTTCACTCCAGCTCTGTCAGCCATTGCAGAGGCTGATTTTGAGGACTGGCTGGAGAAGGAGCTGGGTGCAAATTATTACTGTGGGTGGCCAATGCATCCACACAAAGGCAGAAAACCCTGCACATATGGATAAGGAGGAGATGTGGCTTATTAAGAGACTGACATAGGCAGTGGAGCAGCTCCAATGTTCTGTCTGTGTGCTTAAGGATGCGTTCCTTTCCTCTGCCCTCCCAAGCCACATAATTACCTCTATAACAGCCATTTATTCAGAATCTCCCAGAGGATGCCCAGGAAGGTTTCACCCACAGTGTATATAGTACTTGCAAACTCAAAAAATCATTGTCCTGGATCTTATGCTGAAGATGTATTTTAAGATTAAAGACTATTCTTTCCTACTCCAGTGAAAGAAATCAAAGCGTTTTGCTTTTGAATGAAGCACTGTACACACAAAGGCCTCAGAAAAAGGAAGCAGCCTATTGAAACAGCTGACTAGAAGATCAATGATTCAACGCAGCGTAAAGAAATTCTTAAAAAGAGACTCCATCTGCATTCAAGCTTAATTTATGAACGAACAGCTCAGGATGGCCTGAGGGAAGTAAGCTGCAATCATAGCCAATTGCTATCATCATCGTAGTAGTGGAATTCTGGTAATCCACCGTAAGCACAATGATCACTCACATTCCGATTCTTCTCATTAATTTTACACTAATACAGTTTCCATTGAGGAAAGGTGAATCATGCCTCTGGAGAACAATAAAATGAGGAAGGCTTGAGTTACCATTCTTTTTGTAGGAAATATTTTCCCCCCTTATTGCTTTATGGAAAAAGGCTTTGCTGCATACACTTAAAATTGCAAATGAATCCTGGCCTACATTTCAGCTGCAGATATCAGCTTGATGAAGAAATGACAGCTAACAATTTATGCAACAAAATTTAGCCACTTTCCTTTTATAAATCTAGGAACAGATGGCTTTTTACAAACTGAAAGATAAGAAATGTTTTACAATATTCATGGCCTATAGACTATCCATGACTATTGCTTCAAGTTATATGCAGTGTAGTAGCTATGTTGGTTCCAGGATATTAAAAATACAAAGTTGGTAAGGTAGTATATTTAATGAAATCAGCTTCTGTTGGTAAGAGAAAGAACCTGTTCTGTTTAATCATTAATAGAAATTGCTCTCATAAAAGATAATACCTTACCCACCTTGCTTCTATTGTTTCAGGTGATCACTATAGACCAGTCGTTTTCAACCACACTGTGGAACAGTGTGAAATTTTGTACAAAGGTAATGAAAACCAATGTAAAACATTGTTTCATCTTAAACAATATTCTAACTAACCAAAATTACAACTCAAAACTTGTGAAAATAATCAAATTAAAAGCAAGGTTAATGGTCTTTCAACTCCAAAACATCAACATTTGAAACACAGGCGGCAAAGGACAAAATTGAAATGACATTTTTTAATGGATTTGAAACATTAATTCTTTTGATTCTTCTTTAGCTTACTGTATGTATCATGTTGCAAACCTCCATAACCAAAATGTAAGTAAACGATGTTTATGAGGAATCAAGTCCGCTGAAAAAAGTGGGTGTGCCATGGAACTGTTTGTCTCACTGAAGTGTGCCATATAACTGAGAAGGTTAGGAACCACTGCTGTAAGTCATTAGTTATTTGCATATTTGCCCTGGGTAGTCACCATAACTATGTGATATTGTTTCTACCTCCTGACTGAATGTCTCCCAGTCCTCAAATTGCTCTCCCCACAGTTAATTCCTGTTATCATCTTGTCACTTGATAATCACACCAGTCTGTGAAATTTTAGAATGAATTTGATGAGTTTTACAAGGTTCTTTGTGGATATTTGACCAAAGATGTCAAATCTAAAGAGCATCATCTTCTTAATGGTATTACATTCAAAAGTGTGAGCAGGTCTTTAAACCTGCTCCTGATATCCAGCAACATGCATGTATCTTGGCATCGCTCGATTTTCATTCCAGCACGTTCGCGCATGTTTGCACGTGCATGTGTGAAGAAAAGCTTTTGGTAAGACTATTAATGATAGCAAATAAAAGGAACCATGCATTCTGTTAAAATGAAGTTACTGTTTTTATCTGCATTAATATTTATGTCTTTATTTTAAAAGGAGCATTCACCCATTTTTAATCCAGATTCTTTCCATCTTAAAGGAGAAAGATTTTTTTATTTGAGCTTAAAGAGACCTTCCTATCCTAAAGGACTGTTGATGTTGACACTTCCTGCTACCCAATAACCAACCCAAGGAAAGTACACTGAAACAAATCAACCAAAACCCAAGTACATAGTATTTACTTATATAAAATCCTCAAAAAGCTAAAGACTATCCCAAGCAGAGTTAACACTGTAAAGAGGAAAAAATGGCAGAGACTCCAGGAAGCTCACTATCACCTTTGCCATTGGTTTTATGTGGAAAGATATTAAAATTCACATTCACATGAACACAAAGAACGGTTGTCACTGCAAGCCATTTTTGGAAACATATTCAAATACATAGTTGCAAAACAAACAAGGAGTCTGGTGGCACTCTGAAAGACTAACAAGTTTATTTATTCCATGAGCTTAATCGCAATGCTATGCAATGGCACATTTTTCAATCCAGATCCCTGCAGAACTTTTGGTGATGGGTTTTGTGACAAATCTGGAACCTTGCCCAGATATGGGAACCGTTTGTTGAACCTGGGCTAGAATCTCAGCCATGCCTTTTTCTTTCCCTAGTGATTCCAAAATGGGATTTTTATACTCATGTAAAAACCTGGTGAAACACTACAGACTACATTGTTTCATTTTAATCCAGCAGACTCAATGAAATTGTAAGGTTGAATCTCATTTGAAGCACTGTAACCCGTCAGTCTCCCCACGAACTGAACCTCTAAGGCTGCATACTCACTAGGGAAAAGATGCATTTTTAAATGATAGGTTAAACCAACCTGTGTTAACAGAAGCTGGTGTGGGAGCATGGAGAAGAGGAGGTCATGGGTTTCCTCAACCAGCACATATGGACTAAAATTACAACTGCCTTGCTTTCTCTAGTATTTTAACATGGATTAGGTAACAGGCTGAAGTGTCTTTTAGTTTTGACAAGGCCTTGGTTTTATACAGTCCTAGTTTGCCCCTGTAAGCACTTCCTAGTACAGGACCAAATCCTACTTGTGTGTACCATTCCAAAAGTACATATATGAAGTGAGCAGGATGTGGCCCCCTAACCTTTATACAGAGATGTATGTTTACTACAAATCATGTTACTTGGGATAATTTTTTTGCAAGGCAAATTTCAGTGATCCAATCTATATTTGCATTTACAAATAGCAATGTAGGAAATCTCAAAGAAACAATGGACACACTTTGGTTCCCATTTTTTCAGTTGGAGAAACGGAGTTTCTGAGACTCATCGGGCTTTTGAGGATCTAGACAACCTTAGCTCCCCATCGGGTTCCACTGGAATTTTGAGGGCTCATCAATTCAGCTGGGGAATGTGGAGGTATGGTGTGTGGAAGGGGTTGAAATCAGGCCCAATGGGTGCACCGACACTTACAAGTTAGGTCAATGTAAGGACACTTCAGTCAACTTAAACTACGCCCAATCCACCGCGGGCTTTTTATTAGGTCTTAAGCAGTTCTTTAAGTCGACTTAAGGAAAGCTTAAGTTGACTTAACACCTTCTTTAAAGTCAACTTAAACAGTAAGTCAATCTTATTAAGTTGACCTAAGCCAGTGTAGATGGTTAGTGGCCCTAAATCGATTTCAGCTCCCTCCAAACCTCCCTCCCTGAGTTCTCAGCACAGGAACGAAAAGCCTGCCCTGGCCAACCACAGGACAGGACTCAACCCTGACCACCTTGCTCCCCAGAGCTGGCCAGACCTGCCATCTGGAAACATGGTAGAGCAGTGCTAGCATCCCAGGTGGGCCCCATCCTGGAGCCACCAGGAAATCATGGACCTGCTGGCCATTTGGGAGGACAATGCAGTCACCTCCCAGTTGCAGAGCAGCAACTGCAACTGGGAGGTATGTGCCTTCATCTGCTGGGTGCTGGCTGTAAAGGGGCACCCCTGCGATACCCAACAGGTGCAGGTGAAAATTAAGGACCTCCAACAGGGATACCAGAAGGCATGGGAGGACAGACTGTGGACAAGGGCAGCCCCCACCACCAGTAGCTGCCACTACGACGAGCAGCTGGATGCCCTTCTGGGGCAGGAGAGTGGCAGCCTCCCAGCCCACAGCCTCGACTCTGCTGAGCCCTCCTCCCTCGATGACGACCAGACAGAGGGCTCGGTGTACAAGGCTGTGGTGCTGGAGAAGGGGGAGACCAGCCACCAGGGGCAGGAGGGCACCTCACCAGCCCCAGCACCTTGCAGCCCAGAACTGATCCCTGCTCCATTGGAGGGCACAGCCTCAGAGAAGCTGGGGGCCGCTTCCCCCGCCTAGGAAGAGCCAGGTGAAGGAACAGTGTGCCCAACACCCTCTACAGCTGCTGGTGAGTGCTCCCTCCCTCTCTCCCTCCCTGCGGGCAGTGCTGGGCATGCCTGTGGCACACAGACCGCAGGGGGACATTGCCCAGGGACAGGTAGGTCCTGCGGTGGGGATGCGGAGGCCCTCCCACAGGGACAGAGGTCCTGGGAGCCATATGGCGGGGGGACCTGGAGCCAAGCGGTGTGGTGGTGTGTCTGGAGATGGAGGGACTGTAGGTGGGAACCCCAAGGCCACGCAGCATGCACCCAACATCACTAGCATGTAGCCTCAAGAGACCCTGGGGCAGGCGTACCCGCAGCCTGCCACCACAGGCATTGCACCCAACCTGTGCAGCACAGCATGGCAGCAGGTACCAAGGAGTCTCTCTCTCTCAAAGGACTGGGACTGGGACACAAGGGTATGGGCAGTGGACAGCAGCTGCTGTCAGGCTGAACAGCATACTAGCTAATGGGAGGAATGCTGATCTCTGCTTCTCTCCAGCAGACCCTGTGCCCTTGCCAGGCAGCACTTCCAGGGGCCCATGAGCCGCCAACCAAGAGGAAGAGAAGGGCACTGCACTCCAGGGATAAGCAGTTCAAAGAGATGACCTGCATTGCAGAGCAGAGTGAGGCGTGGCCGACAGCCTGGCGGGAGCAGGAGAATGCCCACGGGAGGCTCAAACACAGACTGCTCAAGCAGATGCTTGATGTAATGAAGCAGCAGACCTATGCTCAGGAGTGGCTGGAGGAGTGCCTGTTCGCTTGGGTCCCTGCCCTTGACCCAGCAGCGACCTTCCTCACTAGCAGCCCAGGATACAGAGTGCATGTCTGCAGGCCCAGGACCCGTCTGCCCATGGCCACTAGCACTGGCCCCCCACCATGACCCTCCTGCCACCCTCAAACCCCCTCCTAAAGCCCCCAACCCCCACAGCTACTACCCCCTAGTTCCCCCTCTAAATGAAAACCACATAGAGTGTTATACCATGTCTTGTGCTTTTTATTGTTGTATGGATGGGGGGAAATGGGTGGGTGGGGGCAGAGGGAAGCATGGGCAGGTGCAGGAGGCAAGGTGACAGTTAGAATGATGGGGCCTGGTAGCAGGCCCACCCCCTCAGTGCTCCTTGCTGACAAAGTGAGCCTTCAGCACATCCCAGATGACCAGTGCTTGCCACTGGGCCTGCTGTAGCCGGGGCACAGTGTCATTGGGCTGCTTGTGGTTGCCAGTGACCCACTTGGCCTCGGCCTCCCAGACGTGGGGGGCCCTTCCCCACCCCCCCAGCTCACAGAGGTTATGGCAGCAACAGTATGTGCTGGCCACCTCCAGGATGTTGCACTTGCCAAGCCACAGGTGCATCAGAGGACCCTCCAGTGTGCCTTCAGATAGCTGAGGGCACACTCAACAACTGTGCGGCAGCAGTGGAGTCTCTGGTTGAAGACCAAGTGGCCCAAGTATGGCTTCATGAGCCAGGGCAGCAAGGGGTAGGCAGCATCCCCCAGGGTCAGAACGGGCACCTGCATGTCCTAGAGGGTGATGGTGTGCCCTGGGAAAAAGGTGCCTGCCTGCATGTGCCTGTACTGGGTGGAGTTGCATAGGATGTGGGCATCATGCACCTTCCCTGGCAAGCCCATGCAGATGTTGTGCAAGATGCCATGGTGATCCACAAGGGTCTGCAGGACCACAAAGTAGTATCACTTCTGGTTGACACAGTCCATTGCCCAGTGGTCTGGGGCTTGGATGGGGATGTGTGTGGCATCCATGATGCCCCCAACAGTTAGGGAAACTGAGTCTGGCAAGGAATGCATGCAGGTTGCCTGGGGTGACTAGACACACTAGCGGGACCCAGTTGATTGCCCTGCACACCTGCATGATGGCAGTCCCCATGGTGGCCTTCCCAATGCCAAAGTACTAGGCTATAAAGTAGAAGTCCGGGGTTGCCAGCTTCCATGGCAACAGCTGCTCGCCTGTCTACAGGCAGAGTGGGTCATAGTCAGACACCCATGCGTTTAGTGGTTAATGTAGGCACTGGAACCCTCTAATCTCGCAGCCTTCTTCCTGTATTGTCTGGGCTCCTGTCATGCATGTGTGGGCCCCAGCCCAGGTAGGCATTTTTGAGCCCCACCAGATCTTTCCTCACAAAGGAAGCACAGCTTCAAATCTATAACATCACCACAACCTTGTCAACTAGTGCCTTCATCAGACCCTTCTTTTCCCATGTCCTCTTCAGCTCCCATCCCCATTCCCTAAGCTCCCTGCCCCCAAGTCCCCACTCCAGCCCTCTTAACCCTGCACCTCTCCCATCTTCACTCCACCCCCCTTCAGCCCCCCCAACCACCTCCACGCCTCCCCAGCCCCCTTCAGTCTCCTTCTCACCATTTCCCTGTAACCTCTTGGAGGAGTTCTGAAACTTAATTCATTACTGTCTGGGGAGGTGCGCAGATACTATGAGGGTGGGGCCGTAATAGAATCTAGAAAGGCAGATAGGAACTAAAATAAACAGAAGCCTCATGGGTTGTATTTACCAGAAAGTTTTCAAGGCAGTGTTGCAGACTTAAGACGCATATGAACCAAACCAGAATTATGATCTCTTTGGTTATGTCTACACTGCCAATTTACTTCAAATTAAGGAGGCTTAATTTGAACTAAATTGGTCCCAGTCTACATTAGCCCTTCCTTAGTTCAAACTGAGCACTTAGTTTGAACTAGTAAATATCAGTGCATAGTTCAAACTCAGTGCTTTGTTCAAGCATTAGTTCAAACTAAATGCAATGTAGACTCAAACGAACCCTTAGTTTGAACTTAAGAAGTCCAAACTATGGGTAGTTCGTTTGAACTAATGAAGTGTACTAGTTCCAACTAGTAAGTTTGAGATTAGTTCGAACTAACCTCAAACTTATTAGTTCAAACTAACAGATTCAAACTAACTTTAGCTAATAGGGACACAGCCTTTGTGATTTACCCATCATTACTTGTGCCCAAGTCACCAACCCCCTTGCCCTGCCGCTGGCTTCCCTCGCTCCCCCCAAGTCACACCAACCCCTTCCCTAACCCCCCCCATCTCCCTGCTGGCTCTGCACAGTCCTCCAAACCCTTCTCTAACCCCCCTGCCCAACCACTGGCTTCCCCTGCTGCCCCGGCTTGACCCCCCCATGCCCTTTCCCCAGTGGCTGTCCATCCTTGAGTCTGACCTGTCCCATCCACTCAAGATCCCCTTACCTGGTCACCAGAGCAGCCATGCCACAGGCTGCTGCTCCCGCCCTGAGCATGCTCTGAACATGCTCAGAACATGCTCATGGCAGGATTTAAAAACTCCCAGGCCCAGCCTGGGGCAGCTCCCTGCTGGCCAGAAGAGTGTGTCTTCTGACCCGGTAGGGGTCATGGCTGTTGGCTGTGTGCAGCCAGCAATGTTCTCTATGTGGGTGAGCAACAGAGGCTGAGCCTCTGCCCATCCATGCAGCCTACAAGGAGCATTGAAGGGGGAATGCACTGGAATGCTGTATTCTCCCTCATTATTCTATCTTTAGGGGCCCCAGAATGGTGGCCCCTAAAATTTATGGGCTCTGGAATGGCATTCCAGTGTGTTCCCCCTTACTTTAACCTCTGCATGCAGTGCAGAAGCAGGGTCAGCTCACAGACTAGCTCAAGGAAAGTCTGCTTGCTCAGCCTAAAGTTCAGCAGCTACAGGTCATCCCATGTGGTGAGGCTGATATGCTTCTACCAGTCGCTGCTGGACTCACGTGCCCAGAGGTGAAGAGGCACAGAGCACACTGGTGAGTGCAGCAGCTTTCAGGGGCAGCAAGGTGGGGGAGGGAGCAGGCTGCTGTCTGCCTCCGCACGGCCAGGGTGCCAGAGAAGCCTGCTCCGTAGCAGAAGCAGCTTTCCTAGTAGCTGGCAGGTGTCATGCAGCTGCCTTGCAAAGTGCAGGAGAAGAGTCTGGTCCATGACCTGCTCAGGCTCCATGTTGCCAGGCACAATCGGGAAGGTGCTGAGCTCACTTCGTCTTTTAAAGGAGTGGCTCGGGGAAAGGGACCTTCTCCAGTGCCATGTTGACACACTTCCCACAATGCACCCCTCCTAGGTCAACCTAGCCACCCAAGTCTACTTAGGAGTGTAGACTCTCTGCGTTGACTTAATGAAGTTGACTTAACTTTTAAGTTTAGACATAGCCAACGTGCCTCAAGTTGGGAAGCCAAAAAAGAGGAAACCAAGTTATTGGATACTTAATTTAAGCATCCTTCCCAAAATCAGATTGGGGTTGATGAAAATGGATCTATATTTCAATTTATCAATTCCAAGTCTCATTCCCTGGCCTCTGGAGCATAATTTACTCCATTACCAAAGATGGGCTGTGCACAATTCTGTTTGCAGGGTCTGTTAGCTGCATTACATCCCTGAGTTGTGTGTCAATAATCAAAGAGGTAACACACTCATGAAAGAGGTAATTAAATATTTCCAAAGCTATTTACAGCAAAACCAATGAGAGTCCTGTGGCATCTTATAGACTTATAGATTTCTTCAGACATAAGCTTTTGTGGGCTCTAACCCACTTTGTCAGATGTGCAAAGTGGAAACTACAGTTCAGAGGTATATAAACACATGCCAGGATGGAGGAGAACAAGTGTTAACAAAGTCAGTTCAGAGAACAGATGGGGCCCATTCGCACCAGTTGATCAAAGGGAGAGAATGTGTGAACACAACGTTCACTTTTTGTAATGTGCTAACAATTCCAAGTCCCTATTCAGACCCAGTCTGATTGTCTCAAGCTTGCAAATTAGCTCCAACTCTGCAGTTTCACGCTGAAGTCTGTTTTTGAAGTTTCTTTGTTGAAGTATGGTAACTTTCAAGTCTGCTACTGAGTAGCCATGGAGACTGACATGTTCTCCTACTTGTTCATGGATGTTGGCATTTTCAATGTCCAGTTTGTGTCCATTTATCCTTTTGTGCAAGGACAGTCCAGCTTGGCATACCTACCTGATTCCAGCTTCCACAAAGGACACATTTCACAGTCCATCATCGACAGCCAACATTCATGGTACAAATAAATCTGCTCTGATCCCTTACACAGAGACAAAACACCTACAACATCTCTATCAGACATTCTTAAAACTACAGTACCCACCTGGGGAAGTGAAAAAACAAATTTACAGAGCCAGAGAGGAATCCAGGAGCCATCTTGCGCAAAAGGATGAATGGACACAAAATGGACATCAAAAATGGCAACATCCACAAACAAGTAGTAGGACACTTCAATCTCCACGGACACTCAGTAGCAGACTTGAAAGTTACCATACTTCAACAAAGAAATTTCAAAAACAGACTTCAGCATGAAACTGCAGAGTTGGAGCTAATTTGCAAGCTTGAGACAATCAGACTGGGTCTGAATAGGGACTTGGAATGGTTAGCACATTACAAAAAGTGATTGTTCTGTTCACACATTCTCTTCCTTTGATCAACTGGTGTGAATGGGCCCCATTTGTTCTCTGAACTGACTTTGTTAACACTTGTTCTCCTCCATCCTGGCATGTGTTTATATACCTCTGAACTGTAGTTCCACTTTGCACATCTGACAAAGTGGGCTGGAGTCCATGAAAGCTTATGCCCGAAGAAATCTTAGCCTATAAGGTGCCACAGGACTCTCGTTGTTTTTGCTGTATACACACTAACATGGCTACCCCTCTGGAAAAAGCTATTTACAGTTAGAAGAGTGGGTAAAAGAATTACAGTAGGGCTCAGCTACTTAATTTGCTTCTGCTTCTGTTGAACTGAGACACACAAAAGGAAACCACCATCGGTTGTGTCCTTGAAAGCGTGGTAAAGTGCAGCAGTAGTGTTTGGAATGCAGCACACAGCTGTCGCGCCATTGTGACTCAGATGACAGTACATACGGAAGATGACCTTGAGAATTGTCACTGATAATATGGTCAGTTTATGTTTAAGGAAATGAAGGACTGTAAACTTTGGACATAGCTGTGGCCCAGAGTTCTCTAGAATACACACCAGCAAGCTGCACTTCTACAGTATAGTTTGTTACTTGTAAGGGGCTGTTTTACTAAACTTTTGTTACTTGTAAAGGGCTGTTTTACTAAACTGGTACAAAGCACACCTTTGCTGCTATAGCTGCATCCTCACTAAGAATCCTTGTCAGTATAGCACATCAGTATTTCTATATTTTAGTGGAGAGATTGCCTTATGCCCAATAACAGAAGCTGTGGCTTGCAGTAGTCTCCCTGAAGTCAATTCAAAACTCAGTCCTGTAAACTTAAATATTAGACTGGGTAGCAAGTGTTTGCAGGAAGTGGCCCTTATATGAATGAGTATTGCTTACCTGTTTTACAATACACAGCTATTGCAATAGAAATGTTACAAGTAAAACTAACCATGGGGCATACCCGCACAGTCAGGGCCAGCGCAACATGGTAAGCGAGGTAATCATTGCAGGGGAGTGTCAGTGTTTGAGGGGCACCAAAATGGGAACTGTGCTGCTAGGCCATCATGCTGCACTGCTGACATCACTCATCTGCCTGGACATAATTGATCTGTTATTTGCTGCACTGCAAGGGGGGCACCAGAAACCCTAGTGCCGGACCTGCACACAGTGGGCATAGAGGAATAGCCAAGGATGTGTGTGGACAAGCCTCAATTACTTTTCAGAGCTTTAGCTTTCACAAAAAACCAAAATCCACCACCAAGTGTTGAGCTGTCATGATTCTAAAGAAAACCTTGAAAACATGAAGCAAGTGTTGATAGTTTTACCTGTTGCAAGTTTAACACCTGCCTCACTATGGGTGGTGGTTTTCACAAAGGTCAAAAACCCAGAACAGGTAACTAGGTAAGAAGCTGAGATTTCATTTTAAAAAAATGCATCTGATCCTGATAGTTCTGAAGCAAGTTTAATTAAAGCACATATAATATTGTTAGTCTTTAAACGTGTCACAAGATTACTTGTTTGTTTTGCTGAATTAGACTGACATGGTTTCCCCCTTAGCTCCCTTTAAGGGCTCAGAAACCACAAGGCAACTCCCATTCCCACACCAACATTTATTATTTTTTGTTCTCACAGTTGAGGGCAGGGTATTATTTCAAACAGGACAAAATTTCTATGAACTAGGTAGCTTTTCATTCACAGTGGGATGGTCTACATGAGGCACTTGAGGCACAACATTTTAATGCATGTTGCTATTTGCACACCCATGTTCCACGTGATGGGGCTGTATTGATAAGCCATTAGTACCCGTAAAGGATTGGTGGCTGGCATTTTAAGCTTTGTCATACTGATGTGCTCTATTTAAGGTTAGATGACTGTGTTTGAGGTTTGGAAATTTGTCTATATTATCTAGTGCTTGCACAGAGGGAGGATTCATATGGGGTTGTAAAGACAACATTTTTCTCCCCCTAAATTAAGCTGGGTTATTGAGGGGCACACTAAGCACTGTCTTACCAAATCTGTTGTTTCCAAATGATAGGCCTGCTCCCCTTCAGTTCAGACCATTTATCACTCATGGCTTGAGCTAATGGTAGCAGGAACTGTGAGAAATGCTGACCAAAACTGGTCTGGTGTGGATACACTTTACAATTTCATTATGCCTATGTCTAGTGAAGAGGGAAGTCAAGAAAGTTCAGTGATTACTCTGAAAACACTGCTCAGCTGTGCTTTTCAGCTAGCCACATCACAAGCGAGGCTCGCTCACAGTCAGATTGGCAGACAGCATTACATTGCCTCTAGTAAGACACCTACAGTAACTGAATGTGACACGCCACCATGATGATGGATCAAACTAGGACATTTCAGAAGACAGTGTTCTGATTCATTCAGCTTAAAGAGGCACTAGAGAATTTATGGAGAAGGAAAAGCAGCTCCAGGCAGGGTGATAAAATCCTCTCTCTCATGAAGGACAAACACTTTGCCAAATGGTAGACACCATATAATGCTGTACGACAGGCAACCCTGCTGTGATGTTTCTTTCATCACATTTGTCATCTTCATTAAAGATCTGAATTGATTTCATCCTGTTTTATCAGATTTAAACTTATGTTTGTGAATGCTTTAAACACTCAAAAGGTTTTACGCTTCAAAATATTTCTATAAAACAAGTTTAACATAACATTAGTAAGTAAGGTTGATTGAAACTTTTTCATGGATGGGGGGTGGGGGGAATTGAGTTTGTCAAAACAAAAACACCCCCCAGGAAACATGTACTTCCCTCAACATTGCCCCCACCCCTATCAGCAATGTTTCAATTTTTTAACAAAAAGGCCACGGCTTTTTCACAGGTAGCGATGGGGAGGGGGGTTTGACCCACTTGACAACCACATAAAGTTAGCTAAAAGATTCAAGGCCTGATTCTGTGGTGTGCTGGGCACTGTTACCTTTCACTTAGAAGCAGAATTGAAAGCACTCCATTCCTTACTGGAGGAAGTCAGCATGTGTGCCTAGTGGTTAGTATTGCCTTTTTCCTAGCTGGCTATCTATGAATGATGGAAAGAGATATCCTGATGAGGGGTCTGAGTATCAGTCACAACTCTTTGGGCGCATGCAAATGTATAGTTGGGGGTCACAAGTCTTGGGGTCAATTCCTTGTTCTGCCTCCAATTTCCTCTGTGATACCGGTCAAGTCATTTAGCCTCTTTGGATTTCAGTTCTCATTTCTACCATAGAAATACTTCCCTGCCTCACAGGAGTGTTGTGGATAACTGCTGTAAAGATTGAGGTGCTCAAATACCACAGTAATGGGAGCCACATAAGTACCATGGGTTGTCTGTTAGACTACACAAGTATAATGATCATTCAAGAACTACATTTAAAATGTATTAATAGTGCAGGTACAAATCAGTTTAACAAGGAGTGAATAACAACTTGTTATTACCAAATTAAAAATGTACTGCACAGTATTTCAAAAGTTGTCCTAATAAAAAGGGAAAAAGCCACTGGCCTTCCTTAATCTGTTTAGAATACACGGAATAGAAGGCCAAGAGGGTATGGTGTTTTAACTTGCATATTGTTAAAATGATGGATGGCTCTTTGCCATGTGCAACATAAACAAGCACAGTATGTTCCTAATGTGAAAGGCAGCACTCAAGGGCTATGTCTACACTAGAGGCTTAAGTCAACTTAGGCAGGCTTAAGTTGACTTAAGCAACTCCTTGGGCACTTTGGAGATCATTAAGTCAACTTAAGGACTTGCTTAAGTCAACTTAACTCCTACACTTAAATTCGACTTTAAGGGTTAAGTTGACTTAACACAATGTGCCCGTTAAAGACGACTTAGTGCAATAGAGCCTTTTAAGTCAACTTTATTAGCAGACTTTAAGTGTGTCCCTTTGCTTAAGATGACTTTATAAAATTGACAAACATATGGGGCCTCACTAAGTTGACTTAATAAAGTCAACTTTAAGTCACCCTTATTAAGTCAGCTTCCCTGAGCCCTGTAATGTGGGCCTAGCCAAGAAGCAGCCAGTGATTTTTAGCCAGAGATGACTACAACCATCATTTCCTTTCACAATATATTAGAAGATTATCTTATCCCTGTAACTTCTCATTCATAAAGGAGACTGTTTAGCTATGATGGGATTTTTTTGGCCCCCTTACCACATTTTAATCAAATCTTTATTCAAGCAATAATGGAAATTAAGTAAAATAAAAAGCAAAAAGTCATCCTTTCAAAATTGGAAGTTAAATCCTACTGAAGGGAAAACAGAAAGGAACACACCAGCAAATCAATTATAATTAGGCAGGCCAAAGAAGAACTTCAAGAGCAATAAGCCAGACTCAAAACTAACAGCAAGAAAAAAAAAAAACAAAACAAAAAAACGTACATCAGAAGCAGTAGGCCTGCTAAACAATTATGGGACCATAGGATGATTTTTAAGTGCTCCTTTAGCACCTTGTAAATAAAGTCATTCCAGAGAATCAAAATTAATTCTCTCTGCCTCAGTCATTACTGCAGAGAATGTGAGGGATATTCCCACACTTCAGCCATTCTTTTAGGTGACAAACCTGAGGAACTCTCCCAGATGAAGGTGTTGGTTTTGGGACAAATTGATAAACTGTAACAAGTCACTAAGATCAAATGCATTCACCCAAGAGTTCACAATGAACTCAAATATGAAATTTCAGAACTAATTGTGATATGTTACCTATTATTTAAATTGACATCTTGGCAAGATGAATGGAGGATAGCTAATGTGACACCAATTAAAAACCTCTAAAGGCCATCCTGGCAACTACAGATAAGTAAACAACTTCATTACTAGACATATTTGTGAGGCACAATTTCCCTTTACAAAACGTGCATTGACTCTTCCCCAACAAGTTGCATTCTTTTGTGTCTGAGACTGCTGAGGATTAAACAAGTATGTGGACAAGGGTCATCCAGTGGATGTAGTACTCTAACTTCCAGAAAGCATTGATAAGGTCCCTCAAAGGCTCTTAAGCAAAGTAAGTAGTAATGGGATAAAATGAAAGGCTCTCTCACAGATTAGTAACTGGTTAAGAGATAGAAACAAGGGTAGACAAATTATCAGTTTTCAGAATGGGTGAGATAAATAGTTGTGTCCTGCAGAGATCAGAGTTGTTCAACCTGTTTATAAGTGATCTGGAAAAAGAAGTAAACAGCATGGTAGCAAAATTTGCAGAAGGCAAAGTTACTCAAGACTGTAGTCTGCTTTGGACTTAAATAAGAATTACAGAGGCATCTCACATAACTGGGTGACTACACAACAAAATAGCAGGTAAAATTTGTGGTGTATCAATGCAAAATAATGCTCAATGGAAAACAATCAACTATTCACACAAATTGATGTATTCAGATTAGCTCTTGATATTCAAAAAGGATCTTGATGTCATTTTGACTAGTACTCTAAAAAGATATACTCAACAGCAGTCAAAATACCAACAGAATGTTAGGAACAGGGACAGATAGTAAGAAAAAAAGTGTCTTTGTATAAATCCATGGTATGCCTACACCTGGTTTGCCTATGTTTGATACAGTTCTGGTCACCATATCTCAAATAAACCCCACAAACATTAGAACTGGAAAGGGAATAGCGAAGAGCAAAAATAATTAGGGGCATGGCCTCTGTTTGAGGAAACATTAAAAAGATTGGGATTTCTGAGCTTGGAAAAGAGACATAAGTGGCTACATGGGGGTCTATAGAATCAAGAATGGCATGGAGAGAGTGTTATTTACTACTTCACATACCAAAGGAACTAGGGATCACCCACCGAAATTAACAGGGGGAAGATTTAAACATAAGAAGTACTTCACACACACAGTCAACCTCTGGAACTTGTAATTTTAGCCTTCACAGTGCACCTTGGTCACAAGGAGCTTCAAAAAGAGAACTAGATACATTAAGGGAAGACAAATACATTGATAGTCAGGGGTGCAAGCCTGTGCTCTTAGTGTTCCTAGCTGATGTGTGGCAGAAGCTAGGAATAAACAAGGGATGATCATTAGATGATTCCTCAATTGTGTTCATTCCCTCTCAACCTTCTGGTATTGGCATCTGCTGGAAAACAGGACATAGGGCTAGAAGGACCACTGATCTGACCCAGTATGATTGTTCTTAGGATTCTAACCCCACCCTGCAATGGATAGGATCATTGTGGAGTTGAAATAAGAAGGGAAAAATTCCTCTGCGACACCTCTATACCATGAAGCTAGGTCAAGGCAAGTTACATCAACATACAGCCATCAAAGCCTGTATGTCACTCAAATATGGGCATGCCTGTCTGCTTGTGTTGATGCTGCACATACACACCAGTTAACATTGTACTGGTGCTCATCTCTGAAAGCATGGTGCACCCCAAGTAGGCCTAATAGCATACTCCATAGTACCATCTGGTGCAGTGCCTTTTGGGATTTTTTTTTCTTTTAAAGTTCTCTGTAGGATAAAAGCAATAGGGATAGTTGTCCAGGGATTTCTAGGAGCTAGGAATAAAGTTCCCCACCACGTGACATGTGACTTTCTACACACCAAATTTCTCTCACATGGTCCTTTCTGGTGACAGCCTACCACCCCACCCCACCCCTTCTCTGTCAAAGATGCATGGAACCTGCAGAGCCCAGTGCCCTTCTCTTGTGAGTGGCAAACACAAGACACATGATTCTCTGCTATCCGAATAGCTTGAGAAAGTACTGCTACCACTGGGATCGTTAGTAGGCAGTATCAGAGCATAATAACCAGATACCGATGGACATAGTCAACAATGCCAGGTAGCTACTACTTTTCACAGAACATGCTGTTTCCAGGCCTGAAAAATGAACACTGACTGGTGGGACTGCATCATCATGTAGGACTGGAATGATGAGTAGGGGCTGAAGAACTTTTGGATTCAAAAGGCCAGGTTCCTGGCACTGTGTGTGCAGCCTGCCCAAGCCCTCTGGTGCAGACCCATCAAAATGAGAGCAACATTGACAGTGAAGGAGTGAGTTGCAATCCCTCTCTGGAAATGCACAACATCAACTGACTCTCATTTAGGTGGGACATCATTTTAGGGTTGGACAATCCAAATGGGGGCCATTGTCACTGAAGCGGGTAACGCCATTAATCTGCCACCTAGGACTGACTCTTGTTACTATGCAGGACATTGTGGGTTGATTTAAAGCAACAGGATTCCTGAACTGCAATCAGGCATTAATTGCCATGCATATCCCTAGCATGGCACCAGTCTACCTTGCCACCGAGTACAGCAAAAGCAAGGGCAACTTCAGTAATGGTCAGGAAAGGTGCCAGAGGGTTGCATCTTTAAGAATTAAGGATGGTTCAAGAAGCTTGAATTGAGAATGTTCTTTCCCCACTGTTTGGTTATCATTAGTGATGTTAAAAGCCGATAGCAATTCTGGATGACCCAGCCTAACTCCCACCCTTCTCTCCTGCCTCCATGAATCTATGCGCTAGCCATCTTGACAGTACAAGGAAAGATTCAGAACACTGGCTGAATGGGTGTAGAATGACTGTCAAATGTGCTTTTGGTAGACTCAAGGGATACTACATGTACTCAGTGGACTGAGTCTGCAGAAAAAATATTTCAGATTATAATTTAAGTTACTCAAGAAAGCTCTGAAGAGTCTGGATTATTTAGTGTATAGCAAAAAGAACGCTGAGAGAGGCTAGGATTACTATATAAGTAGACTGAGGGAAATATCAGAGAGGGTGAAGAGCTATTTAAGAGAAAGACCAATGCTGGCACAAGACCAAATGGAGATAAACTGACTATGAACTTATTCAGCCTGGAAATCAGAGGCAGATGGGTGTTCTGGAACAGCCCCCCAATTATAAGTTATGGGGGTAAACAACTTTGGAGAGCTGGACAAATTTATGACTGACTATATGATGGGGTGCTTGTGATGGTAGGGGGCAGGACTCAACGGCCCTGAGACCCATTTGACATTTGTTATGCAGCAAAAGCTCATACTTCAGAGTTTCAGCTGGCAACCTGCAGGGGGTCAGGAAGATAGACATCCCAGTAAATTATGGGAGTATTTTTCATTCTTCTTTTTTTAAAGCACCAAGTGGGCCAGATCTGGAAAAGGGATATCATCATCTTTGAGATGGCACTGGCATACTCTGTCAGGTGCATGACTGACTAGTTCTTGCTCCCATGTTCAGTGTCTAACATTTCACCAAATATAGTGTTAAGCAGAAGTTTTCCCCAGCTCAGAGTGACAAATGTTTGCACCTTTTGGGGTGGGGTCTACGTCACCGTGGGTATGGAAAAATGCCTGGGATTATCTGTGTATCTCAATCATTTCTTTGCTATTGCAGGGGTCTGATGAATGGAATTTAGTCTGTGTAATTTTCTGCTGCTGGCACATAAATCCTTGGGCTATAATAATGTGCTCTAATTTTATTAGTTGGGCTGAATGTGAGATGCTGGATGGTACCAGTAGCCTGTAACAGACAGCAAACCAGACTACATTATAGTGTTGTCCCTTCTGGGTTTAAATTCCAGATGAAAAGGGGAGAAGTTGCCACTAGAGCAGAAGTAGAACAGCTGTCAAAGTTGACTAGCCATATACACGTGGTCATATTTAGGGGTTGGCAGAGCCCAGGGCAAATCACCCCATGTGGACTCCCATCGCTGAAGTGCAGCACCCCTTGCCACTGAAATGCCACCAAAGGCAGCCATGGAGCTGTGCAGCTGGGTGGGGGGAGGGTTAAGAAAGGAAGTTTGTCAGGCACAGTACAGTTCTCATGAACATCTCGTGTACTTCAGATTATATATTGTTTGGGTCTTTGCCTCCTGCAGTACTTGGTGCAAACTATGAAGTCAGCGTTCCCCAAAAAATATAACTGAACTCTAAAAGCAATTTGTCACAGAGAATGCAAACACATACAAAGGTTAAAAAAGAAGATTTGCTGAAGACCACTAATCTGGGATAACGAGACCTGTAGGCCAGCCAGGGACTGCAATATTTGTTGCCTGAACAAACTTATTACATCCTAGTGCATTTCCCCTTTGTGCCTCTCACTTTTTTCCCCATCTTGCAGCAACTGATCTTACCTCTCTCTTTCCCCATGGCTGTGTCCTGAATGGAAGGACCCTCCAACCCCGTTGATAACAGTCCAAGGCAACTGAGGGTTGCAGGATCTCACAGAACTTCTCTGCCTTAAGGAGGTCAGAGGGTCAGCCTGCATAAAGGAGGGCCTGAATGCCCCTATGTCAAGAGCTGCCGACTAAAAACACAGAATAGATATACCATTAGATTTACAGGTATAGTGTAAAAAGACAGATAAGTTTCAAAAATGCCTCATTATGCCCACAGATGCAGTTAAGTGTTTGGAGTGAACTGGAGTATTGTGTCCAGTTCTGGGTGTCTCATTTCAGGAAAGATGTGGACAAATTGTAGAAAGTCCAGAGAAAAGCAACACACATGATTAAAGGTCTGGAACACTTATGAGGGAAGATTGAAAGAGCTGGGTTTGTTTGTCCAGGAAAAAAGGAGACAGAGGAGACATGATAACAGTTTTCAAGTACCTACAAGTTTGTTACAAGGAGGAGGAAGAAAAAATTCCTATCAGGGTGATTAACCACTGGAATAAGTTGCCTAGGCAGATTGTGGAATCTCCATCCTTGGAAAGTTTCTATGAAAGCTAATGTGATAAATAAATCTGTTAGTCTTTAAGTGCCACAAGACTCCTTGCTTCCATCCTTGGAAGTATTTAAGAGTAGGTTAGACAAGCAGCTGTCAGGGATAGTTTAAGAGGATACTTGGTCCTGCCACAAGTACAGGGACTGGACTCGATGATCTCTCATGGTCCCTTCCAGTTTCTATGATTCTGTGCTACCTTTAGAATGCATCACTACTGCATCACAGTTCAACCAGCAGGAGGGAAGGCACCCTAACTGCAATAAGTTGGTGCCCTTGCCTGGCCATGGGCATTGTGAAATAGCAATGAATATATTGACGCTATTTTCACAGGCAGTAATTTTAACTCATCTCTTACTCCTGAGGGTAACAAAAGGCACAGAAAGCACAATGCCTACTGGCTACCCAAAGCCACCCAAGCCCACGTGCTGCTAGCCTGCTTGCTGCAACAGAGCACTCAGCAAGGTGGGAAAGCATTCCTCAGTGTGTGATGTTCCCCTCTGAAAATCTGGTATGGTGTGCTGCTTTGCCTCCCTGATTGCCTAGTCCTGGTCCTTGACTTACCCTCCTTCCCTAGGTAGACTCATCAGTCCATACTAGCCTTCTGTGTGTAATTGGTCCCAAGCAGTTGAGGTGTACTTTCAAGCCACTCAGGGGGCAGTCCCCCCAGCCCCCAGGAAGCATTCCCAGGCCCCAGTTATTTATGCTGCACTTGGCACCAGTGTCTGGACTTCCGTTAGGAATTTGGCTTCTTGCAGCAGGCACTTACTAGTTTCCATGATCAGCTTTCCAGACGGGGCTGATAACAGAGATAAGCTATGCAACTGCCGTACTGCAGCAGTGCCCCTTGAACTGAACTCGTCTTTGATATTCCAGGCCCTGCTGAGCATGTGGCAGTCGGGTTCGTAATAGCAGCTGCCACCATTAACTTCTTCTTTTGTTATTTCCATCATCATCATGGCATTTGCAAACTTCATTTTAAAAACGACCTGCTATGGGCTGGGAGAGATGATACTTCAGTGAGAAAGCCCATACACACACAAAAGTGTTACAAATCACAATGGCAAGGTTGTGCTAAATGACTTGTTATCTAGAAGTGAAATTGCTGCTGAGATAAATAGTGTTATCTGCTAGAAGCCCTTTAACTGAAGCAACATAGCCAGGAATGCTCCTTCTACCTCATTCCACATGATAGTTAGATGCACATTGGACACAATTTAAACATGGCACTTGGCTTTCTATGGAAAAGCTGCCCTCATTTTGCTCACGCCAGTACCACTGATGCTCAAAGGCTAAAAACACTTAAGTTTACTGTGGAAATATTTAAATTTAAATATAAATTGCCATTTTTTAGACTAGCACTTGGAAGCAGCTTTTACTGTTCTCATATGCCTACACAGTTTCTGATTTTAGGTTAAGGGTTTCAAGAAGGACAAAAGGGGTATATAAAGCTGGTTCTATACTTGAAAGATCCAATATGATTACTTCAATTAAGCTGAGATTTTGTTCATTTTTTATAAATGATGGTATTAAACCTTAGGTACTGAACATAGCAAGACCACATCTATCCTGATAGGACAGTATGTTATACTGATATATTTCAGAGAGGTAGCTGTGTTAGTCTGTATACAGCAAAAACAATCAGTCCTATGGCACCTTAAAGACTAACACATTTCTTTAGGAGTAAGCTTTTGTGGACTGCAACCCACTTCAGATGCATGAAATGAAAACTACAGTTAGGAGGTATACATACACATGTACAAGCGTGAGAAACATTACAATGTGGAGGGCAAGCGCTAACAGAGTCAATTTTATTAGGGAAGATGAGGCCCATTCACAACAGTTGATTAGAAGATGAGGATGTGTGAACAGGAGAAATTATATTTTGTAATGAGATAACCACTCCCAGTCCCTATTCATACCCAGTCTGAGTGTGTCAAGTTTGCACACAAGTTCCAGAGCCGCAGTTTCATGCTGATGTCTGTTTTTGATTTTTTTTTTTTAATTAGAGTATGGTAACTTCCAAGTCTGCTACAAGAGTACGCAGGGAGATTGAAGTGGACACATGGACACAAATCAGATGTTAAAAATGGTAGCATCCATAAACCAGTAAAGAATACTTCAATGGAATGGTTCTCATTCCAAAAAAGTAACTGTCCCTGTTCACACTCTCATCTTCTAACCAGCTGTTGTGAATGGGCCTAATCTTCCCTAACTGAATTGAATTTGTTAGCCCTTGCCCTCCTCATTGTAATGTTTCTCACCCTTGCATGTGTATATATACCTCCTAACAAAATAGTTTCCACTTTACTCATCTGATTTAAGTGGGCAGCAGCCCATGACAGCTTATGCTTGAAGGAATAAGGGGCCATAGGACTCCTTTATACTGATACAGGACGGAGACTAAACTGTATAGGAATAAGTTATATTCATACAGAACGCTTAAATCAGCATACCATCTCACACTAGGCCAGGTATATACCAGATCCACCCTATAGTTAAAGTAATGGAGCTTTTGAAATCAATGAGCTATATTACTTTATCAGCTGAAGCTCTCTGGCCCTAGGAATGCAAAGGACCAATCTTAAAAAAAAAAAAAGACATGATGGCATAGCATAGGCCAAGGACATAGCCAGGAACTGACCTCACAGCACATAAGCTCTGGTGAGGCTGTGAAAGCTGTGTTAAGTTACTGGGGGTTTAGGGTATAACTTGGCAAAAATAGAATCTCTGATGGTGAGAGACACTGAGAGACACTAAACCATTTGAAACATCATCCAGTAAGCATGCAATATGTAGCAGAATACATCAGGCAATGGTGGTTTCTCTTTACCAATCAGAAAGTGCTGTTTCAGATATGGCCACATCTGCCTGCCTGTCCAGAACAGCCTCCTGCCCCTCCATCCTCCCTTGTTAGAGGAGCACAGTTCTGCAGCCCTGAGGGAGCCCAGCATCCTTTATGCATTGTGTCAACACTAGCTGTCTCAGCTGAGTATCTATAGAAATAATTTACTTACTGCCTATCATCAAAGAAAGCACCTGGGCCATAATGAAATGTTGGCTTTAATGACCCATGCACAATGCATGTGCACCAATATCCTCTAACCCATCTGTCCTAAAAGGGTAGATTAATGTTCAATGGCTAATGATGGCAAGATCCAGAAAGGACTGACTTAGTTCGGAAGACAGTTCCAATGGGGATTTGAATGGGCATCCTCAGGGACAGCATTCTGCAGATGAGGTCTTGCTACTGAGGTCTTTTACATTTTCCCTGGCCTAGTAATCCTGTATAGCTAGATTAGAGACAGCTGAATTATTTGCAGCAAACAATGTGCATCTGTCAAGTTTAGCCCTTTTCCCCCATTTGAATTATAAAATGTTTGGGAATAGATTTGCAGACAGATTTATAAACGGCTCAGATTTACCCAGCAGATATTGTCTGCAACCCCTATTGAATGTTCTTGTTCTGTGTAGTGATTAGCCATGGAAATCTGACCTTTTATGCAATTTTTTGTGGGTGTCAGATGAGCAGATGTCTCACCACCACCCTGCTCTGGAAGTTTTTAAAACCAACCACAATCTCATCTTGTACAAGACATATACTTAGATCACTCTCCTAAACACTCAATTCATTAAGGATAACAGATATTTGACTGATGTGTTTGTCTCACGAGAGACATGTAAGCTTTGAATCAAATTAAGAGATTTTATTCACATCAGGTATACGAGTGCTTGACATCATTGCTTGTCTTTTTTGTTAAGAAAAGACAACTGAAGCATTAGGAGTTGGATTAGTCACAGCCAATCTAAGTCTCTGCAGTATTTTCTTTCCCAGTTGCTCCCCCAATAAAAGTATATGATGGTTTCTGCAATTATTCAAGGTGAACTGATTCCTGTTTTATTTCTGTTAAGAAACATCTGTGCAGGGAAAGTTATTGCTGATTATGAGCACAAATCTAACTGTTTCAAAACTTCTTAGTAGTTCTAAGGGATCAGTCCTATATTATACTAATGAAAATAATCCAACCACACACATTGTCCCATAGGTGCCTAGGTGTTTAATTGTATAGGTAAGGGTTTTCAGGTTTAATTAGATGAAGGGTGGCACAAGTCCAGTGACCTAACTGTATCTGGAAAATGGTCAAAGTTGAAGTGTTCTTGCTACTGCTAGGATCCAGATCTGCATTATCATTGCCCATGATGTCCCTGTTACATGGCTAGGTGTGCTAAGCCTCTGGCATGAGGAATACACAGACGTTCAGCAACATGAACAATACATGCAAAACAGAAATGCAAATAGACCATTTTGTTTTTCCCTGAACTGAGATGCTGCCTAACAAATGCCAGCTTTGAGCAAGTCCCAAGTTTCTGTACATATGTATACACACCCACCCGCAATGGGCAACCTAATAAATTAGCAACAGAGTGGCTGCAGGGCCTAGAACTGAGTGGCACTGAGGATGAGACACACAGTCCCTAGACACCTGAGGTCCACCGGACTATTGGCATAGCCTCTCCTGGAGAGAAATACTGGCTCCATCAGAGTGATCAGGAGCTTTGCAGTTGACTTTACCAGGGAGCCAGGATGTCACCCTGAGAATATCAGAGTGGAATAAAGCTGTTTAAAACCTACAACTGTATCAAAACTCACTATAATCTAAGAAGTCAGCAGAATCCTAGTAGTTTCAGTAATGGACAACATTAACATGCCTAGAACAGGGGGAGGTTGAAATATGGATACCTTTTCAATTCTACTTTCAAAGGCAAGCTGTTCCTGACTTGGCAGTCACGATTTACAACTCCTTAGTCATAAAGGGAAACTCAAGCCATTACATTTTCTCCAAGCTAAGCAGGCCCCTGTATACAGCTCACCATTTGAAAGTTTTTGATTGATGACCAGACTAATTTCAATTTATAGCCTCTTCTCCCTTCCTGAAAAAGCTCTAAGACTAATGTTAAGGCTAGCGTGACAAATCACACCTGCTGCTTGTTATTTAGTAAATGGCTCTTGCATTATTGCTCTTCTACAGAATCATTATCTTTCAAACTGCTTTGGTACCTAATAAGCACCTGCACTTTCACTACTGATACATCTGCTGCTGCCCAAACTAAAGCTTTATTAGCTTGTCAGCTCTCTGCTACGCAATATGTTATTCCCCTTTCTATTCCTACCATTGCTTAATGATCCACAGTGTATTTTAGTTGGGGCATTATTAAGAAAAATTCTTTCCTGAGTCTAACAAATTTGGGAAACTGATGAAAGATGCTAAGGTGATGGAGCCAAAAGAATTGATGTCAAACTCATCAACTAGGCTCCCTGGGGCAAGTAATGAACAAACCTGGCCACAAACCACCTTTGTTCCTCCAAGGTACAGCAGCGTTGCCAGTACACTGTAGAACTCTGCCTTTGCGATCAGGCTACAAATTTGAGTAAGGCCTCAAAAAGAGATAAGTCAAGATAACTTGAACTGGCACTCCAGACTCGTGGATCAGAAATTGAATAAGTAGACACTTTCGTTTCCCAGTTCTGCTGCTCACTTTTTAAAGGCATTGGGCAACTTGCCTAATCTCTGTGCTGTGTTTGCCCATGTGGGAAAAAGAGATAATGCTGCTTTTCCACCTTTGTGGTGCATTTTACTATCCTTGAATAGTGAGCATTGATTGCATGGGTGTGAGCAGAAGCTCATGAGAGCCTCTCCAGTAGCTCCAGAAGTCTGTCTCAAAAGCCAAGCTGTTCCTGATTTGTTATGTGACAAATCATTATCAGTACAATGTTTACATTACAGTAGCAGCCAGAGGGTTCAATCAAGATTTGCGCCCTGTCATGCTGTATGAATATAAGACAGGGACACAGTCAAACCACAAGAAACATGCAGCAATCAAGGCAGTAATCATGAATACCACCTTGTTTTTCTATGAAGTGAGATATGTGAGCAGGTCATTTATGACACCATCCTCCATGTATCTAGGCGCCAAGTTAATGTCTGTCTTTCAGTCATAGATGACTCAACCATCTCCCCCTCCATTGACCTCTCCTGTATTCAAGCATTTAAGGCAACAGGTCTCCTGTGAAGTCTATTTAGCTTTATTTCCAACCACTCTCTTCTCAAAGACCAAGCTCTGCACACCAGTGGTACAGGTATCTCCTTACTGGAACAGGAAAATATAACATGCATTTACCTAGAACAGGACTAATGAATCTGGCCCAGAGAGTTAACTAACCTCCTTTTGGTGCATTCTCTGATGCATGACTCTGGAAAGACTCAGAACCACTCAGGTTAACAATAACACTGCATTAGTGAGGGAATCAACTTCTTGAGAGCTGACACTAGATTAAACAGGATGTAAATTTTGCACAGGGAGAATTTAAGTCTATTTAATTCAAATACACTGAAAATGATGACATGAGAATAGTTAGTTTTCCTTCCCCATGTATACTCACGCATAGGCTAAATGGAGACAATTGTGAATAGACAACCATTTCAGTTCTCCTTCAAATTGGCAAAAATATTATTCATCACAGCACATCCCTGGTTCTTAACTGAAATGACACTCAGTAGTGCCAACAAGCCACCACAAGTGGTTTATGGTACTCAAGTATGCCCACCAGGAAAGCTGACACTCTTCAAAAGCAAATATGGTTTCTTCTGAAATTGCAGGAGCTGTCAAATGAGTATGGGAGAAAGTAAAACAGTTTCACATCTTCCCCAGGGAAGCCCTGGCAAATTTTCATCTCATTTTCTGCATATCAAACATCTGTTTTAAGATGCATCAGGTTCCCAGAGCAGGTATAATCATACAAACTGGTTGGAAGAATTAACAGCAGAAATAAGACTAAATCAGGCCCACAAAATGTTTAAGAGGCCAGGGTTCATTTTGGGAGTACATATGAAGATGACAGCTCCTGCAATTAGCATAAATGCAAATCCCATTCAGACGATTGATGCAACAGGATGTAATGCAAACAGATGCAGTTCACATGGGTGTAAAAAGGCCAGACTGGCACCTATCTAAAAGAGCTAGGCCCTTAATCTTGAGATGTAAACAGGATATAAAACCTTTACAGTACTTGGTTGGTTATTTTAGTTACCTGCCATATCTGTTGCACGTTATACCCCATATACACTAGTTATTCAGTGGCATTCAAAAATGTTATTTAAAGTAAGTTAACACTTATTGACTTCATCTAAACCTAGCCTAAAAAGGCTTTCTCTGTTAAAGTCTTCCTGAACCTGCTGCCTTCCTGCACAGAGGGGAATCTTGCCCATATATGGTATATCATTTTCAACACTACCTGCAGTACCAACGATATGCGATAGGTCAAATAACTTCCTTACGAGCAGCTTTCATTCAGAAAGCAGTTAAGGCATTTATAAAGTGTATGTAAAAGATAGCTTCATGTGGGACTAAAATGAATCTACCTCTGCAGTAAGACAAGATCTTTCACTGCATACAGTAACACCACAACAGTATAGGACAGGAAGTCTAGGGGAAAAAAAACACCTGATATAGCTAAAGCCATGGAGGAATTTAAAAATGGAATAATTAAACTCAGTATTTTGCCACCTTATGCTGGGTAACCTTTCTCCTTTTACCTGCCACAGATAGTATGAACTGTGCCTTGCCCCATCAAAAGGCAGCACCCCAAGGAACATAGGTAAGAGCAATGTTGACTGAGTCATGTTCCGCATACTGCAGGTTCTCTTTATTGCCTACTAGCATTTAATTCAATCTAAACAAAGGCACCTTAACTTATAGTCTTCCATGGTAGTCGGCAATGACTAGAAGTTCAGCCTTGAAATTCTGCATTAGCTATTGAATATAAGAGGGCTTGTGAAAAGAGTTTGAGTCATCTTACTTTTTAGTTTGGTAATAAAAGAAGCAGGTGTGATACACTGTAAAGTTGGATACCAATATCTTTTCAGCTGAGATTTTTATATTAAGATTTTTAAATGTTTTTTACTTTAACCAGCACCTTCAAAAAAAGCAAGATTTTTTACAATTGCTGTTCTACAGAGAGTCCTGCAAACCTAAAGTATACCTGAAGTTGGCAATGAGTTTCTGCAGTCTGCAAAAAGGAAGTCTACATTGCAGTAAGCAATGGGCACTAGCTTCATACAATCATTCATTACACAGCACTAGGAACAAGCCCCTCTGAGGTATTCGCACTCTGACTTCCCTAAAGTGATTGTTTTAAATCAGAAGTTATCCAGAGACACAATATTTATTGATAAATAAAGTGGAAAATTTGAAAGCCTTGCAAGTATTGACAGCCAGTGGTATAAGAGTAGTACAGTTCAAAAAGGAGACAAGTGCAAGCAGGTGTTCCTCCACCACTATTCCAAAACAGTTATCACACTAGTTAATAGGGTTTCAAAAGTCACTCACTTAGCATTTAGGGAGTTAGACTAAGACAATCCAAAAGATAAAAGTCCAGGTCAAGGCAATTTTCCAGGTTACTTGTTTCAAGGATTCCTCACTCCAACCTACTCCCAAAGTCCATTCCCATTTCCTTTTTATCCAAGGGGAAAATAACAAACCAGCATTGCCAATTCTCATGATTATAAGCAAACAAATAAAAGAATAGCTATTAAATAAGAAAGCTTGAATCACCCACCCATCCCAAGAAAAACCCACATTCAAGTGATTGTAGAAGAGTAGACTTACCATTGGCATGCCTCTTCACAGCAGAGCAGGGGTCAGCAATCTTTGCCAACCCCTTGACTGTCAGCCAGTACCAGGGGTTCCCTCCACAGAAATAAAAGTGGCAGCTGCCTGAAAATTTGGTGGCAGCCATGGCTGGAAGTTGGGAGGCAGGGAGAGGGGTGCTTCCCTGGCATGCTGCTGAAAGGAGCCACTTGTGGAAAGAAGCTGCCTGCAGTGGCTCCTCTTGGCAGCGTGCCTGGGGACAGGAGCCCCAGGGATGCCATGCAAAGAAGCAGCTCTTGTTGGGGGGGTCCCCAGGCATGCTAAGGAAAGAAGCTACCCACAAAGAAAGGTGATAGTAGCTCCTTGGTGGCTGCACACCATGGAGAGAAGCTGTTCCAACATCTTTCCACGCCATGCCTAAAACATGGGCTTAGTAGGGATGCTCCATGCCCTAGCTGCCCACGAAAGAAGTTGCCTGGAGTGACTGTCAGTGGCAGGAGCCACAACTTCTGTGGAATTGCAGAGGGTGCTGCATGCCACTCCGAATGGGCTCTCGTGCCACTGTCGGCACACATGCTGGGGGTTGCCTGCTCCTGCAGTAGAGTGTGGCATATTAGCTCTTGCCTCTAAAAATAACCCCTGCGAACAGACAGTCCAGTCCTGTAGTGATCTCATCTCATGACTGTGTCTTTCAGGGAGGTCATATCTTAGTTCTACCCCTTCCAGAAGAAGGACATCTAGAGGAGGAGCAGTGGAAAACAAACCCCAACACCCATCACCCCTACAGTATGTTCTCAGTTCCATCTCTCAGCGCCAGAGTCCTTACACCTTTCTCTCAGGGCTCTTTCATCTTTATCCACTTAAGACGGGGGGCGGGGGGGTCTATGCCATCTTCCCAGGCACTGGTAGAGTAACTCAGGCTGCCCTTCTACACTGGGCTCCAGTGCAGAGCCAAGCAGACAAATATCTTGCCTTTTCCTCTGCCCCTTTTTGGCCTCTTTGTAATGAGCAACACCTGGGCTACTTTAAGATCCTGTTTCCAGTCTTAGGTCAGTATTAGTCATAGGCACTTGCAGTGTCTATACCCACTCCTCTGGAGGCACATCCCTGTTTCTCTATGGGAGTGGGGTGTCTGCCACCAAAAGCATAACAACAGACTTCTTCCCTACATTTCCCTTCTGCACCAGACTTGCTCTTTATAGCATTACCAGCCTGCCTTCATCCGTAATAAAACCCGACCTTCTCTCCCCTCCCCACCAGGTACAGCCAAGTATGTTATTGTCCTCTCAGACACACATTTACCCTTTCACCCAGCGTGGGACAGTGTTTCCATCACAGTGACTTAGCAGCGGACTCATTTTCAAAAGTGATTTAGGCACCTAAGAGTTTAATTAACTCAGGCATTTCTGAAACATTTACCCTATTAAATAAGAATATCAGTAGCAATAACATTTCATGAAGATCTTTTGGCTTTTGGAATTTGTCAGTCTGCCAGAATCCCAAGGTGATGGCCTTTGAGCACTCCAAGAAGCTGAGCTTTGTTCTTGAGCATTTGGAGACTTATGTTGAGGTGTATCTTATGCACAGAGGGGAAAGATGGTCCAGAGTTATGCTGTTCATTTGGTACCTGGGAGATCACTTCTCACAAACTTCCTGTATAAATTTAACCAGCCTGTGTCTCAGTTCCTCATATGTATAATGGGGACATCAGCACATCCCCTATCTCACAGGGATGTTGTGAGGATAAATACACTAAAGATAGTGAAGTCCTCAGAGGCTATGGTGCTGGGGACCATATAACTTATGACAGATTGATAAATTATTGCTATCGTTATGGGTGAATCATTTGATATTTAGTTAATAGAATAGAATAGAATCATAGGGTTGGAAGGGACCTCATGAGATCATTTAGTATTTGTCTATGCTAAATTTGGAAGCAAGTTACTGTGCAAATCTTGTACAATTCTTGATTACATTTAAATTCTGTGAAGCACTTTGAAAATTTAAATGAATTCTAGGTATTGCTATAGCACCTGTAATCTGAGACTCTTCAAGCACTTTACAAATAATTAATTACCTCTGTGAAGGAGATAAGTATGATATGTGTCTTTCAAACAGAGAAAAGGAGGTACAGGGATAGTATGACTTGACAGAAGTGACATATTCAGCTAGTAGTACAAGGAATAAAATTAATCTCTCCTGCCTTCCAGGCTTGTGCTCTTAACATTCCCTCCTGACTTATTTCATCAGTAGGACTTTAGTTCCTGAGATCTGGCATCACTTTGCACAAGTTGGAATGTTGTAGGCCTGGGAAAAACCAGAACAGTTTAGGGGTAAAACCCATGGATCTCTCTGAAGATATTTTCTCGTATGTAAAACCTTTCACACCTACAATAAAACTACTAATTATAATAGATTCAAGTTTAACGTCTCCTTTTTTTTAAAACAAAGAGAAACCACTCTGAACACAAATTCTCAGCAGCCATACCATTAATGCTTAGTATTCCTAAATAGATGGGATTCCAATCACCAAACTCTAGATTAGGGGTCTCAAACATGCAGCCTGTGGGCTGCATGTGTCCCCTAAAGCTATTTCCCGCAGCCCACAAGGACATTATTTTGTTAGCAGTATTTGCAATATTGTTGTAAGAAAAGGTTTCAGTGGTGTGGCCCTCGGGCTAACGTACTAGTCCTCATGTGGCCCTCTACTAGTACTTATGCGGGCCTTGTGGTGATTTGAGTTTGAGACCCCCTCTCTAGACTATTAAATCTTCACTGCAGAAGCAGAATAGGATCAGCCTTTACACTGAAGCTATATCCCCTTGTCTGCCCATGCAGCGGGTAGTTGCAATGAAAGCTCTAGTATTCCTTTGAGTTCAAGAAGCCTTATAGTTTGGTACCTGCTCCCTCTTTGAACCCTCCACTGGAAAAGGTCCTATTCTTGATGGAGCACACACAGTGCCCATCCCCAGACGGTACACTGGTTTGATCTTCTCTCTGCTCATAAGTGTATCTGCGGCACAGGAACTCCCACCCCTCAGGCAAGTCACTTCCACATGCCCTCTACCATGGTGTCCTATTCACTGCCACAGGTAACACAGATAAGTCTGTTATACTTAAGCAGATGTCTTTTGATGAGCTGCTCACACCAGCATGACAAGAAACAGTGCAAGTCTATGAGATCACACAGAAGCATGATATAATGAGGGACTCTAAGAGGGTCAGTTGTGTGTTGAAGGGGCTCTTTGAAATTCCAGTGATCCCATTGTTACAATTTTTCTATCAGACTGACAAGGGGGTAGGAGGTGAAAATTTCATTGATTCTGAAGGAATTCTCTCTGATCCCCTTGCCATCTGTTTATTATGTATTTATTTGTGTTCAGGTAGCACCTAGTAGCCCAAGTCATGGACCAGGACCCCATTGTGCGAAGCACTGTATAAACATAGAACAAAAAATAAAGTGGTCCCTGCTTCAAAGACCTTACAAGCTGCTAAGTCACCCCTGCCAGAGAAGACTTATCCCTAAGGATCATACAAATACTTTTAAAGAGCACCCCCCTTTTTTTTTTTGATTTACCACATGTCAAGTGCTTCAATAACTATGCCCAAAGAAGGATACCCTGTATCAGCTACATGGTCTTCTATCCCACTCCTATTTTAACTTACACAAGTGCAACACTGTAACAGTCTATCAATGTACTCAACTTTTTCAGGGACAAGGTATATATATTCCCTTCAAAATTCATGTTAATATGTGCATTTCCCAAATGCTAACACCTGCCTCTGGGACCATGTTTTTCAAAAATGATTCTCTTTAAATGGGGGGAAAAGGAAAAAGGTTTGCTGGTCATTCTACTTTCCTTTCTGTAGCACACATAAATTCTTACAAATCACCTTTCAGAGAGTGGACATTTAAAAAATATTGGCAGGATATCGCTATGTATGTAGAAGTACATTATTAAAGTTTCTATTCTGTTCCATGGTTGTATTTACTTATTTTATTGTACCTCTTACAAAAATTCTCACTGTAGGGCTGGTTGGAGAGACGTTAATGGAATTATGTCAGGGACTAAATGGGCTCATTCTTTATAAAAATTGAAGGCTGTGCAATATTTCTTTTAAATACAGCTGAAAGTTGAGGCACAGTTGCTGATGTTAATGACATTTTTTTCTGAATCTGGACCAAGTTCAGAACAAATCTGGCTGCACTAGTTTCAAATGGATGTGAGTTTGAAATATTAGTGAACCAGTGATCAGTTTCAAGCAAAGTGATGCCCAATTATGCTTTCTGATAGAAACCACAGGATTAGTCATTTCTCCCGGTTTCCACATAAAGCCTGGCTTTGAGAATTCTCTTCATGAATTCATTTTGGAATCTGAGTAAAATTTGGTGATGAGAACCATAGGAGGAGTTTGGTTATTTAATTGGTGGGGGAGGGAGGCATAGGCAGCATGACTCCTAGAGATGTGGAGGGCATTCTTCTGAGTGGGGGCATGGCTGGAACCCACCCCAGGCCAGCACCGGGAGCATCATGCACACACATGCCTCAGTAGCGGAGCAGGCACTCACAATCAGACAGAGGGTTCTGCCACCCAGGGGAAAAGTGGTTTTTTTGGGGGACCATCCATGCCCCTGGTGCTAGCCCGGGGTGGGCACTGGAAGGGCCCTCATTGAAGGACCTGCTCCCCATTGACATCCCAGGCAGCTGAACCAACCTGACCCACAGCTCCCATTTGAATCCAGCACAGTGACGAAAAGCAAAAGGACCAGGTTTTTGCTCAAGGGATGTCAGAGAGTGGGGGGGGTCATCCAAGGAAGGCCCAGCTGGCATCCCTTATGCTGGGGGGGGGCATGACCCCCCCCAATACACCACTGAAGCCAGGGAAGCAGCACCAGGCGGTGTGGAGGACAGGGGACTAGAAAGTTTGGAAGGGCATTGCCCCCATGTTCCCCCAAACTTGACCCATGGTGAAACCCCCATGAACTGAAAATCAAAGTCTGCATGAATGTCTGCAAAGAACAAACCACATTTCAAAGATATGTTACAAATATTTATAATTATTGCAACCGTGATTTTAGTGAGAAATGAACATGCTTGATTGACATCTATATTTTTTGCTTTTGTGTACATTTTTGCTAATCTTTGCTTTTCTCCACAATTGTGTTGTGATGAAAATGCTAAAAACCAAATATCACTGATGCTCTTACTGGAAATGGAACACTCTGACAATTATAAACACAGTTCATAGGTGATTCAAGTATGTTGAGCCCTCATTGAACAAAACGCTTTCGCACATGCTTAATATTAAGCATCTTAGTATTCCCACTGAAAGCAATGAGACCACTCATGCACTTAAAGTATTTTCTGGCTTAAGGCCTTGAGAAAGAAAAACTGTGGAAAAGCTTTCTATGTCAAGTACAGATATAGTTCTTGGTTATAATGTTACAAACTAAAAGTGAGAGTCTGCCTTCTTGTATGGTTGCTAGGACACCCAAATCCTGTTAATCTTTACCATACCAAAAATCAAACTCCTAGCAACAAGATTTGTTCTTGGAAAACTAAAGACTAAGAAAAAAGGACACTATGGCTATGTCTACATTAGCAAATTAGTCTGAATTAAGGAGACTTAACCCAGACTAATTTGATCCCTAGGTTTTGCCTAGTTTGACCTAATTTTTTTTTTTTACTTTGAGCTAAACAAAGCTTAATTTGACCTAGTTTAGTTCAAACAGTAAATTCAAACTAAGCGCTTAGTTCAAACTTAGTTCAAACTAGCACAATGTAGCTGTGCTAGTTTGAACTAAATAAATTCAGACTAAGTGGTTAGCTTGAACTAACCGTGTTTTTTTAGTTAGAACTAAAAAGTTAGTTTGAACTAAAATAAGCATGATTAGTTCAAACTAAAAAGTTAGTTCGAACTAAAAAGCTGCAGTTAGTTTGAACTAACGGGGCACTCCTTAGTTCGGACTAAGAAAGTCCAGACTAAGCTTGCTAATGTAGACATCCTATAAGCCGGAAATGATGGTGAATAAATTTAAGTAAATAACAAGAGTTTTTACTTCACTTACAATTCTGAACAATCATAAGAAAAATTAAAAGATTTCAAAATCTAAAATGATTTTTTTTCAGAATTTTCAGTGAATCCAAGAGTCCAAATAAAAATCATTTATGTCAAATGAAATGTTTCATTTGGTGTGGAACAAAATGTTTCATTTCAGTTTTGACCACTGAAAAAGATTTTTGAATGTTTTTTAAGAAAACTGGAAGAAATTTCAAAACAAAAAGCCAGTTGAGTAAGAAAAAGATCAAAACGTTTTGCTTATAAAATCTGAAGATGAAATGTTTAGACCTTTGGAGATTATGTTTTACCTTGACACAAATTTATGAAACATGTTTGATGTCACCAAATCTGCCCTTTTTTGTCAAAAAAGTTTCAGCCCCAAAATGTTACCCACCAGCACTGTTGAATGGAGGAGGGGAGGCTTGCTTTTTGTACCATGTTTTTAGGTGTTTGGAAAACTAGCATTATTAATGAACAGTCTAGTCATATACAGAAAGCATAGTAAGTTGTTAATAAATTAAAAAAATGATAAAAGCCTGATTCTCATTAATTCCAAGGCCCCTTTACATTGCTCTGGCCCTGGGGTAAACAAGAATGAGGCCCAGACTCTTTACTACTAGGCACTATGTATATGTAAGGCTATGTCTACACCAGTGTTTCCCAACCAGTGTGCCATGGCACACAGATGTGCAGTGAGGCCTGAGTAGGTGTGCCACAGAATTTTTAGAAAAATTACTGTAAGAGTTCTGGATTGGCTCATTGGCTCATGAATATTCATGAGTTCTTTCAGAAACTATATGGTGGTGTTCCTCAAAATAGGTAAAGGTGTCAAAGTGTGCCACAGCAGAGAAAGGTTGGGAACTACTGGTCTACACTGTGAGTCAGGGGTGCAATTCATCTGCTTCTGTACACACATTTGTGCTATCCGTAATAAATTAGTGCAAGAATAAATAGCACTGTACCTGTGCTAGCAAGTGCAGTTGTGCTCAGCATAGTTCAACATATTGATAAATGAGCTGGAAAAAAAAGGGTGAGCAATAAAGTGGCTAAATTTGCAGATAATACTAAATTTGTTCAAAGCTGACTATGAAAAGTTACACAGGGATTTCATGGAAGTGGATGACAGGGCAACAAAATGGCATATGAAATTCTGTCTTGGTAAGTGAGAAGTAATGCACACTTGAAAAATATAATCCCAATTTATACACACAGAATGATGGGGTCTAAATTAGATGTTAACACTGAAGAAAGAGACCTTGGAATTATCATGGATCATTTTCTGAAAACATTCACTGATTGTACAGCAGCAACCCACCCCACCCCCCAAAAAAACCCCTAACAATGAACCATTTGGAAAGGGATAGATAACAACACAGAAAATATCTTAATGCCACTGTGTAAATCCATGGTATGTTCACACTCTGCGTGTAGTTCTAGTCACCTGATCCCCCCCCAAAAAAAGATATATATTGGTATTAGAAAATGTGCAGAAAAGTGCAATAAAAATTATTAGGGGTATGGAACAGTTTCCATATGAAGAGATATTAAAGAGAATGGCACTGTTCATCTTGGAAAAAAGATGAAAGAGGCAATATGGCAGTGATCTATAAAATAGTGACTGGAGTGGAGAAAGTGAATAGGAAGTGTTATTTACCTCTTCACGTAGCACAAGAACTAGGGGGCTCCCACTGAAATTAATAGGCAGCAGATTGAAATAAGCAAGAGAAGTATTTCTTCATACACACTAGTCAACTTATGCAGCTCATTGCCAGGGGATATTGTGAAGGGCAAAAGCATTATTGGGCTCAGAAAAGAATCAGATAAGTTCCTGAAAGATAAGTCTATCAGTGGCTTTGTGCCATGATGGTTGAGGTCCCATCACGTATCTCAGGTGTCCTGAAACTACAACTGCCATAAACTGAGGCTGGATGACAGGGGATGGATCACTAGATAATTGCTGTGTTCTGTTTATTCTCTCTGTCTGATACTTAGCTAGAAGGCCGCATGGTCTCATTTAGTATGGCTGGTCTTATAAAGCCTGTTTTAGATGAAGGAATATGGATTTACCCATCTGCCTTGATTACGGACAGAGGGTAATTAAAATACATTTACGGATAAGGTAAAGAAAGCTATCAAGCTAACAAGCAGCAGAAAGATTTTGGTGAGCACAGCTGGGGACACCTTGAAATCTGAACTCCCAGGAGAGCTTCCTGTCTCTTGAAACAAAGACAATGGACTTTGAGAAATATCAGAGGAGCAAAAAGACATTTTAATTATCCATCCCTTTGGGAACAAAAAGGATCTTCCTGTCAGAAGGGCCGGAGTTGCTAGTAGCTTAATGTAAGTGAGACAGCTGTTTAGACAAAGACTGTAACTCACTAAAGTTAAGCCTTAAGCACTAGAAAGCATAATTTAGTTTGGTTTTATCATAACCTTTTTCTGTTTTTTCATTCTTGTATCGTATCACTTATATCTGTGAACCTTATTTATAAACTCATTCTGGTTTTGTTACAAAACCAACTCAGTGCTGTATGTTAAAGTACAGTGTGGCTCCTCAGCTCAATAGACTGGTGTTTGCATTGTCTCTTTGGAGACAGCACACTTATAATTTATGTGACTGTTCAGTGAGAAGGACCGAACACTTCAGAGAGATGTCCCTGGGGGACTTTGAAAGTGGGGTGACTGTTACCTGCCAGGCAAGAATGAGACTGGCACTCTTGTAGAGTTTTTTTTTTTTATGAGATGGACAGACTGGAGTGTAAGCAACTGACACGTATTTCTAGCAAAGCTCTTTTCCTGAGGCACAGAGATAACTCGGTGGCTTACAGTTCTGCTTCCCCTGAGGAGAATGTCACAAGTTTACATTCATAGCTAAAGTTAGATAAATGCAAGTTTTTTAAGCAGATAGTCCCTAACAGTGGGATTTTTCAAATGTCCCTAAGTGACCTAGATCTGGTCCACACACTATGGCCATGTCTACACTGATACAGATATTGCAAAATAGTTATTTTGAAAAATTATTTTTGCATTTATTTCAAAATAGCATTATTTCAAATTTATTATTTTGAAAGAGGAGTGTAGTGAAGACTCTCTATTTTGAAATAAGGTAGGCATTCTTATTTTGAAATAGAAAGTCTTCGATAGACTTTCTATTTTGATCTAGGGGAAGGCAGGGAAAAGTATAGGGCCATTATTTTGAAAAAAGCCCATTCCACAGCTTGTAATTGCTTTTTTTGAAAAAGCTATTTTGAAAGAATCAATATTTCAAAATAAATCCACATTTTAGTATTTCAAAATAGCACTTTGTTATTTTGAAACAACGAAGCGCTTATTTCAAAATACCAAAATGCCTGCATGGACAGGCATAAAGTTTTTTTTGAAATAAGCCTCCTTATTACGAAAAACTTTGCAGTGTAGACATACCCTCTAGGAGTAATGTTAAACCAGTGAAATTTTTTGTTTGACAGCTCTTACATAGGTTTAAATCTAAACTATATTGCATTGCAACTGTAATTTACAGGCACAAATTAATCTGGGGCAAATGAGGTTTAAAGGGATGTGAGATCCTCCACACACAAGTTGCACTGATTTAACTAAATTGGTCTCACATCCCATCTTAATTAAAATGCCAAAAGTTCTTCATGGCCCAATAAAAATGAATGACACTTTTGCTTCTAAATCACCTAGGCTATCTCTTCATAAGGGGAAAAAGGTATTGTCTTAACTCAAGATGGCTAACTGAAGGCAAAATTCTGGTGAAACTAAGACACTTTGTAGTTTTCATACTAATTAGCAGGTTGAGTTGGGGGACCCTTGTCTTTAACTTAACCTGCTAACATGTACAAAAAACTATAAACTCCCTTGTCTTCATTAGACTTTTCCCTTGAGTTAACGAACGAGTTAACATAAGACGTTTTCTCCTGGTAAAAACATACCTTAGGCTCTTTTGAAAATCCAAACTTTACTCAGCAGGAATAGAATTTCCATCTCATTACACCTCTTTATTCAACAGTTTAAATGAAAACAAAACAGAGGGAGAGAAAAAGAGTGTCCAGCCTCTCCAGGGGTAACTGCCTGCATCAGCCTGCCAAAAGCATATCAATGAGCATCAGACCCTCTGGTGAATGCCAGCTGGACAAAATGTGCCAGGCAGCTGGGAAACAGAGAAGCTGGTGTGAAAATGGAAACACCACACACAAGTTTATTAACCCAATCTTACTCATTCTAGCATGAAATGCAATAAATGGAGCTTGAGGCACCAGTGGCACAAGTCTAATGGCTTTAAAGGAAAGAAAACAAAAAAAGTGTAGCAATTATGAACAGGAATGTAATCAGATCAGTGCCCAGTCCGCTGGGATAGCTGGGCCGGGCTCTTAATGGTTATTATTACAGGCTCTTTTATCTTCAATTTAAATAGACTGCAGGGGGAAAAGGCAAGTGAAGATTAAAACAATTTTACCTCAATTCCTCTGTTTCAAAACATATGTGTGAACTGGAGTGGGAGGTGGGGGGACGGAAGACAGTAACAATAATGAGGGGGGCCCACTCAGACACTCTGTTTATGGAACATAAAAAACAGGACAGGTCTTTCATCTGCCCCTTTGATGAATGTCTTTGGCCCTATCTTCTAGACAAGGATCAATACCCATTTCCTAAGACATTTATTTAAGGATTTAAGACTACCAATTGAATTCTGCCGAGGGAGGGTTTTTTTTTTTTTCCTTACTGTTAACAAAAATATTACCTCAGTCTGATTTTTCCCCCTCTTTCTTTCTCTCTCTCTTTTTTGTTTCAGATTTCCTCTCATGGATTCTGTCCCTCCCTTATCTCTGTGTGTCAGCTCCCAGAGTCATGTAACAGCTGTGTTTTAAACCAAAAGATTCATATCACCGGTCAAGCAAGTTTCAGCACATTCCGGGAAACAGCCATTTGATCCAAAAGGGGTTAATCACCCAGGTTCAGCTTCTACCATGCAATATATTACTTTAATAAAGTCCTGTTGCAGGCTGCTTCCTCCTGGAGGGATACAGAGTGCAATATTCCAGTGCATAAAAGGGCTTCCAGATAATACTGCCTTTTTTTTTTTTAAACCTTTTATAAGGGCTTTAAGCCAAATGAGCTAACATTAACCACATACAAATACTGTGTTCACTAGGAGTGGATAGATGAAAGTGCCAACAGAATTTGACCCTTCACACTTCTTGGTGAATTCTCTCCATACCCGTGTGACAGATCATAGCCAGGCAGAGTTCTGGAGGTAATGTAACTATTTACCATGTATTTATTTCTCAAGAAATCATGCTGACAGCCTCCCCAACACTCCAGGAATAAGATCAAGAGTAGATGGGGTTCCTTCCAAACCTCATCAGCAGCTGCTGATTGATCAGTGAGCTTGAGTCAGGCATGTTTTCCCAAACATCACCACAGCACAACGGGAGAAAACTACACAAAATACTCAGAGCATACCTGACCTAATGTTTTTAATGGTGTGGGAAGATGATGAGAGTGGGGTGCATAGAAAAAGAACTATGAAAAAGTCATGCATTTTGGAAGTATATTTTAAATGTGTTCAAGAAAAAAATCACTATATTGTGGTATTTTAATAGACAAATGGATTTCTAAGTAATTTCTGTATGGTACATAGGTTTACAGTGCTGTTCAGGTCTGGCTAGGGTTGCCAGTGTCAGGCAAAGGGAGGACATGTGCACCTTTTTATCTTCACATTCTCCGTCTGGCAGGCATTGTAAAAATACATGCTTTTGTCTGGCTTTTTACTTACAGGGGTTAAAGTATGCTGGAACGTCCTGGAACACCCTATTTTTAGGGGGAAGTGTTCCAGGCCCCCTAGAAACAGAAGATTATTACATTAAGACTACAATTTCTCCATACGACTTCCAACATCCTCCTTTTTGTACTTCCCTGTTCTCCTTTCCATGCTTTAGTATCTGGTAACCCTAGGTCTGGCATCCCTTCCCACTCCCCCCTATCCAGGGCTGCAAAAGAGAGACTGCAAAAGTGCTTTGATCCTGTTTGGCCGGGGTGTAGGCGATTGTGGCACCTGACCAGCCTGGACAGCGCTGTCTGCTTGCAGTGCTGTGGAATTGGTCTCAAATGGCCCCCTCCAGGCAGTTGGTGCATCACCTCTTCACACGCAGGACTCTATTCTGAGTCCCTCCTTGGGTCTCAGCCCTCCGGCTAAGCCCCTTAGGCCCCTTCCAGAGCATCACTTGTGGACCAGAAAGTCAGGTGTCCTGGCCCCCAGGTGGGGCTGGCAGGCACACAAGAGTCTGTTGCCCCAGTCTGGACTTCGTAGCCAACCCAGGCAGGCAGGAACACCGCTCGAACCCCTCAGTAGCTCTGGCACCGGTGTCAAGTACTCCAGGTGGTCGGGAAAGGAAAAAGGGGTGAGGAGGGGGCTGCAGGCCTGTCTGTCTCCACTGTGTCCCAGCCCAGGGTCTTACCACTGACTGAGGGGTCCGTCACTGGGTCAGAGGGCTCCTGCCACAATGCACTGATCCAGGTCTGAAGTGCTGGTAGACACACAGCAATCCACTTTTCCTGGGCTACTTCCTCCCATGCTGGGCCCAGGTACCTAATTCCAAATGGGGTATAGGCTGTCAGCATCCTCTGAGTAGCTCATCCAATGAAACCCTCCGTGTCCATGGGTGGCAGGTCTGGGAAGTCTTCCAGCTCTTCAGTGGAGGGCAACACCTCCAGGCTACAGGGTCCATCCACCACCTGTGGCTCCTCATCAGCTGAAGGGAGTTCCTCCAGGTCACAAGGACTTTTAAACATCTGTGTCCTCAGCCTCTCACAGTTCCAGACCAGCCCCAGCAAGGGGCAATTCATCACGGCTCCAGCAGGCCCTGGGACATCCTCTCCAGTCCACAGCCTCAAGGATCCCCTCCCAGTCTCTGGGCCTGGGCAAGCTGGGTAGGCCATCAGGCCTTCTAGCCAGAGAAGACATAGTTAGCTGCCTGGCCTCATTGAGCTTGCCACCTCCAAGGAGACATATCCTTCCCCTGTGGCAGCTCAACACCTACTGAGCTGCCAGGCTGGGCTTTTATACTTCCTGTTTCTATCTTGGCTCCACCCCTCTGCCTCTGGAGCCAGAGCCCTGCAGTTCCCAAGTCTGGCCAGAAGGGGAATTCAGGGCCTTCCTCAGACCCAGGCTCTGAGGGACGCCACAGTTCCCTGCTACACACACCCCCCTCCTCAAGTCCAGCTCCTGATTTTCAGATCTGGGCAGTATTCCATACCCTGTGCAGGATAGAGCGTCTGCACTGGCATGGTTCTTACCGGCATAGCGCTGCATAGTAAATGAAAAAGGATGTAAGGCCAAATACCACCTCATTATTTGGGCATTGGTATCCTTCATTTGCTGCAAACAGATGATCAGTGATGACAGTGAAAGGGTGCCCAAGGAAGTAGCAGCGTAGGGCTTCCAGTGCCTATTTGACAGCCTGTGCCTCTTTTTCAGTGCTAGCATATTTCTGTTTTCATGGGAAGAGCTTGCAACTTAGATAAAGTATGGGGTGATCATTTCTGCAAATGCTTTGTGTGAGGACTGTGCCTAGGCCTATGGCCAAAGTGTCTGCTTTCACCAAAATGGGGCAATGGAAGTCTGAGCTATGCAGAATGGGGTCTTGGCACAGCTGGTCCTTCAGCTGACTAAAGGCTGGTTCACATTCTGGGCTCCACTACACCTGGAGTGACTGTTCCTTGGCAAGTAGGTCTGTTAGAGGGGCCTTTATCGTGGAAAAGTTTGGAAAAAAACTGTTGATAGTAATCTGCCAGCCCAAGAAACTGGAGCACTTGCTTTTTGGTAGCCGGCCATGGGTACTCGTGGAGGGACTGCACTTTTCCAGTTAGGGGTTTCAGGATACCTACCATATTAAGTCATCTCTTGTCACCCCACATGGTACTTTTGAGGATTTGCCATCAGCCCTGCATCCTGTAAAGTTCATAGAACTGCGGTCACCTTGTCAAGGTGGGTGTCCCAAGTCTGGCTGTACACAACCAAGTCATCGATGTAGGCCGCAGCATAGTCAATATGAGGCCTCAAGAGTTGATCCATCATGCATTGACTTTTCCTTGGATTGTGGGTCCAAGGGAATTTGCCAGTACTCCTTTGTGAGGTCCACGGTGGTAAAGTACTGGGCTTCTCCCAGCCAGTCCAGAAGATCATCTATCCAAGGCATGGGGTATGCATCGAATTTAGAGAGTTCATTAACTCATAAGAAGTTGATGCAAAACTGCTGGAACCCATCTGGTTTTCGGACTAATACAATGGGGCTCCTCCAGTCACTGTTTGATGGTTCAATCACCCCCAGTTTCAACATGGCCTGGACCTCTCACTCCACCATGGCTTGGATGTGTTGAGGGGGTAATTGAGCTCCCGTGCATGTTATCTTGCCAGGAGGGATGTGGATCTGGTGGTACACCTGTGTGGTCTGACCCGGCCTGGTTGCAAAGACCCCTGCAAAAGAGCCCACCAGCTATTGGACCTGTCGTCATTGGGCCTCCGTGAGCAGCATGCTTAGTTGGAGTTCCCTTGGTTATCTTGTGGGGATCTGAGGTCCCAGTTCCAGGACAGCAGGTCCATAGGGATCATCAGTCCCTCCAGTTCCTGCCAGGGTTTTAAGAGGTTAATATGGTAGATCTGGTGTTTTTTCTGGTGGTCTGGTTGCCTGACCTTGAAATTCATGGGCCCAGTCTGGTGGATCACTTTGTATGGTCCCTGCCAGCGCACCAGGAGTTTTAATTTGGGGGCGGGGAATAACACCAGGACCTGGTCCTCTGGTAAAAGGTATGGGTCCATGCTCTCTTATTATACACCCAGGCATGGACCTCCTGCGCAGTCCTTAAATTTTCTTGAGCCAGTGATCTGGCTAGATGGAGCCAATCCTATATGACCATCATATACTGCAGGAGCACCTGCATTGGAGAGGGAGTCTTCTCCCAGTTCTCCCTCATGAGATCAAGAATCCCACATGGCTGGCAGCCATATAGCAATTTGAATGGGGAGAACTGGGTGGAAGCTTGAGGGACTTACCAGAAGGCCATGAGTAGTGGCAGGAGCAGCTGGTCCCACTGTTGCAGTTCTTCTGGAGAAAATGTCCTCGGCTTACACTTCAGGGTCCAGTTAAATTGCTCCACTAACCCATCCATTTGGGAGTAGTAGACTGAGGTCTGGAGTGTCCAGATTCCTAGGATGGCACAAACTTCCCTGAGCCACCAGGAGGTGAAAGCTGACCCCTGGTCAATGAGCAGTTCTTGAGGCAGTCTGACTCTGGCAAAGATCTTCACCAGTTCTGCAGCAATGGTTAATGCCACGGTGTTTTTCAGGAGCATACCCTCTGGGAAGTGGGTTGCATAGTCAACCAAAACGAGCAGGTAATAATAGCCTTTGGCACTGAGATCCAAGGGGCCAACCAGGTCCACTGCCACAATCTGAAAAGGGATCCCCACTATGGGAATGGGCATGAGGGGGGCTCTTGGGCTCCCTGCCATGGTTGTCTTCTGACATTCTGGGCAGGAGACACAGTAGTTGTGCACCTCACAGTGTACCCTGGGCCAGTAGAAGCCTGCAAGGACTCGAGCTAGCATCTTTTCAGTTCCCAGGCGGCCAGCTGCCAGCTTATTGTGGACCAGTTGTAAGACTGACCTTTGGTGGGGCCAAGGCACCACCAGTAGTGTCTGTGGTTCCCCAGTCCGAGTGTCCTTCTCCACTCAGTACAGGTGATCTCAATGTAGCTCAAATCTCAGTCACTGGGTAGCCTGTTGGCGGTCTCTCATGACCCCATTCACTACTGCTAACTATTTGTAAGCATTCTGAGCATGGAGTCATCTCTCCGGTCTCGGCAGAAGTCCACCCCTGGATTCCCCCAGTTGGGGGGGATCTTCTGGCTGGGCTGATCCACCCTCCTCCTGGGGCCAGGGTTTGGGATGTTGCTCTCCTCTGGGCTCCTGTGGCTCCCCCTTGGGACTGTGATCTTCCTGGCTGGCAGTGCCAGTTGCCCCAGAGTGGGTTTGGGGTCCTGCTGGGGTCTAGTTGCTTTCTTCCTGGGCCAGCTGGTGCCCCACCTTCTGGAGTACTCCAGAGAATCTGGCCAGTCCTGACCTGAGATGATCAGATATGGCAGGGGAGTCGCCAGCCCAACAAGGATCGTTTGGACAACCAGCCCCACTGTTAGGGCTACAGGGAGTGTTGGGTAGGTTCTCAAGTCCCCAGAGATGCAGCAGAGGTCCACGTGGCCAAAGCCATGTCCCTCCGTGGGGACCAGTTCTTTTGTAACAAGAGTCTGTCTACATCTGGAGTCAAGGAAGATTTTTGATAGATTTTCCAGCCACTTTAACCAGTACTGTGGCTATCATGGAGGTTGGTCCACAGCAGGGCCAACTTGAGGCATAAGCCAATAAAGCACTAGCTTGGGGCAGTCCAGCTTAGGGGCAGTGCAGTGCCCGAATGGGGGCAGGGTAGGATGGCTCATGGGACGGACCCCACTCTCTCGCCTCACCTCTGGGCCAGCCCTCCCCACGCCCAAGGCAGAACAGCTGGCCCAGGGGAGGGTAGGGAGAGCAGAGTCCACCTCTATGGGCTGGATCGCTCTACCTCAGGGTTGGATGTTCAAACCTAGGAGTGGGGAGACCCAGCCCAGAGGTGGGGTGAGGAAGCAGGGTCCACCCCATGGGCTGGCCCACTCTGCCCCCAGGCTGGCTGCTCTGCACACCAGGGGCCGGGCAAGCCGGCTCAGAGTGAAGGCCAGCTTCTACCCCCCTGGGTGGGGGTTCAAAAGAAAAGCTGACTCAGGGCTCCAGAGCCCCTTGAGCCAGCCCTGGTCCCTGGACTCATCCTTCCCCATGTATACCGACCCATACAAACAATCCATAGAGGGGCATTGTTGTTGCAGATGCTCTACTTGCCCACACTTAAAGCATGAGCCTGTCCCACTAGGGCTTCACTACATTCAGGCCCGTGTATCTCAAGGCCAGTTGTCCTGTTCTGATCCTGGGGTTTCTGGGGCTTCCGGTGTCCCCTTAATTGTTCAGGCCTGTGGCCAACTATGGCCTGAAGTTTGGGCTCAGCCAGGCTGGGCACCTTGGGACCTGTGCGGGAGTGAAAGCTCACTGGGGTCCACTCTCCCAAGAGTGGTGCCTGCTGAAGCCTTGGTTTGTTCAGTGGTGAGACAGTCCACCAGCTGGCTCATGGCCTCACCCAAATTAGCCTCAGGACTCACATCTATCCTCAACTGGATAAGATGTGGAGAAATTGCTCCATTACTATTAAGTCCATTAATTCCTCTTTGGAGTGTTGATCAGTCTGGAGCTAGCAGCAGCAGGCCTCCTTAAATTCCCATGCGAGAGCCAAGGCTAAGGCCCCTTGGTGGTAGGCTTTCCCCCTGAACCAACATTGGAATGTTTCTGCAGTAACATCAGGACATCAAGAATGGCATCCTTCACAGCCCAATAGTCTCATGCTACCTCATCCAAGAGGGCCCAGTAGGCTGCCTGTGTGGCTGCCATCAAATATGGGGCCAAAAGGGTAGCCCACTGGTTTTGGGGTCAACCAGCTGCTGAGGCCACCCACTCAAAGGTCTTTAGGAAAGCCTCAGGATCATCATCTGTGCTCAGCTTGGTTAGTCAGAGTGGCAGGGGGATGGAGCTGGTGGTCCAGCTGCCAGCGGCTGCAGGGCTGGTCGAGTCAGTCTGCCTTCGAAGCCAGAGCTCTGCAGTTCCCAAGTCTGGCTAGATGGGGCATTCAGGCCCTTCCTCCAGGCTCCGAGGGAGGCCACAGTTCCCTGCTACAGGGAACGAGGCTGCAATGCCTAGAATGGGGAATCAAGCCCAACCAGCTTTGATGTCCTACAAAATCTGGGCTGTTGGGATTGCTGCTAGAAGTATACAGAGTTAGAAAAAGAGGTCCTCGAGGAGCTCCAGGCTCAGTCATTGGTACTGCCAGTGACAGCACAGAGTAGTCCAGGGGTCGGCAACCTTTGCCAACTCCCATGCAGGCCCCTCCTCCCCAACTTAGAGCTGGTGCCTGCACCCCCTCCACTGAAAAATAGTGGCAGTTGGCTAAAAATTATGCAGCAGCCACAGCTGAAGGGGAAAGAGATACTTCCCAGGAATGTCATTGAAAGGAGCTGCTTGTGGAAAGAAGCTGCCAAGAGTGACTTGTCTCACCATGGAAAGAAGCTGCTCAGAGCTTCTCTTCTTAGGGATTCCCAGGCATGGTACAGAAAGAAGCTGCCCAGGGTAGATCCTTTGAGTGGCAGCATGATAGGGAGAGAAGCTACTCTGGGTGGCTTCTTCATGCAGCATGCCTGGGGTATGGGTGTGGTGGGGACCCCCATACTCCAGTGGCCTACAAAAAGAGGTAGGAGCGCCAATTTTTGTGGTACCACAGAGAGTGCCATGTGCTGCTCCAAATGGTCTTGCATGCCACTGTCGGCACTTGTGCTGGGGATTGCCTACTCCTGGAGTAGTCCGTTCAGCACAAACAGAGCCGTGGACTATAATGTAGCCAGGGTGCGGCAAACAGAGGCATAGTTTGAGTTCTACATTTAGGGAAGGGAGCTCCAGTCAGGCCAAAGGAGACATGAATGAAGGTGGAAGGGGCAGATTCTGCACCTGCACAAGGCTTTCCGTTTGAGAGGGCAACACTTCCCCATCCCCACCAACATTATGCCCATAGCAATTACCCATTGTTACAAAGAGATTAAAGCTGCAAGCTCTACTAGCCAAATTATTGCAGTGAGGTGAGAAAGAAACACAATTGAAAATCATGATGCATCACAATTTTATTTTTAGACTGTCCTCTTTGTTTGTCTAGTGCACTTGAAATGAATCGGGCAGGCATCCTTGTGACAGAGGATGAGGAAAAAGCTGAAGTGCTCAATGCATTTTTTGCTTCAGTCTTCACAGGCAGGGTCAGCTCCCAGCCCACTACCATGGGTGTGGCAGATGGGAGAGAAGACAGGCCCTTGGTGACGGAAGGTCAGGTTAGGGACTGCTTAAAGAAGCTGGATGTGCACAAGTCCATGGGGCCGGACGAACTGCATCCAAGGGTGCTAAGGGAATTGGCCGATGAGATAGCAGCACTGCTGGCCGTTATCTTTCAAAACTCATGAAGAACGGGGGAGGTGCCAAAGGATTGGAAAAAAAGCAAATGTAGTGCCTATTTTCAAGAGAGGGAAAAAGGAGGATCCGGGGAATTACCGACCAGTCAGCCTCACCTCAATCCCTGGAAAAATTATGGAGCAGGTTCTCAAAGAATCCATCCTCAAACACTTAGAGGAAAATAAAGTGATCAGGAACAGTCAGCATGGATTTACCAAGGGTAAATCATGCCTGACCAATCTCATCTCCTTCTATGATCAGATGACTAGTTTTCTGGATGAAGGAAGAACCGTTGATGTGATATACCTTGATTTTAGCAAGGCTTTTGATACAGTTTCCCACAGCATTCTCATTGGCAAATTAAGGAAGTATGGGTTGGATAGGTGGACTATAAGGTGGATAGAAACTGGCTAGATCAACGGTTTCAGCGTGTAGGAATCAATGGTTCCATGTCTAGCTGGCAACCAGTCACGAGTGGTGTGCCCCAGGGGTTGGTCCTGGGGCTGGTTCTGTTCAACATTTTCATCAATGATCTGGATGATGGAATAGACTGAATTCCAAGTAAGTTTGCGGATGACACCAAGCTGGGGGGACCAGTAGACACGTTGGAGGGCAAGGACAGGAGTCAGGAAGACCTAGATAAATTGGAACAGTGGGCCAATAGAAATCTTATGAGGTTCAATAAGGACAAGTGTAAAATCCTGCACGTGGGATGAAAAAACCCCATGCACTGCTACAGGCTGGGAAACATTCAGTTAAGTAGCAGCAGTGTAGAAAAGGACCTGGGGGTCATGGTGGATGGGAAGCTAGATATGAGTCAGCAGTGTGCTCTTGCTGCCAAAAAGGCCAATGGCATACTGGGCTGCATCAAAAGAAGTATTACCAGCAGATCAAGGGATGTGATCATTCCCCTCTATTCTGCACTGGTAAAGCCACATCTAGAATACTGTGTTCAGTTTTGGGCTCCCCACTACAAAAAGGACAGGGACATGCTAAAGAGAGTTCAGAGGAGGGCAACCAAAATGCTTAAAGGGCTGGAGCACAAGCCCTATGAGGAAAGACTGAAAGCATTAGGCTTATTTAGTCTGCAGAAGAGAAGATTGAGGGGGGATTTGATAGCAACCTTCAACTACTTGAAGGGATGCTCTAAGGAAGATGGAGCTCGACTGCAATCGGTAATAACAGAGGACAGAACGAGGAGCAATGGTCTCAAGTTGCGGTTAGGGAGGTCAAGGCTGGATATTAGAAAAAACTTTTTTACTAGGAGAGTGGTGAAGCATTGGAATGAGCTGCCGAGGGAGGTGGTGAAATCTCCATCTTTGGAGGTATTTAAGGCCCGGCTGGACAAAACCATGACTGGGATGGTTTAGTGGGAGTGGTCCTGCCTCTGGCAGGGGGTTGGACTAGATGACCTATGAGGTCCCTTCCAACCCTATGATTCTATGATTCTAATCAGGGAATGTACGGATGTAACTAATCCTTTAATGCATAGTCCTACCAGTCTTAGATTGTTACCCACAGAGTATCCTCCAGTACTCTGCCCTGTCTATGAATAAATATCACAGACCGTGAAGCTCCAACATTTCCTTTGGAAGCCATTCTACAATTTTAGGCATGGGTCTTTGTGCTGATGGCTGTGTTAAGACCATTCCACCTTTCCCATGATTATAAACATGAAATGGATCTGAAGCGGTGTGGGTCCCAGGTACAGAAAATGTTGAGAACCACTTATCTATTAGAACTGGCTCTCCGAACAATTAATATTACTCAACCTAATTTTTTTTTCCTTTTCTTAGGTTCATCTCATTCTAGACCTCCGCTAATAACACTCCTATTCATCATTGGTGTTGGTGCCATTCAAATGCTACAGATGATGATGATCATGTCCTTCATTAACTGCTGCTTTATCAAGCTACAAGATTACAATCGTTAATCTTTCCTTTTAAGTAATCTCACCAACCTGTGCTCATGTTGTTGTTTTCCTCCAGTTTGCTGGTATGGTAGCAGTGTGCAATTCCAGAAGTAAAACTTAAAGCCACTTCTCATCTTCAAGCAAGGACAAGTGCAAATTCCTGCACTTAGAATGGAAAAATCCAATGTACTGCTACAGGCTGGGGACTGATCAGCTAAGTAGCAGCACTGTAGAAAAAGACCTGGTGGTTACGGTGCATGGAAAGCTAGATGAGTCACCAATGTTCTCTTGTTGCCAAAAAGGCCAATGGCATATTGGGCTGCATCAGTGGGAGTGTCAGGAATGTGATTATTCCCCTCTATTCACCGCTGGTGAGGCCACATCTGTTTTGGGCTCCACACTACAGAAAGGATGTGGACAAATTAGAAAGGCCAGCGGAGGGCAACAAAAATGATTAGGAGGTTGGGGCACATGACTTATGAGGAGCGATGGAAGGAACTAGGTTTATTTAGTCTGCAGAAGAGAAGACTGTGTGGGGATTTGATAGCAGCCTTTGAGTACTTGAAGGGGTGCTCCAAAGAGGAGGGAGCTAGGCTGTTCTCAGTAGTAACAAAGGACAAAACGAGGAGCAACGATTTCAAGCTGCAGCTGGGGCAGCCAAGGTTGGATATTAGGAAAAACTTTTTCAGTAGAAGGGTGGTGAAGCATTGGAATGGGTTACCTAGGGAGTGATGGAATCTCCATCTTTGGAAACATTTAAGACCGGTTAGACAAAACCCTGGCTGGCGTGATTTAGTGGGAGTGGTCCTGCTTTCAGCAGGGGGTTGGACTAGATAAACTCATGAGGCCCCTTCCAACCCTATGATTCTATGAAGCCTCTGACAAAGTGGATTTTCTCCAGTGAAAGCTCATGGGATAAATAAATTTGTTAGACTTTAAAAGTGCCACAAGGCTCCTTTTCTATTTTGCATATTTATGAAGGTGTTTAAAAGCCTCTTGAGAAAGTTCAAAGAGCAGGCATGGCTTCAAACACACAAGGTAGCCAGCTAGCATAGGAGCTGCATTAATGTGTCTTCCAATACTATCCATCTTGACCCAAAACTAAGAGTGCTCTTGGAGAACTGCCTGGGCCTGTCAATGTGCCCTGAAACTCTACAAACTAGCAAAGAATCCTGTGGCACTTTTAAAGACTAACAAATTTATTTATCACAGAAGGTTTCATAGGAGAAAATCCCACTTCATCAGACCCTTTGAAGACTTTAACAACTACCCCTTTGGAACTTGACTACACACTAGGACTGTTTCAGCGTAGCAATACCAGGGAGGTCCAGAGGCGAAAGCTGAAAGACCCCTGCTTCCAGCCCCTGAAATTTAAATGTTATCTTCAGCACATCTGCTGATCTCAGCTGTCACTGAATAACACAGGGAGAGAGGAGGTCCCTAAGGCAATAAAGATGCAAATCATTTAGGGCTCTATAAATCAAATAGGACACTTTGAACCTAACTCAGAGATGAACTGGAAGCTAATTCAGTCTACAGCATGCAGGAGGTACCATACATGCTTTCAGCAAGAAATAACAGCTCAGCAAACAGGCTGCCTTATCCAGCACCAGGTAAGGTTTCCAAAGATTCTTCAGGTGTAAGTCTAGCAAAGTGTGTTGCAGTGATCCACGCTGGAAGCTGGAAAGGCATGGGTCATTGAGAGAAGGCCCAGACATGAAAGGAAAGCTTGCAGCCTCCTTTCAAAGGCCTAAAGTCCCTATAGTTAACTACAGTGAAATTAAAGAAGGAATCTGGTGGCACTTTTAAAGACTAACAAATTTATTTATCACATGAGATTTCGTGGGATAAAATCCCACTTCATCAGGCTGCATGCAAACAAACAGTAGAGAGGAAAGGCACTTCTTAAACTGCATAACATTAAAGCCATCCCAGTAAAATGTTTAATTGACAGAAATCCCTCCCCTCTTTAACCTGAAAAACCATATACACTGCTAAAAATGAATGCTAAAGGAAATGAGTCCTGAAGTCATAAGCATTTACATGCTGTCCTCAGGAAATGTTCAAGTCTACTAATGTCACTGCAACTCAGAGACAACATTAGGAAAAGGAACTAGCAGAAGAAGAATTACTCTGCATTATGGTAATGTCCGCTTCCTTGCTCTTATTATATTTGCAAATTTGTACTTTGCATTTGTTCACTTTTCCAAATGAGAAAACACTAATCTGCTATATGTCAAAACACTGTCAAAAAAAATCATTAAGAACTAGATCCAGAAATGTATGAACATTCTAACTGTGATTTTTAATTGAATTACATTGGTATAACATTAGAATAACAGTGGAATAATGCACCCTTTTGATCAAATCCTCAGCTACTGAAAATCACCATTTCTCTTGACTTCAGTAGCACTACGGTGACTTACACCAAGTGAGAACATGTTCCTTTGTCTCTAAGAGCAAACTAATCTCTGACATTCCTTGCAATTGCCCTCTTACATGGTCCCATCACAACAATGGCTAACGTTAGACAGTAATTTTAATCTCATTTGTGCTCTATGTTTCTGTTCTCCAAGATACAGAACTCCACATAGACTCAAAGGGTGTGTTCACACAGCAGTCTTATTTCGAAACAACAAAGGTTGTTTCGAAATAAGAAAGGCCATATTTACATGACGCACCGTTGTTTCGAAACAATGGAGTTGTTTCAAAACAACTTAAACCCCATGTGGGGACGAAACAACATTGTTTTGAAACAATTGTTTTGAAACAATGCCATCTGAACATGTTGTTTCGAAACAACAGTGACTTGTTTCAAAATAACTGTTGTCTGAACTTGCTATTTCGATTCCTGCTTTTTTTCTTAATTCGAATTAACTTATTTCAAAATAAGGCGTTATTTCGATACAACTTGTATTGAAACATCTTGTATCGAAATAACCCCCTGTGTGTGACCAGAGCCATAGACTCTGAGGTCAGAAAGGACCAGTATGATCATCTAGTCTGACTTCCTCCACAATTCAGGCCATGAAACCTCACCTACCCACTCCAGCACTAAGCCTCTAATCTATAACTGTGTTAAGTCCTCAGACCATGAACTATAGTTTATGATATAATGAAGTTGCTAGCATCATTGCACTTTGTACTCCTCTGCTGAATGAAATAAGAAATACTTGCCTGTGTGTCATAGATGACATACTGCAAACTGTTCATGAAGTGTCTCCTTTAGCTCAGGTTGTAAGGGGGCCTGCTTATTTGGAGCAGTAGGATATAAATTCCATCTCTGCTCTTACTGCAAATTCCCAAATGGCCATAAGTTTACCACAAAATGACTGCTATGAAAATTATGTGGAATAGTTTTATCTTGACTAATTACTTTATTCATAAGATCACGCAGTGCTTTTTTTTGTGATGGTATGCAGGGGTACAGAGCACCAGCATCTATTTAGCAGGCTCTGCTGCCCAGCTGAGGGGGTGGCGTCAGCAGGGGAAAGGAGAGTACCAGCACCTTTTTTATTTATTTACTCTTTTTTTTTACAAAAAAGTATTGAGATCATGTATTTAAATAGTGCTATAGTTTTGTATATATCTGATCACATAATTATCAAACTTTCTAGAGTGCATTCTAATAGGTAATTTTCAGTACTGCACACAAGGAGCATTAGGTGTACATGTGGGGATTTTCCTTGGGACCCAGCTGGAGCCTATGGGAGTTCCAAAACTGAAAGCAATGGACGAAAGACCAGATCTGAGATGATCCTGGAACTATTGAGTCTTGATCATTTGGATTGGGAGCAGCCTAAAAGGAACCTCAGAAATATTCAAGAGCATTGGTATTCTGAGTTCCAAAGGGGGAGCCACATTAGTCTGGTTCAGTAAAACAAACAAGGAGTCCTGTGGCACTTAAATACTAACAAATTTATTTATCACAAGAGCTTTCATGGGAAAAAATCCCACTTCATCAGAGGCTTTGGAAGTGGGGGAACAGAATGCAAGTTCCACCACCTTCAAAGCCTCTGACAAAGTGGGATTTTCTCCCACAAAAGCTCATGCAATAAATAAATTTGGTAGTCTTTAAGTGCAACAGGACTCCTTGTTGATATTCTGAGTCCCAATGAAACTTGTTTCAGGAAGAGCAGAAGTGGTGTCCTGCAGTTAAGGCACTGGACTGGAACACCTGCCTCTTTCAGAATTCTTGTGTTACTATGGGCAACTTATTTAGTATCTCTCTGCCTCAGTTCCCCATCTGTAAATGGAAATACTGTTATGTTTGGATATTTGGAAGTTACTTGCACTCAGAGAGGACACAGTAGACAGGGACTCAGAGACATGTAAACACACAGAGACTGAGTATTTTCTCCAACTCAAGACCAGACAGAACTGACTGACATATCCCATAATATTCGAGGTCTGTAAGTTCTGGCAACCTAGAGAGGACACAAAATACATAACAAATACTACTTCCTTTTTTCCCACCGTTCCTCTTCCTTGTCTATTTGGAATTCAAGCTGTTTGGGATGGAGGCCACAAGCTAGAGTCCCCTTCTGTTTAGTGGAGGATAGATCTGTCCATGGAATGAGAAGGGACGATCCATGTCAAAAAGAAAGACCATCCCCTTTTTGTGCTGATGTGACATCGCTGTCCTTGCAGCCCAGGAATGGACTGGCTGTTTGCTGTCAGGATCAGTGATAGTTTATGGTCCCAGATAAGGTTCTTACAAGGATACTGTAATATTCAAGAAGCCTTTTAGGATGACAAAATGCAATAGAGTACTATATACTACAAAATCTAATTGCAAACATGAAAGGAACAATATTTTTCTAATGGGATCTGCTCAATGTCAAAGAGAAGGAATGAACACAGATACTAAGGATGACACTGATTTAACTTTGAATTGCTGTATATATTTAAATGAAGATAATCTTTTATGGACCTATCTGGCTCTGGCAACTAACACTTTGAATTATATTCACATTATACATACCTTCAAAATCAAACAAAAAAAAGATGAGCTGTAAAATTATTTTCCAGTTGGCTTCCAGCTGGTTGACTCTAGATGTATTGCTTCCTCATTGATACAATGTTAACAACTTTCCTGGATGGGCTCCAGTGAAAGATGTGCACTGACACTTTTAGAGGGAAATGTACATAATATCATAGCTGAATAATCTATCCTTGAGTTAGATGGAACTTTAAAATACATATTTCATGGTGAGAATCCACCCCGCACCACTGTTAAAGTTGTGTCTTTGTTAAGGGACAAAAAATAGTACATTTTTTTCATAAAAGGTGACAGGCTGTAATCCTTCTTCCCTCCACCACCCCTACACACTGCTCCTTTTAAACCAAGTAAAAGAATTGAAATGAGGAAAGTGAATTCTAGAAGTCATGGATGTGGGTCTGGGATGAATTCTTATGGTACAGATGCTGTTGATTCAGATATAAGATTACATTCCAAAGTCTCCTTTGCAAGCCCTGGCACAGGGTTCATGCTGTGAGTGGAAAGGGCCCGTCTGGGGTGGGGGTACAATATGAAGCACTGTGAAGATATTATTTAGTTCTGAAACTTAAAGGATAACCGAAGAAGGGTGCCACAGTTTGGCCACCTGAACAACCTAGGCTGGGGAGGACACAGAGTTGACTTAAAGCTACCTTAACAGCTCCCTTGCACTGGGCAGTAAGTTCAGTACAAGAGGCACAGCACAGCATCTCACCCAGGATCTCTATCCCACTAGCCAGCTCGCCAATGAACAAGATCCCTCCATTCATTATTTTTTTATTACTTTGGTGCTCTGTAATGACATATGGGTTTTTACATTGGTTTAGCTATTCTTATATGCTACCAGTTAAAGAAAGAGTACAAAAGATAGAAAGTGCCATCTGCAGACACTTCTATTTACTTCACTAGCTAGTGAACATAGGTATTTCTAAGATACCCAGTGATCACTGGATACATTGGCCAGCAAGTATATTCTCTACTCCCTCATGAGAATGAAACTAAAATCTCTTCTGATATAGAAATACTCAGGGCCACCCAAAGCAGGGGGCCACAGTGGCAATTTGCCCCAGACCCCCACCAAGGAAGGGGCCCCCTGCCCTGGCTCCCATCTCAGCTTCTGACTCTATACATCCTGGGGAAGATTGGGGCTGGGCAAGCCAAGAGGGGCTCGGTAATTGGGAAGGTGGCTAGAGTGAGCAGAGACAAGAGGAGACCTGGGGATGGACAGAGGTGGTATGAGTTGTATGTGTGGAACAATGAGGGGTGCCCCTCACAACGAATCCGCCTCAGGCCCCCTAAATCCTCTGGGGGGCAGGAGGACTGGAAATCCTTACTGTATGTTTTTGTGAATGAATGTGGAGTGGATAGAAACAGGTACAGGACATACTGGAATCCATAGGCCTGCTGCATTTACCTGTATTTTAGCCAATTAAAAAATGGGAAAAGGGTTAGGATGGTCCCAACACTATTTTCTCTCACTAGATCAGGCTAAATCAGACTTACACACTCTATTTCATTCTGCCAGCCACTGAAAATACCACCATGGCTTCTGTTACTATTTGAAATTGGTGTGATATCAAACAGCAATTTGCCCATACTACTAACATTTTTCTGAAGTTTCTGGAAGCTATGGTCCAAGCATACCTGTCATTGGTCAGTTCATGCCAAAGCTGAGGAGAACTCCTGGCTTCATCACTGAAACTAAGCTCTCTCATAGATCAGTCTTTGAGTAATGCTTCCAACCATCTCCTGCTGGATAGAAGACTCCATCCCACCTTGGTAGACAGTGAGTTGGCCAAGCTTTGTCTCTTCCCATCTGAACTACAGAAATGTGATACATGTGGGTGTAAAGCTAACAGAGCCTAGGAAACTCTAAGTAGTATAAAACACTGTGTCTCTTCAGCAATAAGGGCTATCACAGTTACATTAGGCCTGTCCTCTGCTCTCTACATTGGCTTCCCAAGGCATACCAATTCAACTTCAAGACTGTGGTCCTCATCTTCAAGGTATTCAGTGGGCTAGGCCGAGAGCATCTAAGACTGCCTAAAGTTGTAGGATGAAGATTAAGGTTAACAGTTTTCTTCTTTCAGCACAACAGAATATTCTACAATAAGCGTCATGCTCATCTGTGCAGGAAAGAGAACTTTTTCAGGGATTGGTTCAAGACAGCGAAACAAACTCCCACAAGAAAAAAGGACCATTGCAAACATCACCATTATCCACTCCAAGTGCAAGGGAAACTTCATTAATCTTCCCTTATCTATTATAAACATGTATAATATATATATTTGTAAAACACTACCAAAATATAAACACTTCACTGCACACGCAATTCTCCTCTTAGAGAGAAAGAGAAGATGAGAGAATAAACCGTACTTGATAGACATCAATAATGTCACTTAATACATTATTGAAAGATGATCAGAAGCTACAATAACAAGGTTGGTATGAAAAACTATGTAGAATAGCATAGACTTGTTACCTCTATAGACTTGATTATTTTGATTTCTCTGGCTGTGATCCATAGCCCACTGATGTCAATGTAAAAACTCCCATAAATTTTAATGGATTTTGGATTAGGCTCTGAATAGCAATGTTTTCTAAGATTAAGAAAAAGAGTTGGTTTATAGAACAAAACACTGACCTGCCTTGTTTGGTATCTAATCTTTGCTGGTAGCCAGTACCAGATCCTTCATTATGCATAAAATTCTTTTAATCCAGCTAACTATATAGTATTAAATTAAAACATTTTCTGATTAAAAATCACAGCTGCTGATCAGTTTGTTGTCTGCTACATTTTTCCATATACAAAAGTAAACTATATTTTTAGTCTAAAATTACCATTAGCTGAGCTTAAAAACAAAGAGCTAATGGAAAGTCTCCATGGGGGAGCAGTCTGTCTTTCTGCTCCCACCTTTCAATAGTTTGTAGCATCTCTAACCAAATGGCTGTTGCTTAAGCACACAAGCAGAGCACTGAAGCATTTCAAGCAGCAGTACACCAAAAATGAAGGCACCACATTTCCATCGCTATACAACCACCTTCTGAAGTATAAGAATTGACTTCTCTTATACATCGGCTTAGGAGTATCCACACCCTGGAGAAGTTCCTCGACAGCATCCACGAGGAGAAGTGCAAGATGGAGGGCACTGACCAGGTACCAGAGACTACTGCCACAACACTGGAGCTGGATGGGGAGCCTGTGGCAGGGGGAGGACACTGGCAGCTGGTTACCTCTGGCGGTAGGCAGTGCTCCACCCCTGCCCACAACCCACCCTCTGTTGTGGTGAAGAATCGATATGCGGTGCTAGAGACGGTGAAGGAGGTGGAAGAGGAGAGGCCATGCACCCCCGAGGCTGGGAGGATCACAGCCACCACAGCTAGGAGGAAACGTAGAGTTGTGGTGGTTGGGGACTCACTTCTGAGGGGGACGGAGGCACCCATCTGTCGCCCTGACAAGATCTCTCGAGAGGTATGCTGCCTGCCAGGTGCCCGCATCCGAGACGTGACGGAGGGATTGTCAAGAATCATCCGCCCCTCTGACTACTACCCCATGCTTCTCATCCATGTAGGAACCAATGATACTGCGAGAGGTGATCCTCGGCAGATCAAAGGTGACTTCAGGGCTCTGGGAGCGCGGGTGAAGGAGTTTGGAGCACAGGTGGTGTTCTCCTCGATTCTTCCGGTCAAGGGTAGAGGCCTGAGCAGAGACAGATGCATCCTGGAGATGAACGTTTGGCTGCGAAGATGGTGTCGTCAGGAGGGCTTTGGCTTCCTCGACCATGGGTTGCTGTTTCAGGAAGAAGGACTGCTAGGCAGAGATGGACTCCATCTTTCGAGGAAGGGGAAGAGCGTATTTGGACGCAGACTGGCTGACCTAGTGAGGAGGGCTTTAAACTAGGTCTGAAGGGGGAAGGAGACCAAAGCCCACAGGTAAGTGACTATGTGGGAGACCAGGGGGATGGGATGGAACTTGGGGGCTGCCGGGACTGTAACTACAGGGATAGAAGAGAGGGTAGTTGGAACATGCGGGGGGAATCAAATAACTTTCTTAGATGCTCTAATGAAGCCCTAATGCCTGAGGCAGGTGGGGGAGGTCAACACCAAAAGAAAATCCAGGGAGGTAGATACAATAGAATTGAATGTCAAAATGGGAAAGTAGGGCAATCAGCTGGGTATCTTAGGTGCCTATACACAAATGCAAGGAGCCTGGGAAACAAGCAGGAGGAATTGGCAGCACTAGCGCAGACAAAGAACTATGACATGATTGGGATAACAGAGACGTGGTGGAATAGTTTGCATGACTGGAGCTCTGCAATAGATGGGTATAGACTGTTCAGGAAGGACAGGCAGGGAAGAAAAGGGGGAGGAGTAGCACTATATGTAAAGGAGCTCTATGACTGCTCAGAGCTCCATTATGAAAGTGGAAACAAGCCAGTTGAAAGTCTGTGGGTTAAGTTTAGAGGGGAGAGCAACAAGGGGGATGTTGTGGTAGGTGTCTGCTACAGACCACCAGCTCAGAAGGAGGAGGTGGATGAGGCATTCTGTGGACAACTGACAGAAGTTTCTAGAGCACAGGCCCTGGTTCTCATGGGGGACTTCAATTACCCTGACATCTGCTGGAAGGCCAATACAGCAGTGCACAGGCAATCCAGGAAGTTTCTGGAGAGTGTTGAGGACAACTTCCTGGTACAAATGCTGGAGCAACCGACGAGGGGCCTTGCGCCTCTCGATCTGCTGCTCACAAATAGAGAAGAATTTATCAGGGAAGTAGAGGTCAATGGCAGCCTGGGTAGCAGTGACCATGAAATGATTGACTTCAAGTTGATGATTAAAGGAAAGAAGGAAAGAAGCAAAACACAGACCCTGGACTTCAGAAAAGCAGATTTTGTCTCCCTCAGGGAACTGATGGGCAGGATCCCTTGGGAGGCTGATCTGAAGGGGAAAGGTGTCCAAGAGAGTTGGGTGCATTTTAAAGAAACCCTGCTAAGGGCACAGCAAGATACAATTCCGATAAGGAGAAAGCACAGCAAATGTGGAAGGCGCCCACTGTGGCTTAACAGAGAGCTCTGCACTGAGCTGAAGCATAAAAAGGACGCTCACAGGAAGTGGAAGCTAGGACAGATGACTAAGGAGGCATATAAAGACATTGCTCGGGACTGCAGGGATAAAATCAGAAAGGCCAAAGGACAAATGGAGTTGCGACTAGCAAGGGATGTGAAGGATAACAGGAAGGGGTTCTACAAGTATATCAATAACAAGAAGAGGATCAGGGATGGTGTAGGTCCCTTACTGAATGGGGCAGGCATCCTCGTGACAGAGGATGAGGAAAAAGCTGAAGTGCTCAATGCTTTTTTTAGTTCAGTTTTCACAAGCAAGGTCAGCTCCCAGCCCACTACACTAGGTACGGGGGACTGGGGAGAAGAAGAGAGGCCCTTGGTGACAGTAGGTCAGGTTAGGGACTGCTTAAAGAAACTAGATGTGCACAAGTCCATGGGGCCGGATGAACTGCATCCGAGGGTGCTGAGGGAGCTGGCTGATGAGATAGCAGTACCGTTGGCCATTATCTTTGAAAACTCGTGGCGAACGGGGGAGGTGCCAGAGGACTGGAAAAAAGCAAATATAGTACCTATCTTCAAGAAAGGCAAAAAGGACGATCCAGGGAATTACAGACCTGTCAGCCTCACCTCAATCCCTGGAAAAATCATGGAGCAGCTTCTCAAAGAATCCATCCTGAAACACTTGGAGGAAAATAGAGTAATCAGGAATAGTCAGCATGGATTTACCAAGGGTAAATCATGCCTGACCAACCTCATCGCCTTCTATGATGAGATGACTGGATTTGTGGATGCGGGAAGAGCCGTTGATGTGATATACCTTGACTTTAGCAAGGCTTTTGATACGGTTTCCCACAGCATTCTCATTGGCAAATTAAGGAAGTATGGGTTAGATGCGTGGACTGTAAGGTGGATAGAAAACTGGCTAGAACAATGGTTTCAGCGTGTAGGAATCAATGGCTCCATGTCAAGTTGGCAGGCAGTAACGAGTGGTGTACCCCAGGGGTCGGTCCTGGGGCCAGTTCTGTTCAATGTTTTCATTAATGATCTGGATGATGGGATAGATTGCACACTTAGTAAGTTTGCAGATGATACCAAACTGGGGGGAACGGTAGACACCCTAGAGGGCAGAGACAGGATTCAGGGAGACCTAGACAAACTGGAGCAGTGGGCCAAGAGGAATCTCATGAGGTTCAACAAGGATAAGTGTAAAATCCTGCACTTGGGACGAAAAAACCCCATGTACTGCTACAGGCTGGGGAGTGATCAGCTAAATAGCAGCACTGGAGAAAAGGACCTGGGAGTCATGGTGGATGGGAAGCTGGATATGAGTCAGCAGTGTGCTCTTGCTGCCAAAAAGGCCAATGGCATACTGGGCTGCATCAGAAGAAGTGTTACCAGCAGATCGAGGGATGTGATCATTCCCCTCTATTCTGCACTAGTGAGGCCACATCTGGAATACTGTGTCCAGTTTTGGGCTCCCCACTACAAAAAGGACATGGACAAATTAGAGAGAGTCCAGAGGAGGGCAACCAAAATGATCAAAGGGCTGGAGCACAAGCCCTATGAAGAAAGACTGAAGGAACTAGGCTTATTTAGCCTGCAGAAGAGAAGACTGAGGGGGGATTTGATAGCAACCTTCAACTACTTGAAGGGTTGCTCCAAGGAGGAGGGAGCTCGACTGTTCTCGGTGGTAACAGAGGGCAGAACGAGAACCAATGGTTTCAAGTTACAGCTGGGGCGGTCCAGGCTGGATATTAGGAAAAACTTCCTTACTAGGCGAGTGGTGAAGCATTGGAATAAGTTGCCTAGGGAGGTGGTGGAATCTCCATCTCTGGAGGTGTTCAAGTCCCAGCTGGACAAAACACTGACTGGGATGATCTAATGGGAGTGGTCCTGCTTTTTTTGGCAGGGGGTTGGACTAGATGACCTTGTGGGGTCCCTTCCAACCCTATGATTCTATGATTCTATGATTCTATCTGCCCTAGCTAGCGTGACAACAGATGCTCTTCATATTTGTATATCAATGTTGTATTTTTTAAAGCTGAAATAAACACAAATCTTCAGTAAGGACTACGCGATCAAGGAATAGGAAAGACAAGGCTTAACTTTCAATTACAAGGTTTAAAACATTTTATTTTAAAATAAATTTGTTTTCAGTGTTTATATTGTGTAGAACAACAATATGGAAGTAAGTTACCCAGAAAATGATTTATTTCTGGAACTAAAAGTGTAGCCAAAAGCTGTGTTTGAAAAGACTGATATTCATAGGACAATTGCCATTCTTTTCACTGAAACCAGGACTGTATCTTTCCAAACAGTAGTACTTTTTCTAGCTTATGTTTCTGGCCTTATAGGCTTGTCCTTGTCTCATTTTGTGCTTTATTGAATAAAGGATGAGCGACACTAGCACACTAGCTCAAACTGATTCTTCAAACAACTAACAGCTTTCACTTTTCTCCTATTAGTCAGTAACTTTTTCAGTTAATCACTTTTTCTTCATGCGATTCAATTAGCCTCTGAGCAAATACATTTTTTGATCTCCTCTGTTTCAGGGATTTGCCACATGTAATTTTAATCCATTACAGAAGCAGTAGGTGGTAATTGTATACCCTCATTTTCACGTGAGTAGTGTTTCTGTAATATCTCTGCTTCCCTCTTTCTCTCCATCAAAACCTTAGTGGGTGACAATTGTGCATTTTCTCTTCTAAGTGACTAATGTAGTTATAACAGTTCACTGAATAAATTGCACTAGTGAGTGCCTAGCTCTTGTGCTTTAAATTTTATGTCTTTTAAAGGAATTAAACGATTATTGGTTGCTTATCTCTCAAGTGATGTTTCGGGGTAATGCATCTGATTCATTCCCTAGTTCATGGAACAGTGGTAATGGTGGGGTAAATAAAACATTTAGTTTAGTTTGCACTTGGTTTTGGTGGCAAAGGGGTGGAGAGTGAGAAGTCAGAAAGGAGCTCCTGTCTAGACTGATTGAATCCTAGAATAACAAGTCTTTATAAGAAAAAAATGTGCCTCAGTGTGGCAATTTAGCTGATGCAAGTATATTAGTCACTAAAGGAAGGAATGTTTCTCTTAATCTTATTTCCTCAGAAAAAGGCAATAGTAAAACTGTGATCATATCATAAAGCACATTCCACAGATTTCTGCTAAATTAGACCAAGTCTTAAAGAGTTACTGATTCCTCCTGGAAAACATCCTACCCAGGAAAAATTATTTCTCCACATCACATTTTTCTGGGTTTCCTTTCCTTCTTTTGCTGGTTTAAGGGCACTGTCATTAGAAATAACTTTTTTTTTTATTGGAATGAATATATCTGCACCTGTGACACAAGAAATAATGCTCTGTTTATGAAACTAATCATCTCTACAATTGAGGTCAAGCAAAACACAAAACATGATGGGCTAAATTATGATTCTTAAGAACCAGCAGAGTGAATACACCCTTTGGAAAGAGACATTATGCCTGCTAAAGGCACAATGCTTCCTGGGCACTGGGCAGCAGCATTTGCTTGTCCTCTAAAGAGGGACAACCAATGGTCATGTGTAGGATCAGCGATAGGAGAGGGACAAAAGGGGAACTGTCCAGAAGCCCATGGACCCAGCAGGAGGGAGGAACTCAGCAGCGAGTGGGCTGAGTAGGAGCGGGGCAAGGCCTGTGGTGGAGGCAAGGCCTAGCACAGGGCAGAGGTGGACTACACGTGGGGCTGTGGGCAGAAGAGGCAAGCGGGAACTATTCAGTCCTGGGGCCAGGAATTCCTGTCAGTGTGCCTGCTCATGGAACTGCAGACTTTTCCAATCTATTCAGAAAAGTGAATAAATGGCTCTAACCTCCATCCTTAGACTTATCCTTTGTAGTGTACAGAACACTGCTAACCAGGAGCAAATTACCCCCTTTCGCAAAGAAGGCATTTTTATCTATGCAAAGACTGCTCCTGTAACTTTTTAAAGAGTCAACAGTCAGGGAAGAGATGGAAACTTATGTAATCTATTATTCATTTCCAAGAACGTGCCAAGCCAGCACCTCACAACACAGCAAGATCCTTGCCCCAAGGACCATTAATGTACCTAAAGCTAATATTTTCAGTACTGAAGCTGCTATGTGGTAAATTTAAATCCATGTATGGCTGTTGACTTTAATTGTACATGTCTTTTTGTTAGATTTGGTAAAATTTTTATTATGTTATTTATTTACAAAAGCTACATTTTGGCCTGAAATTATTTATCAGCGTCCATTTTAACCTATCCATTTGATGGGTAAGTATAGGACAATACTGTAGACACCAAAGTATTATTTTTTCATCTTTCTTGAAATACCTTGTTGCAGCATTACCCATAAAAACACCACCCTTAGATTGTTTTCCCTTTTCTATTGTTCTAACCCTAGAAAGATTGTAATGAGCTTTCTTACATCATATTACAACAGCTAGAATGACAGCCTAACTTCCTCAGTCTTTTCTGTTTTTTTCTTTTCCTTTCTAGAGGAGCAACAATGATGTCTGATGAAACTTAACAAAGCTAGTCTTGTAATTGTTCACTATGAGCACCCTCCACTTTTAAATGGGCTGGCAAGTCTATACTTACATAATGTAAATTACGTATACAAGGACTTACAGCACACTAGCATCACTATTATTTGTGAAGGAAAATCTTTACTAATCTTTAGCATTTTTCCAAGCTTTAAAAAAAGGGATCTTAATCTAATGTGTTTGAATTGAGTTACATGATGTGTTCCTATTTATCTCCCCAGATGTCTCTGTTAATAGCTTTCAAATGTTGGCAGGTATGTATAAGCTACTCTCCCCGCTCTCTCAAATGATGTTATGTTGTCACAGCAGGAAGCAGATGGAGCCCTACAGAGTATTTAGGGGTCACTGCATGGAAATGCAGCTGCTACGCAATCTTTTTAATGTAACCAAATGTGGCATGTGTGCCTGTGCCTGTTTTTAGGAAAGTATAATATGAAAACCAGCTATTGAGAGCAAACCACAGCTTGATTATTCATGTGGCCCTCTACAGTGATAGGTGTCAGTGGCTCTTTGATCTGATCAAGCTCAGAAATGAAGGATCTCCCCATCTTGTTTGTTTTAAAGCTGTCTATGTAAGTAGTTCTATAATCATGGCTATAAACTAAATTAATTCCCAAGGTTGTGGGAGTTCGCAAAAGTGGTTGAAATGATTCCAAATAAAAAGCAGTTCAGACCATGGTTAATTGAAACATTTAGAAACAGAATTAGTGCAGGGTGAAGCAATTGACTAAATTCTGAATCCAAACCACTACTGCTAAGTAAACTGATTCAAGAAACCTTGAAAAACTAACTTTAAAGGATTGGGAATGGGCATGGTAAGACATGAAGAAAGCTTTAAAAATTGGTTCTTTATGAGGAGGAGGATCCAGCCTACAGAAAACATTGCCCTTTTCTGATTATAGCATCGTATAAGTATAGGGGGTGGGGCATTTTAATCTTTTCTGACCTCACTCAAGTGAAATTCACATTCATTTTAATGATAGCTTTGTGTGAGAGAGGACATTTAACCATTAAATAACCAATGATCGACTGTTGGCTCACAGAGCTGGAGACTACACATGTAGAGATTGCTCTAGATTCTGACCCTAAACTCTTTCCCCTTTGTGCTATTGCCATACAAGCTCCCCAGACACAAGAGCTGGGTTCCCTCTGACACAGGGCAAACCCGAGGTGACATAAAGCCAGTTAGATCCATTCTCCACAACGTCCATTCATGAGTAAGGGGCATTCCTTGTTAGGCTGAGGGCAGAGAAGTGCATATCCAGAGGAGAAAACATTTCAGTAATCCCCTATTAGTGGAATGGCCCTTATAGTATTATGCTAGCTAGCATAATAAGTTAAGACATCTTAAGGACTGTTTTTAAAATATGTTGGGGCAAATTTAACCTCCACTGTGTCCAGGAACAGGGGATTTGAAAGGTGTCATAGATACATCCTTCTCTCCACCATCCTTCATGCGCTCCCTGGCCCTCACACTGTATGTTGCTCGGTGGGCCCATGGATTTAGTTCAGTGTGCATACAGGACATTTGAGCAAGTAATTCAGCACTAAGAAATGCATCCCATTCTCTCTGGCTCTCTGAAAAGGCTGGGAAATGGTTGATACTGTCACCGAACCTCAGTTTCTTCTCCACAGGGGAACCCAACCTTTTGCTAGGTTCCATGCCTACTAATGATCCTGCAGAGATGGTAAAGTTTTTCCCCCTCCCCAACATGGGCCAGGCCCTGAAAGGCTCAAATGATCCACAGATAGAAATGAAAGCTTCTTGAAATGCAGGGGATTCTTCCACAGGTGAGCCGGTTGTCTGCTGTGTGACTATTACAGAGTCAAAAGAAATGAAACAGCTCTTACAATGCTTCAGACAGACTTTTAATGTTTCACATTACCTCAGTATATAAAAAGTTCTTCTGTGTGAGGAAGTGAGACCCACACTTTCATTCACTCTTCCTTTGATGCTTTGAGTCAGAGCCAAGTTACACAGATCAATAAAAACGGATGGTTTTGTAGACTGTAGCCTGTGGTTGATTTTGTATGGGGAAGGGAATGAGGAATGTTATCAGGACTCCAAGTAATATTTTTGACATTTTTAACAATATGGATCTTGACAGTATTAGCAGCTGTGGATCCAGAACACAGCTGGGAAACTTCTAAGAAACAGCAGAAAATCCTTACTTTTGTTCTCAGAACCCAGTCTGAAGAAAAGGAGCTGGCACCAGGGTTCATCAGGAATCCTTTCACATGGGACAGACCAGCAATAGACACTTTCTGCTGTTACTTGAACCTCAAGGCTTTAGTGCTCTCTTCAGCCCATGTGGGGCTTCTATCCCACTGTTGATTCAATGGTTAGTGTCACAGGCAGATTTGGTCCTTTCAAGAAATGTTCAAAGTCTGGCCCCTGCCCTCTTTCTAATTTCACCCTCTATGGCAATGGTAGTTCCCAGGGCTGATGGGAGTTGTAGGCTAAGCAGCAACACTTGTTGGGAAAGGCGGTGAGAATACAAGAACTCCCATTCTCCCAAGGAAAAGGCATGAGCTGTTGTGGCAACAAGAGACACGTAGCTGGAGAAAGAAAGAAAGGCTTGTGGGCTTCTCCACTGAAAGAAGAGCTAAACCTGTTTACGGAGTCCACTGAAAAGGAAATCAGACCACCATACCCAACAAAGCTGTCCAGACTATTTCAGAAGCACTGGCGACAGAGGAGTGCTGGAGAACTTCAGCACTGGCCTGCAGTGGGGAAGTTTAGGGAAGGAATCATTTACTTTCTACATTGTGTTTTTCTGTTGACTTTGCTACAGAATCTTGGGAAGAGTGAGAGTGAAATGACCAATCCAGGTTAGTGAATGGTTGCACTGTGGCACAAGCTTCAGAACAGATGGGCTTTGTTTAGCTGAGTAGACCAATAAATGGGGAACCAGAGGCAGTGACTCCATGCAACAATGCAGTAGTGTCAGGCTTACCAGCTCCATCCCCACCCTCCCCTGAGATGCTGGCAGCTATGCACCTCTGAGCAGAAACCTCTTACAGAACTGGACTCTGCCAGGCAAAAGGAGGCATAGTTCAATGCCACATGTGTCTGAGTCCTGGCATCCCAGCTTCCTGCCACCCTCCCCTGTTGTGTAAGAGAACCGTGGCTTTTCTGGGGTAAGGCCATCTCTGCCTGCAAAGAAAGAGGCAGTATCTGAGCTATTGGTCTGTGGAGTTCACTCTCCTTATTTAGAATTGCTTTAGTTTACTTTCACCATTAACTCTCTTTATCCCATTCTTGATATTTTCTTACCTTGTTGTAATTATACTAAACTGAATAAAGCTGTTTTCCACTGAAAACAGCATTTCCCCTTTGCTTTTACACTTTGTTAGTATAAGTATGTAACAATTGTCCAAAATGAGCCGTATTTTTGGAGTTTCATGTACCCACCCAACACATGCTTACGTCATATATCATTTGCAAGCTTATTTTATGTGTGCTCAGATATGGCGTGATATGGAGCTCTCAAGTGAATTGAAGAATCTGTTGGTAAGGTGAAACAACAGTATCCAAAATGAGAAAGTCATTTTTTTAAACAGTTCCAGAAACGCTATAACATGACTATAACAATGGCTTTTACTGTGTAAGGTAATTTCTACAACATAATATGGTGTTTATTGTGCAAAGCTGCCAAACAACAATGTATTAAAATATTTTTATTGGTTTTGCATGGGCAAGTACTGTTTTCTTCCAAAAATGGATAAGCTGTTTAGCATCTGGCACAAATGGTGAATATCAACATTTTGCAATATACTAACATGAAATGTTTTCACATTATATATTCTTAATTGTCAAGTATCTCACGAGTGCTTATAAATAATTTTCTGTATTTTCAATTTCTGTATTTTCTATAACCAGTAGCAGTAGACTGAGTGCTCCTACCTTATACTGAATAGTGAACATAGAACATAAGAATGGCATTACTGGATTAGACCAATTGTCCATCTAATTCAGTATCCTGTCTTCCAACAGTGGCCAATGGCAGGTGCTTCAGGGAAGGAACAGAACATGTAATCATCAAGTGATCCATCCCATCATCAATTCCCAGCTTCTGGCAAATGGCAATCCCTGCCCACCCTAGCTAATAGCAATCCATTGGCCTATCCTCCATGAACGTATCTAGTTCTCTGAACCCTGTGATAGTCTTGGCCTTCACAACATCTGACAAGAAGCTCTAAGGGTTGACTGTGCATTGTGTGAAGAAACACTTCCTTTTGTTCATTTTATGCCTGCTGCCTAGTAGTGGGCAGATATACAGTAAATGTGAATTAATAATCTAATACTTTTCCATTTATGAGCATTTCTGCATATGATATAGTGTCTAGTCTGCCTGGTAGAAGGTTTTACTTAGTGATTGCCTATGCATGTGGTACTAGTATTTGAAACATTCTAGAAACTATGGGTATGTCCACACAGGGCTTTTATTTCAAAACAACGCTGTTTTTTCAAAATAAAAGTCCCTATGTCCAAACGACGTTTTCTTGTTTCAAATGGAGGGAGCTCCTCATTTCGAAACAAGAGCCCTCCTTTCGAGACAGCTTAAACCACTTTGCTTTCAAAAAGAGGGTTATTTCAAAACCAGTTGTTTCGAAATAAGCCGTTTGGACATGTTATTTCAAAACAAGGATTGTTTTGAAATAACAAGGACCTTCCCCCCAGGGTGCATAGCACCCTGGGGGGAAGGTCCCACCCCCCCCAGCAACCTGGCCAGGGATCAGCACCCTGGCCAGAGTGCTGAGTGGAGTGCAGGGGGTCCGAGGGTGCCTCAGCCAGCTTCCCCCCACTTCCCCTTGCTGGGAGCAGGGTGGGGACGGGAGCCTCAAGGGGAAGAGGGGGAGAAGCCAGCTGGGGCACCCCCAGGGCTCTGCCCCCTGCCTGGGCTGCGGGGGAGCTGCTGGCCCTGCAGCCCAGTCAGGGGGACTGCAGCCCCCGCAGGGTGGCCGCTTCAGGGGCAGCTCACCCCCGCCGCTGGGGCTGCGCCCAAACCTGGGGTGCCCCACCCCCGGGGTTCCTTGGCACCCCCCCGCCACAGGTGGGGGGCTCCGCCTGCCTCCCTGCCACTTCTGCAGGGGGTGGAGGGCTCCCTCTGCTCCCCCCACGGCTCCCGCCAGGGGCGGGGAGGTGTCCCCTGCCCCCACTGCTTTTTCAGGGGGCGGGGGGGCTCCGGCCGGAGGCCCAGCACAGGCCTCCCTGCCCCTCCCCTCCCCTATTTCGAAATAGCATATCACAGTGGACATGCTATTTCGATTCCCTCTTTTTTCCTTACTTTGAATTAACTTTGTTATTTCAAAATAACTTGTTTCAAAATAAGGCCTTATTTCGAAACGGCTTGTTTCAAAACAGCTTGTTTCGAAACAAGCAAGTGTGTGGACATGGCCTATCTTTTTAATTCACTGATGCTTATGCAGAGGTCAGTATTACACTTAGATACAACGATACACAACTTCAAATTGTGCTTCAGTCAAAGTGCTCATTAAACAAAAATGGCAGTCTGGCACCCAGAGTCAGGACCACCCAGGGCCAGCGGTGGCACTAGCAGGGTGTCTGGTTGATGGCCTGTGCCTCCATGGAAGATGTTTCTAAATGTGGCATCCAACATGCAATCACTTTTAAAATTTCTCCATGTATGGTTCAAAATGCACCTGAGGGTGCAGGAGTGCACCTCACCACCTCACCCCTTCAAACACTCCTAGCTGGCTTTGGGGTCTCTCGGTGTTAAAGGAATCATAGTATTTAGGTCTGATAGAGTGGTTTTGATCCTTGTTGTTCATTATGGTACAAAAATGGGAGCCCACCACTTCGGAGATCTTGCCATATTAGAGAAAGTAATGGACAAGTCACAGTTTCTGCAGGAAAGGAAACTGGTAACAGGACTGTCTGACCAGAGCAAGAAAGAAAGAATGACCCCCAGAGACCTGAATTGCTTGTGCCTTACTCTAGTCATCATAAATGACAAGTCACTGGCCAAGGTCCCACCATGTAAAGACAATTCTGAAGAGCATGCCAAGAGTGTCTTGGCAAACAAAGATTTGGCTGTCTTTGCACATAGAGAAACCAGATATTGGCCCACCACTTTGACATGAAGGGGAAAATGTGAATGAAAAACTACTGCCTGTATTCTTCAAGAGCTCAATGGCATATGAGCTTTCCAAGGTCTTACTGGTGCCTATGCCAGTTGGAGTTGCTGCAAAACTGAGTCTGTAGTCAGAACAATCTTACATATATAGAACTGAATAAATGCAAAGGCAATGAAGACTGCAGTAAACCCACACACTCTTGACAGAGAACATAATGATGAACAAGATGATAATAATATTGACTAGAAATGTCTCTGGTGCTATTACCTTCCAATGATAGTTGTACACATCATTAGATTTCATTTTTACCCTTTACAGTGGTGTTGTGATTCTTCAAAGTGAAAAAGAAATCCATTTTTGTATCTTAAAATAATACACAATGTCATTAAACTAACAGAAAGAAACACAAATACTTCAAAGCAGCCATTTTAACTTCTTGATCCCCATCCCCATTTCTATGGCAATGGCACATTTGAGAGTTCCATGTCATACCTCAACATAAAATAGGCACAATAAACTTTCAAATGATAAGTGATGGGAGTTTGTCTAGACAGGTACATAAAGTCAACCAATTTGGGATATCTGCTGCTCACATAATAGAAGAGCTGAACATACTTAGCAATTCCTGTTTTCAGGTAGGGCTATACAAACTGTTATTCTGTCTGCCTCATTTCATGTGGGTTTGTACTCCTGAGTTTCAAGACTGAAAAACTGAAAGCAGAACTTGGATGACACTGCCTAATTTATTGAAAAACACATATTTTTGCATCGTTTACATGAAAACTCACAAATCTCAGATTTGCACCCAAACTTAACAAAACAAAATCTCAGGCTGCAAACTTTCTGAAGTTTACTAATCAGTATTGGATGGTCTTTTTTTCCATGAAAATATTCAAATATGAACCATTTGGTTTTGTTCAGATCTTTTATGACAGGTGTGTGCAAGTGGGGGGAGAGGGTTTTTTTTAAATACTTTAATATTAATATTTTGGGAATTTTCCCTCTCTGTTGCTCTCTTAAAAAAAAAAGCATTCCCCTTTTCTTTTCATACCAGTGGAAAATGAAAATAGTAATAATAAAAAATTAAGTCTGATGGGGAACATTTCAATCTTATCACAACTCTCATTTTATTAAACACAATTTAGCTGAACATAAGAATGGCTATATTGGTTCAGACCAATGGTGCATCTGGCCCAGCATCTTAACTCTGATACTGGCTAGTGCAAGATGCTTCAGAAGAAAGGAAGAGAACTTGACACATCCCCTTGTCACCCAATCCCAGCTTCTGGCAGCTGGCAGTTTAAGCCTTAAAAGGGGCAGCTTTTGAGGCAGTGTAGCTAGAGGATAAAGCACCAGACTGGGAACCAGGAAACTGGGTTCTATTTCAGTTTTTGCCACTGACCTGCTTGGTCAAGTCACTTCACCTCTCTGTGCATCATCTTCTCTGTCTATAAAATGGGGATAAGAATACTTCCAGCCTTTTTGAAGCACTGTGATATCTGCTGATGAAAAGATACTATATAAGAGCTAGGTCAGAGCCTCAAATTCACATCCCCCAAAGTTATTTCCTGCGGCCTGCAATGACACTATCATTATCGATATTTGCAATACCATTGTATGAAAAGGTTTCAGTGGTGCGGCCCTCAGTCCTTATGCAGCCCTCATGATGATTTGAGTTTGAGACCCCTGCAGTAACTCACAGTAACTTTATCTTTAATAATACTTCAAACTTATGTAGCACTGTTCATGCTCAAAGCACTCACCAGCATTAATTCATCACAATAAAGATCAGCTGTTCTTTTGCTCTTGGAGCATTAGATCATTCCCATCCCAATCTGTCTGTGCAGATGAGTAAATTCCCCACAACAGCCACACTGAGTGTGCTAAGAACATAGTGAGCTTTTGTGTGTGCGCGCATAGGGCTCCTATGTGGCATGTGGAGGCTCTGCAGCCACTGTTGTTCCTCCTTAATGAGTGAGTGGGAAGGGTGCATGGACTAGGTGAAGCCATGGCTTCAATAATACCACTTACACCAGTGTTTCCCAACCAGTGTGCCACAGCACACAGGTGTGCCATCAGGCCTGAGCAGGTGTTCCACAAATTTTTTTGAAAAACTACTTAAAGAGCTCTGGATTGGCTCATTGGCTCATGAATATTCATGAGTTCATTTGGAAACTATATGGTGGTATGCCTCAAATTAAATAAAAGGTAGCAAGGTGTGCCAGAACAGGGAAAATATTGGGAACCACTGACTTACACTAATAATCTCACTGGGTATGTCCACACAGGCTTCTTATTTCGAAACAACAGAGGTTGTTTCGAAATAAGAAGCAGCATGTCCACACAACGCACAGTTATTTTGAAACAACAGGACCAGTTGTTTTGAAATAATGGCTGTTATTTCAAAACCGTTAAACCTCGCATCAAATTGAAATAGCCGTTGTTTTGAAACGGTTGTTTCAAAACAATGGCATTTGGACGCGTTGTTTCGAAACAACACCATTGTTTCGAAACAACATGTCCGAACGGCCTTGTTTCGAAATAACCATTTTGAAACAACAGCTATTTTGAAAGCAGGCTTTCCTTTAATTCGAATTAACAAACTGTTAATTCAAATTAACTTAGTTCAAAATAAGGACTTTATTTTGAAATAACTCATTTGGAAATGGGTTATTTTGAAATAATGATGTATGTGTGGACATAGCCACTGAACTCAACTCCAGTAAGCAAGGCAAAAAAGATTGGACCTCTGGCCTGGAAAATTCAGCTCAAAAGGTAAAAATTGAGAGAGATTAAAGATAAGGGCTCAGAATGGAAAAATCAGTCAGTTTTAACTGTAAAGTAAGTAGGATTTCTTCTGGGGTGTCTGCCTGACAAAGCGTTGTTTTGGTAAAGGTAGAGTCTAAATGACTATTGTTTTGAGGAGGGGTTTGGTGAAGTTGTTGGGTCACAGAGCTTCAGAACTGACTTTAAAATTGAAGTCCTCTCTGGGAAATTAAGGACAGTTAAAAGAAGAGCAAAGGAATACAGCAGCTGGATTTCATAGTGACTCCTACTCACCAACCTGCCAGAAATAATGCTCTGTATCCCTTTTCATAGAACAAATTGAAGTTACACTTACAGGTTGTTTGTACTACTGCTATATTTTAAATGCCCCACCCCCACAAAACACCTCTTCTTAAAATGAAGTTAAAGGACAGATCCAATAGGCACAGCAAGGGTTTTACAAACTATCATAATAAAGAAAAAATGAACTACATTTATTTCAAGCTAGCTTTTAAGTCTGCACACTGCTAAAGTCAATAAATAAGGGCTAAAGAATTTACTAATGACTGGACACCGCACCATAAAAAGCTATGTATTTAGCCATTATTTTTAAATAGCATGTGGGTGGTTGTGTGTACTATTTAACCTCACCCACAGCACCTGATTCTAACCTCACTCTTAAACCAGTCAAGGAGTTACTCCACTAGAACCAGTGAAGTCACATTGGCTATGTCCACACTTACAAAATTAAGTCAAAGTAGTTAATTTGAAATAAATACTTTGAATTTAAATTGAAGTTGTTATTCAAATTAGCACTACTTCAAAGTTATTATTTCAAATTAGGAGTCTAGTGAAAACTCTCTAATTCAAAATAAAGTGGGCTTTATTAATTTGAAGTAGAGAGTCTTCACTAGACTAATTCAAAATAGGGGAAGGCAAGCAAAAAATAGGGAAATTAGTTTGAATTAAGCCTATTCATTGGCTTAAAACGACTTAATTCGAAATAATAATTTGGAAGTAGGAAATACTTTGAAGTAAAAGGAGGTTTTATTATATCAAATTAGCAGTTCCTTATTTTGAATTAAGGATCTGCTTAATTCAATATAATAAAATGCCTTCTTGGCCAGAGAATAAATTATTTTGAATGAAGCCTCCTTAATTCGAAACAACTTGTAAGTGTAAACATAGCCACTGTTGACAAACTGGTGGAAATGACAATCCAATCAATCCCACAATTCTGGGTACTGTGTTTACATTTTATTTATAAAATAATAAAAATTAGTACTTTCCTCAGATGATCTCATGAGGTCCCTTCCAGCCCTATGATTTGACTTGACTTGACTCAGATTTAAATGTGGAGGGTGTGATCTGTGTTTAATGTGGCATTTTCCTTAGCATTGCCGAGTATATAACTCAGCCTACATCTTTATTAGTTAGTGCTATTGCATACTTTGATACTGTTTCACAGGCTTTCAAGTTCTTTTCCTTCATGTGTGAGCAAATGCTCAGTTTGAGAAACACACTGTGGTGATATTAGCTTTTGTTACAAATGTGGAGGCAATGGTCCTCAGAGAGGATGCTGTGGGATCTATAGGAAAATTTGCTCTCTGCCTTGGTTCCCTGATTACTGCCCTTCTTAGGGAAGAACTGGGCATTGATGTTGAGCTAAGATTCTTGAAGAGATGACTTGTCTGCATTCTGTCTGACCACCTCTGTTCCAGAAGTGGTGTACATGTGTAAACAAAACAGGTTTCACTTTTTATCTTACCCACATTCCATGCCACTGATTTTTTTTCTCCAGCAAGAAACCAACTGGTAAAGCCAACTGAATTCAGCCACTGATTGGCCAAAAGGCAAAGCTGGTGTCCAAAAAAGGGCAACAGTATGATTAGTTTAGAGTAGGGGTTCCAAACACACAGCCCATGGGCCACATGCAACCCCTAAAGCTATTTCCTGTGGCCTGCAGCAACACTGTTGTTACAGATACTTGCAATATTGTTGTATGAAAAGGTTTCAGTGGTGCGGCCCTCAGTCTAACATACTAGCGCTCATGCGGCTCTCGTGGTGATTTGAATTTGAGACCCATGGTTTGGAGTCATAGCTCTTGTAATTTTGAATTTGCTCCCCACAGACACATTGATTCAGATTTCTACTGAAGTTGCTGGTGTTCCTTGGGGGATCACCTGCAGAGAGCGTACTGAAGGAGTAGGGTCCAAAATAACAGGCAGTTAAGAACTGTGAATCAAAACATGAAACAGGAGAAAGTTGCAAGACCCCAGTCCTTCAGTGTATCCATGAGGTACTACACAGGTGCAAGGGTTCATCTGCAAAGATTTCAGCGGATAAATAACTGGAGGTCCAATGGAAAAACTAAAACTTGCTAATAGGACAATTATAATTTTTGCTTTTATATTAACTAAGACAATGTAGGATAATAGAATTTTTAAAAACTGATATCAAAGCATCTTGTTGGAATTATATGTTTCTTTGCCTCATGTTGCAATCTGAACAGATGGTCAGAGTAGAGAGACACATTACAATTGTAATGCCATTACAATCATTTTTTAAAATATGAAATATGAGCAAACTGTTATCCTGTGCTTTCCGTTACTATATTTAACGGAAGGCCTTACAGAAAAACAAACAAAATTTCTGCTTTCTACATTCATCCCGTGAATACATAAGCATGAGCAATTTTGCTCACGTTTCAAAGCACGGCTATTACTAAAAAGGAAAATTATATACATGCTTCAATATTTATGGAACCAGGGAATTATGTTGTTCTTAACAATCAAACTGCCTTTTACATCTGTGCTTCTTGCCAGTTTCCTGAAACATACTAATACTGTAATGAATGTAGAAAATGCTAGCACCAACTACTTGTAAAAATGTAGGATAGAAAATGACTAATTTTGATAATGCCTAAGAATGTGTGATGGGAGATGAGTAAGGATTTCAGACTCAAAAGCTATGTGTCCCTGCGGTGAGTAATTGTTTTGAGGTATAAGCAGGTATCTTTTCTGGGTTCCCACCCCACACCCTGATGGTAAAGGTAGAGGAGTAAATGTTATTTCTGGACAGGTAAACAGTCATGATAATCTTCCAGGATTGTAATCACTGTTGTTCCACTGTTCAGTTTAATTATTTTAAGTGGAGATATTTGCACGTATGTGATTTATATCAAGCTGTGTTCTGGATAAATGTGCTGACTTTAAAGCCAGCTTCCATGAACTGCAAAGTACTCAAGAGGATATCGATGGATTAATTCTGATACTGTCCAGTCTAACTGGCTTGAGTGGTTTGGGAGTTTAACAGAGAAGACATTATGAAAACATTAGGGCTAAATACTCTTGAGGGACACTGCAGTAGCCAAGAGTTATGTGATCTTTTGTATGTCTGGCACTGAAGGCTTAATTGTTTTGGTTTGCTTTTTTCTCAAGACTGCATTTACCTACAATTCTAGTTAAGAAAACCCTCCCTTTATGCTGTCTCTCTGAACTTTTGGGATAGTCTTCTGAGAATTCTGCTTATTTTGTGTTGATAGCTTTATGTTTCACATGGAAAGCATGCCTGTAACACTCCAGTGAAAACATAGCTTTTGAAGATCTCCCATGGATGCAGTCAAACTTTTAAATGCTACTGTTGATAATAGGTCACTTAATATCATATTCTTCTCACGGCCAATAGGAGGCACATATTGAATACATGAAACAGGGTCATTTTCTTTTTAATACTGCATAATGATCTCCCCTTTACTTGTTTTAGTTTGAGCTCCTGGAGTCTACTGAGTCTTGCTGTCCTCTCTAACCTAATTCTCAGTTTCTGGAAGAGCTTTGGACAGACAAGTTTGTTGTTAAGAAAGTTAAATCAGGTACTTAGCCCTCCTTTTGACCTAGTCCTTCTAACACTCTTGAATGGGGCAAAGCTGGTTGTGAAGAGGTGCTGGTGCTCCTGAGCTGTGGAGGTGTTGGAAACAGCTGCCTTCCTAACCCACAATACTTCCCTGCATGCCTTTAACTTCCACTTCCTGTTATTAACCTTAGACTGTTCTAATAGTCTCATTACTGGTGTAGCCCTTTGCAAAGTGCTGCTGGGTAGAGGTGCCAATTCCACACATTCATTGTGGAAGATTCTCTTTCACCATCCACCAACAAGATAGATGTAATTTAGTTAAAGCTGTGCCATTTTGGGCCAAATACTTGGAGTTAAATATGCAGGCCAGTCACTGTGCCTTCAAGGAGTACAGCCACAGTGGAGAAACTTTGTACTCCCTATCCACAGGCTCTTGAAAAAGCTACATGTTAGCTCCCAGAGTCTATCGTCAGCCAAGTTTTAAGATATACAGACATGCTGTTTAGAGCAAATCCTCACACTTGGGCCTCCTCCAGCATACTGAGGGAATTAAAGTGCCTATGAGGGCTGACCTTTTACTACTCAGTGAAAAGTTGTAGTATATATATACAAACTCTGAATCATAATGATGTGGACTTTTGATTAACAGCTCTCAATACAAAAATGCAATATTCATGTTTGTTTCTTGCTAATTATTGTTCAAGTGTTGTCCAATTATCATTCCAATATGCTTTATACAAGACTATATCCTGCAAAGGGACTAAGTTCCCTGGCCCTGAGCCAGAAAAACACTTAAGCACATGCTTAAGTCCTGCTGATCTCAATGGAATTTTGCAGTGCATAAGTGCTTTTCTGGCTCACAGCCAGAGAGCTTAGCACAGTCCAAGATCCAGACTTTTAAAGGGGATCAGTTCTAGAAATGTTCTGAGCCCCCAGTGATCAACCCTTTCCATTTACTAAAGCATGGCCAGGATGGGAGTGGGGGGATGGTAAGGAAATTTAAAGAAATCATGTAGGAAATTTAAAATAGTACAGGATGTATTCTTTTAGTGTAAATAATTTACTTAGAGTCAGTTTCATGGTTTCTTTTTGTGATGTAAATGATTTTTTAAAAGCCAGATGTGCAGAGGGTTCTTAGTTTTGGGGCTAGAATGGCATAGTCCTTTAGTGAAAGACATCTGAGAAGTATGTGAGTGAGTGACTTGCCAAATGCCTGTTTATCAACTTAATTGCATGCTCCTCCTGGAGACTGCATGCATTTCTCTCAATGTCCATGTAATTACTTTTTACCAAAAACCAATAAGATGTGTAAAACACCTGTGCGAGTAATACAAATACCTTGCATAAAATAATTGCATTTTCCTCTGTCCAGACCAGACACTGTATATGTGCTTTAACTAAACCCTGTTCTTATGTTGCTGAGTATCTGAGTATTCAAAGTTGGTGATGCTTCAACTTGTTATCACCCATGATCAGACGTAAAACAAAACAAAGTTCCAGTGCACAGGGTCAGAAGTTCAGCAAACAGTTATCTTCCACTCAAATATGTACCTACCTACACACAACTCCAAGAGATATGATTAATGAGGCAAGGATCCTGCCCTAAAAGCAGTTAGAGAGTTAAGGACTTGTTCTAGAAAAAAGGCTCATTCAAGCATACTGAGTAGAGTGAGATTAGTAGGAAACAGCTTATTCCAAGAGCTTCAGAGAAATCAAAATGTCATACACCATTAGTCTTCTTGCTAAATCAAAATGTCATACACCATTTTAGTCTTCTTGCTAAAAATCCTGTGAACACTCTCACAAACACTTCGTTCTTTAAGGCATATTGGATAATTGCGAGCTTACTCTTCCTGCCATAGCATCACTCCCACTTCCTAGGAACTATAACCCGATAGCTAAATTAAATTAATATTCATGTTTGTTTGCTCATGAACTAGTAATGCCTTGTGGTGTCAGAATGTCAGAAGAGAAAAGAAGACAACAAAATCCATTACTGAGTCAGGATCTCTGATCCCTGGCATTCTTCAAATAGCCTGTCTTTTCTACAGCTTGTCAGGGAAAAAAAAAAAAACCAAAACCCCTGGGTTAAAAACACTGATGTTTGTTGAAGAGAACGTTGTGAGGATATTGTAAAGGGATATGAGAGTTAACCAAAATCCATTCCAACTACAAGTGAACTGTACAACATTTAGATCAAGGCCATTGAAGACTGAGGTCTGGTCTACGCTTGCCACCATTTTTGGTGGCAGTCAAAGGAGATATGCCAGCTATGTGTAATAACTTGCATATCTGCCTTTGACTCTAACTCATGCCTACCACCATGGTTCCACTGTGCTGAGCTGAAGGGAAATGCCATTGCTTTAACTCAATGCTACTCTTCTTGGAGTTACTGAGTTGAACTCCAGATTGATCGAGTAAGTGAGTAAGTCTTGACTGACTGGCTCAATCAAAGCAGAGTTCAAACTGCCAGCGGTGAATTTGCCACCACCAGCGTAGACTTGGCCTAGGAATAAGATGTTAGTCTTGGTGCTTGCACTAAGAGAAGGTGCTTAGATACTATAGTGGTGCGAGTAGAATGAACTCCTTTAAAGAACAGAACACAGTGGTGCTCCAAAAACATTTTAATAGAGTTGATGAGACAGTCACTTCAGTGAGAAAAAGATGATCATAAGCTCTTTGGGGAATTGGGCAGGAAACGCTTTTCCCATCTTCTAACAGTGTGAGATTTCAACAAGGGTTCTGTGCTGGAGAGGGTTGAAACCAAGAACTTTTATCATTTTTCACAAAAAGCCAGAGAGCAGAAGCAGGCATCTGTATCTGGGTCTCCCACATCCCTGCTGAGTGTGCTTATCCCCAGGCTAGTAGCTATTCTCAGTCTGTCCAGTTGGAGCCTTATAACTAATTAAATATTGATTGAACCTGGACTGGAATCTGATCTCTCACAACCCTACTCAGTGCCCTCACCCCAAGGATATGAAGTCTCAGGCCCAATGAATGTTAAATTTATATATAATGGAATAGCTCCAACAGATGAGAGAGAGTGTGTCATGTCCAAATAGCCTATAGCTCAGAGGTCACTCTTCAGGGATGGGGGAACACCCTGGTTTTAGTTTCTGCTCTGAATCAGGCAAAGCAGGTTAGGAGCTTCTCCCACCAGAAATTCCATCTGGACCTGGGAAGCCATCACGATGAAAGTTTAATCAAAGTTGACCATTTCCTATGACAAGTTTCAGCATTTTCCAGCAAAAGACGGCCTTTGTAGTTCCAGCAGAGACCATTTTTGTTCAGCACCTAGTATAATAACCCATGATGAGGTATTACTGCAATAGGATATAAACACCACAACATTAACAGAACCCATGTACCTACCCATGAATTTTAAAGAAAAACCGAGAGGTTTACCTGTCAGGCCACAACACTTTAGCTTCTGCTTTCCCAAACCTCTGGCATTGCAAACAATGAAATGCCAGCTCCAGATTTTAACAAGGTCATCAAATACAGCAAGGGAAATAAGCTGATCTCTTGCCTATACAATCTCTACCTCTCAACTTTCAATTTCATTAGCAATGTTATGTAACTGACTACTGGATCTTGGCAAGGCTTATTCTAATTAGAGTAAAATCTTTATTTAATAGGAAAGTCTGTTTTAGCTCCTCTCACTCTCCCTTTAGGATGAGTTTAATTAAACCTGTTAAATGTCCAACACTAATGAGGATAATGAAATCCCTGAGAGTAGAAGAGTGAATCAAACAAACTAGTTATAGAAGTGTAAGCTGGCATTTGTTTACTGGCTTAGAAGTCCAAATGGTATACTTAAAGCTGCTCCTTTTCTTATTAATCAACTCAACTACACTGATAACAATGTATAAAATAAGGTCTGTGCCAGATAGCCTAAGAAAAGGGAAGCACCCTCACATATACAACAGCAGCAGTGACAGCATGAGACTTACAGGGTGAATGTGAAGGCACTTCTAAGGAAAGACCAGAAGAATTTCTTTACTAATAATAGGAAAGGGCCAGATTCTGATATCTTTACTAGCATTATTCCACCAATAAGGGCATTGGAATCTGGTCCCATTGTATCACCTAAATAAGAAAAGCTATTCTGATGATATCTCAACCCTTAACTGCCCAATTAAAACACATTGGCTATGTCTATATTGTACAGCATTTTCGAAAAACTCTTTTCAAAAAAATTATTTCAAAATATATTTGGAATAATTATCTCAAAATAACTTTTTTCAAAAATGCAATTTTGAGAGAACAGTCCAGGGACCGACCAGCTCCTTGTCGCAAAACACTCAACTTTTTTTTTTCCCCCAAAAGTGAAAGTCTACACCAGACTTCCTTTTTCGAAAAAAAAGAAAGCCAATGGAAGAGATAGGCAGGCTTTTTTGAAAAAGCTGTCTCAAAAAAGGTTTTTTTTTTTGTTTTTTTTTTTTAACTAAACCAGGTTAGTGTTCGCAAAAAAGCGCTTTGGTATTTCAAGATACTGGTGCGCTTTTTTGAAAAAGCTAAACGCAACATTTATTTTGAAATAAAAAGCCTTTTTCAAGATTGCCTTTTTTAAAAAAAAGGCATCACTGGATGTGGCAAAGGCTTTTTTCAAAAAAAGCCTGCCTATGTCTTTCATTGGCTCTCTTTTTTTTCTTTTGGAAATAGAAAGTCTGGTGTAGACTTTCACTTTCGGGGGAAAAAAAAGCCGTGTATTTCAGGACAAGGAGCCACCCCAGGACTGTTCTCCCAAAATAGCATTTTTGAAAAAAGCTATTTTGAGGTAAGTATTCCAAATATATTTTGAAATAATTTCGTCAAAAAAAGTTTTTTCAAAAATGGTCTGCGATGTAGATGTAGCCATTCAGAGCAAAAAGAGAAGTAAAATAACCAATAAATTGTTTTAAGTTATTAATCACATTGCAGTAGTGTATACTTGAAGCAGACTTTGACAAATCTGCTGCCTACCTAAGGACCAGCCTCAAAACTGATGAACCTAGGTGTGCAGCAATGAAGGGGCCCTGACACCAAAAGACTGTAAAAAAAAAAAAGTACAATAACAATTCTGAATGGTTTTACTCTTTGCAAGACTTATGAACACCATGGGGTTTTTGAGTAATTTTTACCATAGCTGTGAATTACTATTTTCCACAAACATCTTCTAAATTTGGTTACTGATACAATGTGACTTCTTGCTCCATGCAGCAGATACTAGAGACAACTTAACCGAAAAAAACCACACAGTTTTTAAAGTCTACTCCCGAAGAGTAGCCGTATTAGATTAGTTTGGCAAAACAAACAAGGAGTCCTGTGACACTTAAGGACTCCTGTGGCATTGTTCCCACATCATCAAAGCATCTGACAAAGTGGGATTTTCTCCCATGGAAGCTCATTTGATAAATAAATTTGTTAGTCTTTAAGTGTCACAAGGCTCCTTGTTTCTTTTGCTAAACTCCACTTGTGCAATGCTAAATAATATTGCCCAGTGGCATTCGGATTTGCCTCTGTGGGATAGAATCCTTCAAAGTTTTGAGTAAATGTCATCATGGCAAATCCCAAAGTGGCCCCTTTAAAAACCAAGCACCATTCGGATACATCTTTGGCAGGATGCTTAACATGGTTTGGATGTATATTTAGTTTATGTCCATCACTGGCAAGTCTTGCTGAACTACCAAACCTATGTTTTGACACTGACATGATCCTTGGCCTAGTATGATAGATTTGGTTGGAAGGAACTTCAGGAGGTCACCTAGTTCAACTTCCTCCTTAAAGCAGGACCAACTCAATTAAATTGTCCCATCCCATGTAGCAGCACTACTTCACACACATGCTTTGCTTGGTCTCTTGTTCAAATATATCCATTCTAAAATAGTCGCCAGAACTGAGTAGGTGCTAAATAAACTCCAGTGTGACCCAATTTTGATGACATTACATCACTAAGAGAAGATCATGTTTTGCACTATAGGCTACAATCAGCTTTTGCTATTGATCATGTGTGGTTGTGACCCTAAGCACCTTCTGCTCATACCCTACACACTGTTGTCAGATTGTTAGCCTTTAAGTGCTGCAGGACTCCTTGTTTGTTTTACTGAACTAGACTAACATAGCTGCCCCTTTGGAACTATTGTAATAGACTTCATATAAAATAAGTCTTGTGAGGTATCATTTGAAGACTAAAACCTTGCTGCTCAATAATATCATGGTGAAATTTGTGTAGCAACATTATATGTATAGTTATGGATTCCTTCTGTATGATGTCACGGCACATGCTGAAACTCAGACAACTCTCCCTAGGCAAAGGTAGTTAATCATGTCCATTCTAACCAAAGGAAGGAGCTCCAAAGGGGCAGCCGTGTTAGTCTAGTTCACTAAAACAAATGAGGAGACCTGTGACACTTAAAAACTAACATTTATTTATTGCATGAGCTTTTGTGGGAGGAAAATCCCACTTCATCAGGTGCTGAAGTGGGATTTTTCTCCCACAAAAATTCATGCAAGAAATAAATTTGTGAGTCTTTAAGTGCCACAGGCCTCCTTGTTTGTTTTAAAGAAAGGAGTGTTTACCTTGAGTTCTATATAACTGGTAAACAGGACTTCAAGACAGCAGAAGGAGGAGATGGCAGGAAATATTTCAAACAAGCAGTAACGACGTCACTGATCTGAACTGTACCTTAGAACATGACAGTGGTGCACTGTTGTTTCAATGTAGTTTACCATTTTGGAACAATCTTCATAAGCTTTTTTCAGGAAAGACAGAAAGGGGTGTATAATAAACAACAGCCAGCACAACAGCAATGACGCCAGATTTTCCACATTTGTTATGCTATAGAACAATGGGGGTTATAAAAGATACTTAACATGCCTCTGTCTAATCAAAGCTGTTTTTATAGTGAACCTTCTTGTTATGATAGACAGCCAAAGTCTAAAGTGCTGCATTACTTTTATCAGTGGATACATACTGGGTGTTGCTGACTTGGTTGGCAACACTTTTTGTGGCAGAGGCACCGAAACGTCATATCACAGAAGGAGAGAAAAGAAATTCTATGGTTGGTAGATATGGACTCAGCATTATAGACAACATTGTCTCTTTTGATCATGACCCACTGCTGTCCTGTGCAGCTGGAAGCAGGGTCAATCCTAAAACTTGTGGGGACCACAAGGAAGAGAAGGCCGAAAGGTGGTAGAAAGGTGTCTGGAATCAGACCATGGATTACCTTCCTGCCAGTCCTGCTGTTGGAACCGAGGTAGACATTAAAAAGCCTAGAAATGAGTTGTTTACGCCCCTTCTGCGTCTGGAGGAGAAACCAGAACTGGCCTATGGTCTGAGAAGCTGGCTCCAGAAAGAGCAGGACTCAGGCAGGGCCTTGTCAAAATCAGACTATTGTACAATTTAGAAACTAGTTTAGTTAATTCACTGCAACATTCTCCCAAGGATGCATAGGTTAAAAAAACCCTAACTTTCTTACTGTATGTAACCCCTCTGCCAGGGCGCACTGGCAGGATAAGAGCTGGGTTCTATTTCTAGGGTTTCCCAATAGTGTAACACCACCAGCCAGCTCAAGCCCCCACCCAGATTTCTGAGGAATGTTGCACTTTTCCCAGGGCACGCCAAAGGGGTAAGGCTTCCCCACTCGCAAGCACAAGTCTGAGTATAGTAAACAGAAATTTTAATAATAGTAAAACAAAAAGGCAAAAGACCAAATAACAGAGATCAACACTAATCTAGAAAAATTAGTATAGAGCAAAGTTCCCAACAACCCACACTGCATAACAGAACATACAAACTTAATGGCAAAACTGGCACTGATCTGGAAAATCAGTGCTAACTGGGCTCCTGACCAAGCCTAGGGTACGTAAGGAGTGTCTTTCATGCCAGCTGTTTGCTGACACCATCTACTGGTCACTCACTCTATCCTCTAGAACTGTTCCTTGGCTCCGCCCGCTGTCCACCAGCTCCACCCTCCGGTCACTCACGCCACCCAGCTCACCAGTGGCCACTCTCACCGTCCGCCGGCTCGACCCTCCAGTCACTTGCAGTGGCCAGCCCGCCACTCTCACCATCCACCAGCTCCACCCACTGTCCACCAACTCCACCCATCTCAGCTCAAAAAGAGAAATTTCTCTCTAGTGATTTTTGGTCAGAGAGAGAGTTTGCTCTTCTCCCTGGTGATTCCAGCTCTTACGTAGATATAAACAGCTATCTCTATCTAAATGACAAAAGCCTCGCAGAAGGCTTAGCCATAGCTATCAAAAGACAGGGGAAGCAATAGGAGGAGAGACCAAAATAGGCTTGAACCCCCACCCCCGTCTCTTTCCAATTCCTTCAGGCTGAAACATGCAATCACCCTCCCTACAAGCCTCTTCTTAACTAAGGGTTGTTTTTACCCTTTAACTAATTCAGATAGATAGATTTCCAACAAACATAGAGTAGTAATTCACAAAAAGACAGTATTTCATATTTCCCCTGAGTAGAATTACAGATATTAATAGATTTGTGAGCAGACTAACCCCAAATACCATTACCCACTATACCCTGCACTGAGTATGCTAATCAGCTAATTGTGCTCGTTGTATCCATGCTAATACAGGACCCATGCAGATTAGTTGCCTTACATGTATAATTCACAACTGTTAGCTGTTAGTTTAAACTAGCTCAGTAGAAGACCCTGTAATCTGTTGGGTAGTGTCCCCTAACCCAAAAAAGACTAGTGCCATCTCCAAAGAGTCTCTCAAGGAAGAGTTTATCCTCAACAGAACAAAACAGTTCAATGTATATAAATTTCCAAAGAGAGAGACATGTTAGTCTAGTCCAGCAAAAAAAAAAAAACAACAAACCTCCTTGTTTTTCTTCAATGTATATAAAACCAGTCTTTCCCCAGACCTGGATCTTCTGCAGGGACTAGAGACCTTTCCCCTTGCATCTTTCTCCCTTGCTCCAGAACCTGCCACAGGAGCCAGCCCTAATTCCTACATCTTTCTTCTAGCTGACCAGTCTCAGGCCATTACAGGGATCTCCTGATCCTCTCTCAGCTGGTCTCACTGACCAGAGCTGGTAGTTTCCAGGCCCTGGGCCTTAAAGGGGTAGGTTACTCTGTGACATGCATTTTTAAACCAATTTAGTTAAATTGGTAACTTGTGTATGAAGACAAGATAGGTGCTACTTACAGGGTTAATTGTCCCCCCACCCACCCACTGCTGGCTCACTGGCAGGGCACGGGGGATTTAGCGTGCAGAAGCAGGAAGGAGCTACTCTCTCTGACATCAATAGCTGTCAGGAGAGCTAAAAATATTACACACAGTCTCTATCAGCTTACTCACATCAATACACATACTTCTTCCCATAGGTTGGCTGTGTGTAGGAGGCAGGATTATGCCTTATGCAGTCAAGATTTTTGATTTTTTTAAAATGACTGTTCCACAGCCCCATCACATATAGTAAGTAGTTGGCCCAATTATGTAGACTCAAGTGGCTGCTTATCTGACTGGCATCCAGAAGCCCAACCTTTTGAGATTTGTCTATACCCCTTAGCCTGACCACTTATTTAGACTTTGCAGATTGAATTGCTTATATAATGTCAACAGATATTGATGTTTATTTTTAAAGTATTTTTTTAGCTTTTTATCCATTTAAGTTTCCACAGCAGCTGGAAATTACAGGAGGAAAAGACAATTATTTCGTGACAGTAAACACTGAGATTAAAAAAGTTTAAAGCTTTATTATTATCAAAACACAAAGTGTCAACTTCATAAATCAAAATATACAGAGCAAATAGCCGTAAGTCAAACTATGTTCTCAAGCAGCATTGTCTTACTTTGCCAATATTAACACTTCCATTGAGGGTATTTCATCAGCTTATGTGCAGAGGGTAAAATCAACATATACTGCCCAGTGTGTTTTTTCCAAGCTTACTTACAGTACACCTGTGCAGCTGGACTCTGTGACTTGTACAAGTCTGAGGAGGGATCATGCCTTCCAAAGAGAATAGGAATAAAAGTGCAGGGGAACAAAGTCAGATATAGCCTATGTATGAGCATGGAAAAGGTTTGTCTGAAAGCTGCACACAGCCAAAAATGGCTCTCGGTCATGTTAATTTCCACATCACAGGGTAAGATGTTTCATCACTAATCCAGCATGATCTTAAAAGTATATGTGCCTGGCATGTATGGAAATAGTGAGCTCTATATTTACAATTGGGCTGAAAATGATAAAACTTGGGTTAAAGAAATTGTACAGCATTCATGCATGTGATCCAAGTATAGAGGATAAAGCAGTGCCAAAGTAGCAGAGCTGGCATTATGAAGAAACTTCCTGAATGTTTCTGAAACAAACAAAGAGGATTTCCAGAAAGTTATGAGTAATCATTTAACCTTATGCCTAGCAGAATGGCTGGAAGGGAGAGAAACTATCTTGAGTTAGTGAGACAAGATTTTAAACAAACAAACTCCAGTGATCAGGCTAAGGGGAGAGAAAATGAGCTGAAAACGGCACAAGAATTCTGGCAGAGAGAAATTAACCCAGGAGATCTATAAATATTGACCAACTATTAACAAAGCCGAGAGTGAGCGAAGCCTACTGAGTCTACACTGAGAATTTCAACCTCAGGACACTGCCAACACCAGTCAAGCCTCCCCTCTCCTCTAGAACTCTCCAGTTCTCACTACCTACCTTAAGATAGCATTGAGATTGGCCTAGTATCCGTAAATCTTTCTGCAAGGCTACCAGGGCCACTTCCAATATCAAACCCTGTATCCGGGGATTTGGTATTATATGGGATCTGTTAATCTCAACACAACATCGGATGACCTTTTTAACTGTTCTATCTCAGTCAAATCAGAGCTCTGTGACTTCTCACATCCGTATCTGTCCTGTGCAAATGCAGGATAAGACACGAAGGAAAAAAAACAGATTACAAATGGAATTTAAATACCAGTTTTCTGACATTGTTAGAAAGTAGTCATGTTTGGGCTTCAGACATAAAATATTGTTTTTTATGTGGTAAACCGCAGAGTTGGGACTTGTTAATTCTATATGATTTACTTTTTTTTTTTTTTTAGATAAACTGGTTCTGAGGCACACATTATTCCTAGTTTCAGAATGCCTGTAAGCAATGTTTTAATATGGGGTTATTTTATTTTTAGACTCTTAAATCTGTAATTGCAAACATCTGTACGCTTTATTTCCCCTCCACCTAACCATCTTTCCTGCAGAAGAAAATATAAAAGAAACAATGGTTGATGTTTTCTTTAACACAGATACACACATACACACAGAGTTTTATTACAGAACCCTCTTATGCTTCCAATCTAAAACGTTTAGCTCCACTGTGTTGGGGAGGAGAAAAGGACAGCTGTCTGTCAGTATCAATCTAGTCTGAGAACACAAACCTGCTTCTTTATGCTTTGATCTTGTGGTGATAAACAGAAGAACAACTCAAAACAAAGCCATTTTTTTTTCTTTTTGGCTCATGCAGCTTGAAAATAAACTTTTTTTTTTTACAACCTGCCTGTATGCTGACACCTTAACTTGCGTAAACACTTGCTAAATATATCACAGTACCCTCCTTGCATCCTGTTTCGGTGGTTCTACTTGCAGTGCAGGAAGACAGTGTTTGTGTAAGACTCCAGTTAACGTTCCCAGTAGCAGAAGTTATCACATTAAGATGGGAAGGGAAAAAAAAAAAAAGCTTTAGATCTGAGTTGAGGCCTGATTTTAACTTCACTTTATACTAGTTTAAGTTAAGAGAAGCTATTGAAACCAATGTAAAACTGATATTATATCAGACCACAAGCATCCCAGTCATGCCACACTGAAATCAATGGCAAGTTCCAAAGTGGCAGCTGCATTAGTCTAGTAAAGCGAAAAAAAGCAAGGAATCATGTGGCACTTAGAAGACTAACACATTTATTTATCTCATGAGCTTTCATGGGAGAAAATCCCACTTCATCAGACACTTTGAAGAAGGTTCAAAGCGTCTGATGAAGTGGGATTTTCTCCCACAAAAGCTCATGAGATAAATAAATCTGTAAGGATATGTCCACACAGGACTTTTATTTTGAAACAACACTGGCTGTTTCAAAATAAAAGTCCCTATGTCCACATGACATTTTCTTGTTTCGAAACGAGGGAGCTCCTCATTTCGAAACAAGAGTCCTCCTTTCGAAACAGCTTCAACTACTTTGCTTTCAAAAGGAGGGTTATTTTGAAACCAGTTATTTCAAAATAACGTTGTTTGGACCTTCCTCCCAGGGCCTTCCTCCCAGGGTACATAGTACCCTGGGGGGAAGGTCCCACCCCCCCAGCACCCAGGCCAGGGATCAGCACCGTGGCCAGGGTGCTGAATGGAGTGCAGGGGGTCTGAGGGTGCCCCAGCCGGCTTCCCCCTGTTTCCGCTTGCTGGGAGCAGGGGGGGATGGGTGCCTCAGCCGCCTTCGCTCCCTACCCCTGGCAAGGGGAAGCGGGGGAAAGCCAGCTGGGGCACCCTCAGGGCTCTGCCCCCACCCAGGCTGCGGGAGAGCTGCCAGCCCCGCAGCCCGGTCAGGGGGACTGCAGCCCCCGCAGGGTGGCCACTCCAGATGCACCTCACCCCGCCGCTGAGGCTGCCCCCAAGCCCGGGGTGCCCCACCCCTTGGGTTCCCTAGCATCACCCCACTCCTGCTGGGGGCGGGGCCAGGGCTACCCCGCCCCCGGGCTTCCCCGGCCACTTCCTGACCCAGGGAATCCCAGGCATGAGGCGGCCCCGGCCCTGCCCACGGCAGAAGCAGCGGGGAGGCCAGGGAAGCCCCCCACCGCGGCAGAAGCGGCGGGGGGGGGCGCCGGGGAATCCCAGGGATGGGCGGCCCCAGCCCACACAAGCCTCCCCGCCCCTCCCCTCCCCTATCTCGAAATAGCATGTCCACTGTTGGTATAATAAAACCATCTTTGAGAGAGGTACTAGTTACGTCAGCAAGGAGAAGCTTTCCCCACCAATACAGTGCTGTCCACATGAACACTTAGGTTCTTTAATTTATGTCATTCAGAGGGATAGATTATTCACACCCCAGAGCGATATAAGTTATACAGACAAAAGTGGTAGTGTGTACAAGCTCACAGTTATCTGTTAGGGAGTGGGAGGTAGAGCACACACCGGGGCTCAGAGGCAATTTTCTCCACTACTCTGATTGTCCACTAGCATAAAAGTCCCTTAGCGATGCTAGTGATATAAATTAGAGCAGCCTCTATGCTGCTCTGATTCATTCTGGGGCCTGCCTGTTCTGAATATGTTAAAGGGGACACTTATAGTGTCAGAGAAACATCTAGGGCATTAGTCCAGGACTAACTCAAAGGATGGAGGATGTTATCTACTGATACACTCACCACCTAGTGCCTCATGGTAGTCTTCCTTGGTGGTCACAGAATCACAGACTAGAGTTGGAAGGGACTTCAGTAAGTTATCTAGTCCAAACCCCTGCTCGAAGCACGAGCAAGCCCAGTTAAGTCATCTTAACCAGGACTTTGTCCAGCAACATCTTAAATCCGCTAAGATGGAGATTCTACCACATTCCTAGAAAACCAGTTCCAGTGTTTCACCACATTGCTAGTGAAAAAGCTTTTTCTAATACTCAACCTAGATCTCCACCACTGCAACTTGTGACCATTGCTCCTAGTTCTGTCATCTAAACTGAGAACAGCCTAGCTCCAGCCCCTCTGGAACCCCCTTTCATGTAGTTGAAGGCTGCTATCAAACCCTCCTTCATTCTT
>ML682018.1:21383892-21474227 GCA_007922195.1 Podocnemis expansa
CGTGCCGGGAGAAGGGATCTCTGCACAGGGATGCAGCAATGCTCCCCGTGCCGGGAGAAGGGATCTCTGCACAGGGCTGCAGCAATGCTCCCCGTGCCGGGAGAAGGGATTCCCCTCATGGGGAGCGCGGCTGCAGCCCCAGGCAGGGATCTCTTCCCAGCGCTTGGCAAGCAGGGCTCCTGCCAGACTGGGGATCCTGTCTTTACACCCAGGAAGTGCCTGGAGCCCCATGGGGCTGTACTCCCCATGCCCAGGTGGTGGGGTGGCTCTTTTGGGGCTGCTTGCCCTAGATGCTAGAAGGCTGGTCTTCCTTCCAGGGTGCCATGCACCCTGGGAGGAAGGTCAACCTGTGTTAATTCAAACTAACCTTAGTTTGAATTAACATGACTACACAGTGTCAATTTGAACTAGAAGGTTCAAAAAGATGGTCGCTTCAAAGTTACACGGGTACTTTTTGTAACTTCAAAGTTTTGTAACTTCAAAGTGTCCTCTCTTCAATTCAACCTAAGGAAAGCCTTAGGTCGAATTGGGAAAACTCTGTGTAGCCATGCCTATTTTTAAATTCGACCTCATGTTTATTAGGTCGAATTTAAGTGTGTGTGTAGACATACCGTTAGTCTTTAAGTGCCACAGGACTCCTTGTTTGCTTTACTGAACTGGACTAACACAGCTACCCCTTTGGAACTATTCAAACTAACTCACTCGTGCTAATGGAGATCAAATGACATGCTAATATTGTTGTATTTGCTTATGTGTAACCAGTTTTCTGCTATTTACATTGCATATATCCCCATAATTATTTACATTATGTATACCCTTGTAATTAGATAACCTTAGATTAAATGGTATGCAATTATGAGAGTGAATTCATGAAAACTAGTGAAAGGAATACCCCTTTCTTTGCTATTACAAACATTTGCATTTGTGTCTAACTCTGTAAAAAAGTATTCAGAGAAATCTTGGGAAATGTTAATGAAGAACTGTAACTGGAAATGCTAATTACAAAGCAAATGGTCATTGTGTAAGTAAAAACACTTAGCAAATTGTAGTCTGGAGAATGTGCTGCAAGGAACAATTCAAATGAACATCCTTCATCTCTAAACTATTTGAATTCTAACAAGGTAGAAAAACTGAACAAGACAGATCTCCAGAGTTCTTCTGGTATAGCCCTGAAAAAGATTTTTGGGAAACAGGCAGTATATCACTGCTACCATTTAGAGTGACAGAGTGATTTATCTTTTATATTTTACACACTTTGACCTCTCTAACTCACTTCCTTTTCTTCACTAATAAACTTTAAGTTAGTTTACTAGAGACTTTGCTGCCAGCATTTTCTTTGGTGTGAGATCCAAAGTACCCATTGATTTGGAGCTAAGTGACTGATCCTTGGGGACTGGGAGAAACGTGATTTGGTATGATTTTTGGTTTATGTGACTATTTATCACTAAGTCCAGTCTGTCTGTATGACAAGATAGACTGAGGAGCCTCAGGGGGCTGTCTGACTCCATAGTAAGACTCATATAGTGATTGTGGAGTTCATATTTGTTACTAAGACCCTGCACCACTACAGGGGTGCAGGGCCGGGGGCAAATCGGCCAGTGTGGGCCCCCCCACTCACCAAGGGAGGGGTGAGCCAACCCAGAGGCTGGTCCCACACTCCGGCCCCTCCTCTGACCCAGCCACTCTTCCCTTGAGGGCGGAGGGAGCCGGTTCAGGGCCTGGGCTCTGCTCTCCCACCCCGCCTCTGGGCTGGCCCTCTGTGCGCCCATGGCAGAACAGCCAAACCACGGGAGGAGCAAGAGAGTGGGGCCAGCCTCTGGGCTGGCCTACTACAGCCCTGGGGTGGGGCAGTTCAGCTGTGAGCAGAGGCCAGTTCTGTCGATTCCCTGCTCACCCTGCCCTCAGCTCCATGCCAAAAGCAGCAGGGAGGGGGCCAGGACAGTGCAGCCATGGGGGCAGCAGTGTGGTCCCCTTGCTGCCCTGCTCACGGCAAGACAGTGTGGGACCCATAATCCCGCGGGGCCAGGGGTGATCGCCCCTCTTACCTCACCCTCCAGCCCCTAGGGATGGCCCTCTTTGATACTGGTTTGGTGAAATCTAATTATAGAATATATCACCCCCTTGAGATGCCTGCCATAGTTCAACAGTCTGACGTAAAACTGATGTCTCAGTTATAAGCCAGCCCAGAGGTTTGGCTGGGGGTGAAAACCACTACAGAGAAGTCTCTAGTCACTTACAGCAAAGATAACCTGTTCTGTTGTATCTGCTTTGCATATGTGCAAATAGGTGTAAAAACTGTGGCGCACCAAATACCCAGCCTGTCTGGTTTAAGACTTCTTTACACAAACAAGTCAGCATAGCTCAGCAAAACAAGGAGCCTTGTGCAGGGCCATCCCTCCCTATGGGAGGTGCAGGGCCTGGGGTCAATTGACCTGCGAGGGGCCACCCCACCACCTCCCCACACTGTGGGGGTGGGATGGGCTTGCCCAAAGGCTGGGTCTGCACTCCCACCCATCCCCTGGTCCAGCCACTCTGCGCCCAAGAGCAGAGCAGGCCAGCCCTGGGGCTGGGCACTGCTGTCCGACCCACCCCTGGGCTGGCCCTCCCCACCCCAGTGCAGAACAGCCGGCCCAAGGGAGGGGCAAGAACGCAGGGGATGAGGCGGGCCAGCCCGGAGCAGATGCCAGGTTCTGTGCTCCCGCCTCTCCCCCCCCCGCTGCCTTTGGCTGTGTGCCAAAGGCGGTGGGGTGGGGGGCAATGCAGCTGGGGAGGGGGCAGCGGTGCAGGTCCCACACTGCCCTGTTCACAGCAGGACAGCGTTGGGTCCACGGAACCACAGGGCCAGGGGTAATTGCCCTTCTTGGCGCCCCTCCCCGAGGACAGCCCTGGTCCTCAGGCACTTTCAAAGACTAACAAATTTATTTATCACATGAGATTCCATGGAAGAAAATCCCACTTCATCAGCATCTGACAAAGTGGGATTTCTCCCCTGAAAGCTCATGCAATAAGTAGAGCCCTGCATGGATACAAATAAGTGGATCCGTATCTCACCTGCATCCACAAGAAACAGTCCACGGATATCCGTGTTGTATCCGCGGATGAGGATATAAGGCAGAGATCCGTGGATTTGCAAGGTTCTAACAATAAGTAAATTTCTTATTCTTTGAAAGTGCCACAGGACTCCTTGCTTGTTCTATACAAATAATTAGACTGAAGCAAACTAGGGTGAGAATCTAGCCTGCTGTGGTCTAACTGGCTGCAGCCTGTTAGAACACTTTGATCTACTGGAGTTCTCTCTGAAATCTGGCTAGCCCAAAGCCAATTAATGAACTGTCAGTGTCCCTCAGCTGGGTGTACGTGAACAGCAAAACTGCAGCAGGCCAGTGTTTCTATAGAGTAGTTTCTCACCCCCAAGTTGCTGCTATCTAAATGTCTGTGTAGACAAGCCCTTTTAGATTGTAAACTCCTTGAGGCAGTGACAGGCTTTTTGGTCTATGTGTAAACATTGCCTAGCATAATGAAGTCCTAGCCCATGACTTCGGCTCCTAGGATCTACTACAATACAAAAAGAAATAATAATTGTGACTACTGGGGCACAATCCAGAACAGCAGGGATCTGTGTCATCCCTGCCTTGCAACCATGGGTGCCTTAAACTGCCTTGCAGCAGTGGCTCCCACCTGGACTACTCACAAAGCCGTCCAGTATGCAAACTATATCTGGAGTGTCTGTGTATCTGCAGTCTGCCAGCTACACCCTGGTTCTCACTGACCTTGGTTTTACTACAGGCTGACCCCAACGTACCCATGTCCCAGATCTTCCCCCAGGAAATCTGCATCTTGTTTTATCCAGTCTTCTCCTGGACAGAGCAAATATATTAACTCCATTATTCCATTCAGAAACAAATATGCCAGCTTATTACCTAAGGCAGTTATCTGAACACTCCAAATTAAACATACTGGATTAAATAAAATAAATAAAAAGCCTTAATAAACTACAAAGAGCTTTTGAGTGCAAGTAGTAATACAAAGTCAGAGATGGGTAAAAGAAAATGCTTAGTAGCTACTTCAACTATTTTAGCTGCAAAGCAAAGTTTCTCACCACATGTTCCAGCAGAGTACTGATTAAAACTTCAGGACAGAATCACACCTCCTAGACTTCAACAGCTGTTTCCTTTTGTCTTCTAAGATGAGAAGAATGAGGAGAGATGTGCTTGGATCCTTTGTCTTTTTCATAAAGTTTCAGTCTCTTGAAAAATTTCCAGCTGAAACCCTGGGGACAGTACATGTAGAAGGATATTCCTTGCTTTTGTTTTTTCCCCCACCCTATTTGATGAATCTGTTTTCTGCTTAAATGCAAAGTAAGGCAAGCACATGTTCCTTTCTTTATGTATAACAGACCTGACTTCTTGCCTGATCAATGCTGCAAGGTTTGGAACGTGTTAACAACATCATACAGAAATCTTACAACTTCACCTACAGTATTGCCACATATTTTATCAAGACAATACTGTCAAGCAAACTGAGATTTCAAATGATGCTTTCTACAAAGATTATTCCATTAGTTTGTAGGGTGTATTCTGGTCACAATATAATATTTCTTGGATTTATGTAAACGCTAACACTTTGCCACATAAGCTGCTCCAGCAAGATGGTTGCAGCTGTTTTGCTGCAGTACTTCAGTGAGAGCAGGTAGCTAAATGAACAGGAGAAGTCTCCTGTCCACCTAGTGCTGGTTACCTGAAGTGTTTGGTCAGTTTAACTGCATTACTCAGGAGTTGTGGACTTTTCACACCTCAGAGGGACATAATTATACTGATGAAATTTCTTCACTATAAACCAAGCCAACAAGAACTATCCACATGTTTTAGGCACCCACAGTGTCCTTAAAATACATAATAACAATACTCCAGTGTAATGTATGTGTAGCAGTATAATTTAATATACTCAGGTCCAGTTAATCATCCACCTTAAAAGGCCAGGCTGTGATTTTCAAAGCAATGTAACCAACACTGATGTTCAGTTTCCAATAACTTCAACTTCAGTGGAAACTGGGATTCCATCTCTTTGGAAGAATTAAGAACCTCAGCCTCAAAACTTTAAGTACCCTTCCAACATCCTGCTGTTGGTTTAACTGGCAAATCATCTGTTCCCAAAGCACCAAGCGCACTTTGCAAAACAAAAAAGACCCCAAAACAGTATTTGTAATCTGATATCAGCATCTGCTTTGTATCACTGACGCTTGGGTTCTTTTTCCTGCATAGCACAGGATTCTGATGGGGCCCATTCTGTTGCAGTGACATCCTTCATGTGATAAAAAGCATAAAGAATGCTATTTGAAACGAAATGTACAGAGGAAATAAAAACATCCTTTTAAACCAGTCATTTTGAATCTTGATCTGTACCAAGAAGAAACTAAGACAGATCTTGCATATATTTTTGACCCTCAGTGTGGGCAACTCATTGTGGGCAACTCATTGTGATACTTGTAGCTGCAGGGAACTATTTCTCTGCACACTTTTTCAATGCAGGCCACGCTGAGTCGCATGACAGCTGTCACAGCAGTTTAACAAAGAGATAAGTATTATTTTCCCCATATTACATAGGAGGAAACTGAGGTGCAGAGATGTTAAATGACTTAAATATTGTCATAAGCAAATGAAACTCAAAAATTCGTAGTCCTGCCCCTCTTCCCCCGACCACATTGCAGCAGAGCTGAAACTGCTTTTAACTGGACAGAATGTGGTGCTATTCAAGGGTATAAGTCTCAAGACAGCAGTTCTTACCCATATTTGAAAAAACAGAAACCACAACTGTTCCAGGAAATTGCTAGACATGAGATCACATTACATGAACAAATACCCAAATTCACTGTGGATGTTGAAGCTCTTTATACCAATGTCCCACATGAAGATGGACTACAAACCATTAGGACGACTATCCCAGACCATATCACGGCACACCTCATGATTGAATTTTGTGATTTTGTACTTACCCATGACAACTTCAGATTTGGAGATGATTTATATCTTCAAGTCAGTGGTCCCACAGTACTGCTATGGGTACCTGCATAGCCCCATAATATACTAACATTTTCATGGCTGACTTAAAACAGTGGTTTCTCAGCTCTTGTCCCTAAATACCACTCCTCTGTTTATGCTAAAAATCAATGACATTTTCATCACCCGGACCCATGGAATTGAGGCCCTTGAAGAATTCCAGCGACATCTCAACAATTTCCGTTCCATGATCAAACTCAGTCTAGAACTTACCACACAGGAGGAGATCCACTTTCTGGACACTCCAGTTCAAATAAGTAATGGACACAAACACTATCCTATACCGGAAACATACTGTCCACTACAGTTACCTACATCCCTCGAGCTTGCATCCAAAACACACCACACGATCCATTGTCTAAAGCCAAACCCTAAGATACAAGAACATTTGTTCTGATCCCTCAGACAGACACCTCCAGGATTTCTATCAAGCTTTCTTGAAACTACAGTACCCCAAAGGGAAGTGAAGAAACAGAATGGCAAAGCCAGATGGATACTCAGAAGTCAACTTCTACAGGACAAACCAGAAAAGGAAAAACAGAACACTACTAGTCATCAACTACACCCCCAACTCAAACTTCTGCAATATATCATCAAGGATCTACAACCTGTCCTACAAGATGTTCCCTCACTCTCCAAAGCCTTGGGAGGCAGACCTCTCCTTGTTTAAAGACAGTCCTCCAACCTTAAATGGATACTCATCAGCAACTACCCACCATACAACAGAAACAGCAAAGCAGGCACATCCATACAACAAATCCTGCTGCCAACTCTGCCCACATACCAGCACTAATGACACCATCATAGGACATAATCAAACCAGCTACTCCACCAGGGGGCTCATTCACCTGCTCATCCACTGATGTGATACATGCCATAATGTGCCAACAATGTCCCTCCACCTTATACATTGGACAAACTGGACTGCCTCTGTGCAAAAGAATAAATGGACACAAATCAGACATCAGAAATAAGAACATTAAAAAACCAATAGGAAATCACTTCGGTCTTCCAGGCCACTCAGTATGGACTTATCTGTAAGCCTTCTCAGGCATATTTACCCTAGGTCAAGGCTTTAAAGAGAGACTTCAGAGTTAGAATTCATATGCAAATTTGATGCCATCAACTTGGGTCTGGATACAGCTAGCTTTTAATTTCCTTTGACTTATTTTTTAAATATAACAGGCCAGATGCTCAGCTGGAATTATATCGATTTCTATTAGCTAAGGATCTGGCCCAAGGAAAGGATTCTATAAAACAAATGCAGGGGCTGACATCTTACAAATTAAAAGAATTCTGAAGATTCTATAATTTTAGTGGAAGAGATTATTGATGTTTATTTAAGCATTTTTATTCAATTTTTTTTATTTAGACTTCACTGTTGTACAAAGATATGGGTTTTAAGCATCTCCAATTTTTATCAGTTGAGAGTCACAGCTAGGGGAAGTTATGGTGCTCAGACAATGGGGGACTCAGACAATTATTTAACAACAGTAGAGGTTGAGATTCAAAAATGCAAAGCATTATTTACAACCATTAAGACAAGTTCCAAAGAGGTAGCCATGTCAGTCTAGTTCAGCAAAACAAACAAGGAGTTTTGTGGCAGTTTTAAAGACTAACAAATTTATTTATCACATGGGAGAAAATCCCACTTTGTCAGATGCTTGAAGATGGAGAACTTACAGAATGGGAGGAAAATAAATGCAGGGAAGTGTCAGTCATAGTAGGACTGTTAAAGCAGTGCCACGTATCAAAATATACAAAGCAAATATCCTTAAATCAAAATAAGTTCTCAAGTAGCAGTTTTCTTACTTTTCAATCTGTAAATTTAGATTATCATTAGCAGAAATATTTTTGTCCATTTGTGTATGCACAGTGAAATTAACATTTACTGACATTTACCAGTAAAAATCTAATCCTTCCAAAACTACTTATAGAACAAACAGAACAGAACATGCAATTATTCTTAATGACATGACACTCATTCACACATCAAGAAATGTTGTCATGAAGCTCTTGCAGAGGAAGCATGGCATGAAAATATTCTGCCTGTGCTTAGCAGAAATAGTGCATATGCCTGCCAGTTTTCTATAAACACTTTTATTGCTACCCTTTTATAATTAAAAAGCTTTGCCATAATGATTTTGGAGAGCTGCTTTTGGAGCTTTATTGCTTTCAAGTCATGTAGTGTTGAATTGCTTCCTAGTATCAGAGTGTTTCTGAGAAAATGCAGACACTAATATGAAGCACTAATTATTCAAAAGCTATGATATGTCTTTTCTGCCTTACTGTGTGGGTTTGCTACAAATGCAGAGATTCAATCCCCTGGAAATGAAAAAGAATGGTAACTACTTTTTAATGACTTTTAATGTGGTCAGAGATATACACAAACTGCCTCCTTCTCAAGACTGCTTTTCCAAGAAAAGACCACCGATGGGGGCCTTTCCCTCTGTATCTTAGAACACTGCACAGGGTGCACTGTACTTCCTCTTTCAAAGCTTCCCAATCAGGTAGCACCAGTATTTCAATGTGTCTTATTGTGTTCTCCCACAACAGATGAGAGAGGAGAAAGGGCACCTGGCCTTCCACCTGCTGAGAAGGAACATACTGTACTATCTGACCAAACAGTGTGGCAACAAGGAGGCAGAGAAGACAGTTTGTCCTGCAGGACAACAATTATGTATTAACATTGGCTGTAGTATGTCTGGAATTGCAATAAGTTAGATGACATTGGATAAACCCTTGAACATAGGATTCTCTGGGTCCAATGTACACAGGATGCAATTCACAAAAAGGATGGTAGCTTAAATTCTTCTCAGTATAAGTGAAGTCCCTTGAATTCTTCTCAATGGACTGCTGGCTTTGGCTACCACTGCCTTTCTATCCATCCCCCACGGATTTTTCATTTAACAGGGCTTTTTCCAGGACCCACTGCCTGTCTCTATTGTTATTACTATTTTATTATGACCTCTATTATTGTTATCATCATAGCACCCCAAGCCCCAGTCATGGACCAAGACCCACAGAAAAGAAAAAGGACAGCCCCTGCCACAATTTACAATCTGTCTCTCCTGCTAACCTCTGCTTGTGATGAGCTTCTATTAATTTTCCAACTTTAAAAGGACACAGTTCCCAAGTCTATCACATTAATACAGCAGAATCAAACTTTTCATTTTTAAAAAGCCTTTCCAGTTCACCACTGAGATGTGAACCTTAATGCTGACATTGCTGGTGTTTAGCATTGGTCTGTGTCTGATCATTGTCATTTGCTTCTGAAAGCCAGTTTTCTGTTTGTTTTGCTATTGCGTAAGTCTGGTTCTGATGGATATCTGTATCTAAGAGAGTCCCTGTTGCAGGGCAACAGCTGTCCGCAGTTTTTAATACAGAGATACCACAGTGAATCTCACAGGCTAAATATAGACCATGGGATTCAAGGTACATTCCACAGTTGCTCTTAGAGGATGGGACATGAAATCTCTGAAGGCATCACGTCCCATCAAGGGCGACACGTAGACAAGGCTCTTGTTTACATGCTGAGACCTGTAGTTTTGTGGCACATACCATCCTATTAAAGAGGCTGGCGAGTGCAGTCTGGTTATCTTTACCTATTAGTTGGGGCTGCTGGTGTTAATGTACCAACCTTGATCATCAGGCAAGTTTTGCTTCTGTCTGCATTTTAATAAATGCTTTGAAAGGGAACCTATGGAGGTCTTACCAAGAGTATCCTGATTCCCCTTCCTCAACATTCAGCACAGGAATAATGAGTAAGCTTTTTCTGTTTTACGAGGGGATAACCTTAGTCTTATCAATTACCCTAACGTATATGCACTAACTTTTGTGTAAACTGCCCTTTTAAAAGAGAAATTGCCTCTATTTTCTTAACAATAGCATGATCCTTTGGGAACTTACTACATAAATTAAAAATAAAGGATGTGTTGGCCTTCAGAAGACCCCATGTGAGCCTTAGCCTGAGGGTGGAATAGGCCTTTAAGCTGTTCCATAACAACTGTCTCTTTCAGAGGGTTAATTATCTACAGATCCTCTATCTTTAGGAAACAAAAACAAGACCAGCTGATTTGAAAACAATTTTAAAACAGGCTTCCATTTGTGTGTCTGAGATGCCCTTTGTGTGAGGCCACACAAGAGGGTCTGGCTCACATCTCTGCTTACACCAGTCAAAAGTACACAAGCTGCGGGACAAGGCCCCTACCAAAAACTTACCCAGAGCCAGAGAAAGGCTACACCCTATTTATAAACATACAATTATGGCCCACAGAAATATAGATCTAAGTGTGTTTTTGCACACTCTGTTTGTTTGTACTTGTATATTCCTTGAAAGCTGAATTGAAGGAAAGGTTGGTGAACAAACACAACCAGCAATTAGCCATGTGCTTCTTCTGAATTTTCCCCTGTGTTTAGTGTACTTATGTTTAGACATGGGTCTGTATTAGTTTCAGTTCCAAACAGCCACAGACTTCGCAGCTGGCATTTAATTCTAGCGTGGCCTAAATGAAACACCTAAAGGCAGTTCAAATCTGGATCAAAACTTTGCACATCAGGCCCACTTGCAGTTATTTAATAGAATCAGGCCTTCCAAGCAGGGCCGTAACGAGGGCGGAGCCCCGGCCTCCGTATCAGGTGGCTCCATTTCACTGCTCGATTGAGGGCATGTTCCATGATGCTTGCTTCAGGCATGTCCTGGGCACCAAAATACCTAGTTCCGGCACTGCTTCCAAGCATAAGTGCAGTAAATTTTCCCAGGTGTGTGCACCTTACACATCCAGGGATTATTCAAATTTAGGGCAAAGTTTGGCCAAATGAGTCCAGTTTTCAAACTTGGGCATCCAGTTTCATATCTGACCACATAAGTCAGTACATAATACAGATACACTGAAGCCTTAACAAATACATCACAACAAATAGGCATTGAGGAGTTTAAAATGTTCCTCAGGGCCCTTACTGCATTCTCTGAATGTGAAACTGGGCATCTAATTTAGAGATTCACATTCAAATTTCTGCCCATAGTACAGGGTCTCCATTCTCCTATCTAGCAGGTGGGCAATGAGGAATCACATGTTCACTGCAAATCTATTAGCATGTGAATGCAAATATGAATACAAATATACTGAAATCAGACTCCGCAAACAAAACATAGCAAACAAAGGATCATAAATTAAGATACTTACATATTTGTAAGATGCCTGTCAGTCCTGGCAGCATCTCTTTATCCTAGTAGGCAACTAGCATTAAAGGTGCATACTACACGTAAGAGGAAAAGGTAGAGAAAAAGGGGAAAAAAAGATTTCTAAAGCTATCCAAATCCTTATTTCCATTCATTTAAATGGAAATCGGGTATCCAAATGTCTTATGGGGCTCTAGAAATCTTAATCTAGATCATTGTTAATTGTCTTTAGGTCTCACTGCCTCAGTATACTGAGTGCTTATAATGCAGATGTTTGCAATACTGATGCCTAAAACTCCCAAAGGTGCAGTTAATCAAGGAGCTAGATCAGGGGTCTGCAACCTGTGGCTCCAGAGCCACAGACAGCAATTTGGCTGTTACTTGGTGGCTCTGGGCTCTTGCCCCCTCCCCTCCTCCATCAGGGACCCTGCTGCAGGTGCCCTGGTCCAACTCCCAGCTCCCCTCATCAGGAGGCTACACTCACTGTAGCTCTCAAAACACTTGGTGATTGAAGGAATTTTTTAAAATGGCTCTTATGTTCTGGGTCACCAACCCCTGATCTAGATTGTCAGATAAATAACCACATATCTGCTTTTTCAGTTATAATTTTGTTCATATTTTGAGTTCTAACTATTTTTGACACAGATGTGTCCCCCACACTCATCCACCACAGAACAATGTGCACAATAAACCTACAAATAACCTACCTTCCCCAGCTTGCTGCCTTGTTCTAGCTATCATAATTGAAGCCTTCATAGAATCATAACAAGATTGGTTGTGTGACCTGTTGGGTTAGCTAACTAGAACACTCTGCTTCACAGAAAGAAAGAAAGAAAGATTACCTATTCCTCCCACCACTTTCTTACAGCTGTGTAGTGATGACTACTACCTTTTTAAGCACACTCCCCCATTGTCACTAAACCTTTACTCTAATATCCAACTTTAAATGGATCTTTATTACTTTCAGTTTTTGTGTTCATGTATTGCCTAGGAAAGATATCTGACTGATGGCCCTGGGGACCAATATCATCTATTTATCCCCAGGCCAGGTTCTGTACATCATAGGTGAGGCAGTGCAAGCATCTCCATGCCACAAATGCATCTTACCCCTGACCTGGGAGGGTTGCCTTGAGGATGGGAGGACATTGTACACTGCATGACTGAATTCTTTCCCTTGTATTTAAGACAAGGCTTCTGCTGTGGGTGCTACTTAAGTGCCAAAAAAAAACAAAAACAAAAAAAAACCACACACACACACACCCTGGAGAGTTTTGAGAATCATCTCCATCAAATGTCATACTTTTGAGGCCTTGTGTGATTTCAGTTGCCTTTCTTTTGACCTTCTCTCCGATTTGTTTGGAATTTCTTTTCAGAGTGAGATGACTCAAAGTGCAATAAATGTAGTCTTCACAGTGCAGTGAAAAGTGGCAATATAACCTCTTTCCCAAAGAGAAGTTATTCTATATTTGTGCTCTAGAATGCAACTGGTCTTCTTTTTGCAGCCACAGCCATTGAACTGAGAATTCATTCAATTTGAGCAACAGCTGCCCCTTTTCATGTCTAATTTTACTCTGTGCTGGGTAAACCCTGTATTAACCTTTCCTAAATGTGAATTTCATCCTGGTGTTTGCACTGGGACCTGCGCAAGGTCTGTGTGCTCCCTGTGTTCCCCTCAGGGTACTTCATGTGCCATAGGCCTCTGAAAAGAAGCAAAACTCATTTGACATGACTAATCTCACATTGTACATTAAACCTAATCTGCCACTAGTCCTACAAATTAAATTGTGTGTTTGCTATGCATCCTAGCTTTGCATCAGACTATTTTTTTCAGTTTCATTTATCCTCTATATCAATAATGAGTATATTAAACATCAGTTCCTTATTGGACCTCAGTTGATAACTCCTGTCACTGTTCTAATTCAATGCCACTAACTTATTGGTTGCTAGTTGCACTGTCAGGGTAGTTTGTTTAAGTGTCCCCATTATACCATCTGGACAATTCTACTCCAGACTCTCTAAGTTGTTTATGTCATAAGCTGTCAGGTGACTTTGGAACATGCATGTATGCCCAATGCAGTTTCCTTATTCCCCCAAGCTGCTACTATACTGAAAAAGATCCTTGAGTTAGTCTGGCACAATCTGTATTTCACAAATCCAAGTTGGCTGTGAATCAGTAGAACCCTCTGTTCCACAGTTTTATAAATAGATTTCTTTTGTCATGCAGCAGCCTTTGTGAATACTTTTGGGGATTCTAAAGGAGGACAAGGATGGCAGGAATTTTCTGATCTTTGCGGTTATTAAAACTAACTAGAAGTAATGCAAGCTGTCAAATTAATCAAGAAAACCAGTAGGTCTGTAAATCCAATAGGCCATAAGATTTAGGCCACAAGTAACTGAAACTCAGTGTTTATATAGTGACTTGCATCCTAAAGGATCTCAAAGAACTTTCCAAAAATTGATTATTCACGGGTAAATGGACCCATCATTGAAGTGGAAGGCAGCAGATCTTCCACAGCTCACAAAAATATTTCAACACAGTTCAGGAAAGGAAATGAAGAAAGATACCATATACAAATAAGAGTGCAAAAAGAGTTTTTGATACGAGGTTACAGAGGTCACTGCCCATTGAATCATTTGTATTCAGTCAATGTTTTTGTCTTGCAAAAATTGCCCTTGGATTTTACTGCAGGGCTGGATTGAGGGGTTAGTATGCCAGATGACCATCTGGAGTATCGGACTTATGGGGCACCAGGTTTGTTGTTAGTGACACAAGTGAAAATAGAATGTTTCAAGTAAAATGTTTCGGGTGTTTCATCTGTGGATTCATTTTTCACTAGCCACCTGCAGGAGCATTGCTGCCCTGGGAAAAGACCCAGAGCATGGGCCCAGGCCCTGCCCCTGACCAAAGGCCACAACCCCAGCCCCAATTCTGAGGGTGAGCCCAATCCAGCCCCGGGCACCTGTCACCACCAGCCTGGCCCCGGATTCCCAGCCAGGGGCAGGGCTAGGAGAGGCAGACACCACAACAGGTGGCCTGGCCTGAATTCCTGGCCAGGGCCAGGGCCGGGAACGGCAGGTGCCGCCGTGGGCAGCCTGGCCCTGGATCTCTAGCCAGAGACGGGGCCAGGAGGGGCAGGAGCCACACCGGGAACCTGGGGCACGGGTGCTGGGACTCGGGGCACAAGCCCCGTGTGCCAGGAGCCAGTGATATCCCTGGCCACCTGGAACATTCCAGACTTTTATAGACTCCCGTGGAAGCCTCCAAACTCTGAGAACTACCTATTTCTTGAACCTCCTAGTGTTGTCAGCCATGCCCACAGGATGATATAAAAGGGAGGGGGCATCACCTGTCTATAGGTGAAATTATAAAAATGAAGCAAACTCAGAACCCAGCTCTGGTAGTGTGAACCTTGTTTTAGTGTGTAATTGTCACAGTGTACTTATATTTTGACTTGAAGGAGGTAAGTAACTACTAATGAAGGACATATTTAATGAGATGCCAGAACTATCAAATCTCTATCTATACAATAATATAAAAGAAATACTGCTACTTCTTTTACCATGCTTAACACAGTGTTTGATGACATTCAAAAACTGTGGAACATAGAGTTTTGCTCTTCCTAATATTGTCTGTTTTCCCAGAAGAAAATAAAAGATGCCCTGAAGAGCCTTCAGGAGTTCAGTATAAAAAGTGGAAAGCTCAATAGCAATCTTTTTAGCAGCAAGAAGCAAATCTGATGGGCACATATCTGAAACAGAACACAGACCAAGGTTTAGACAGTAACAAGCACCCCACTGCAGAAGAAACTGAAAAGCGAAGTGTAAATGATTGGAGTCCTATTACTAACTAATTAGATTTACCTGAAGATAAGAAGTGGAAATGTAAGCAAACTGTTGGAGAGTCATTTAGCTTTCCTGGAAGCATAAAGGGGTATGATGAAGAATGTAGCTCACATGAAAAGGAGAATAATGACACAGAAGAATCAGCCTCACATGACAACAGAAATGTCAAGAAAAATTGTACACTGCCAACTAATGCATCAGATCCTGCTTTGTACCTGGCAATCCCGCCACTATTCTTTATGTACTTTTGAACTGGTCAGGCAAAAATTGGGAATAAGCCATTGCCAGTAACTAAGCAGAAGTGACATGTCTCAAAGTCACACTGTGGAAGAGTGGTGAGAAATGGAATTGGCATTGGGTAATTTATTCAAAAATCTACTGACAAAAGTATTCCAGAGTTATTGCAAAATATTTTACAGAATGTTAAATCATTGCTTGTGCATAATTTAGACAATAATCTGAACCAATATAAAAAGTCACTGGGTCACTTATAGCCTAGAGCAAGTTGAATAGATGTGCTGTTTTTTTGCATCTATGCATTATTAACATAGAAACCCAGCACTGGAGGAACGTGCTCAAGCGTCTGATTTCAATTACCCTCTTCCTTGCAATGAATAATTTGGCTTTCTGGGGCTCAGATGGATTGTTCTCTGAACATAATGGTAATTTTCTTGGTTTGGTACAGTTCCTTGGTAAATACAACAATGTCATGCATGAGCACCTACATTGAGTTGTTTGTAAAGAAGCTATGGACCATTACTGCAGCAAAACAATTCAGAATAAATTGATTGACCTTATGGCAAGGAAGATGCTTGATAACATATTGATGCAGCTCGGCAAAGCAAAATATTATGTCATAATAATGAACCGCACTCCTGATAGCAGTCACAATGAAAAGATATCATTTACAGTAAAATTTATTGATGACAAGAATGGCTGCACCAAGTAAAGAAACAGTAACTTTTTCTGATCTGTGGATGACTCTACTGGATAGAAGGCCTAACAAAACTGTTTATTTTATTGCCATTCAAAATGTTCTTAAAGCTCCAGGACTGTTGCAGCCATAGTCATGACTATGACAACAGTACAACATGAAGGGAAGAAACAGTAGCATCAAGGCAAGAGATTCTTGAACTAAATCCAAAAGCTGTCTTCATGCTTTATAACTGCCATTCCCTCTAATTGGTTGTATCAGATGTAGCGTTATCGCTCTTCGGAGTACTATAAGGATATATGTCCCATTTGTAGCATCAGCAATCAGGTAGAAAACCCACTCAGGCAACATTTCAAATCTGACAATGAAGTCATTCTCCCAGAGTTTCCCATTGGCAGCATAAGGCCAGTGAGGTACCAAGTGACTGAGGTTTATGGTGTCCTAATGGAACTGATGTAGTAAAGTAAAGCCAACATCAGAATCCAACATGAGGTACAAAGCCTGCCAAACAGGATTATTGACTTGAAATTTCTGGTCTCAGTTGTGATTTTGCATGATATCCTGTTCCAAGTAAACATTGTACGCAAGTAATTACAAATTCAGTCCATGGACATAGTGACCACAATTATTTTGTGAAGCCACCTTGACTTTTGTAGTAGCATATCAAGACAATGGATGTGAAGATGCCATCAGTGCTGTCAAGTAATAGGCGGAAAATTTAGGAATTAAGCCTGTCTCCAAGCAAATTCATATTAACTGGAAGAAGACAGTTTGGTTATGAGAGCAGAGATGAACTGATGGATGCTCAAAATTAAAATTCAAGAGAGTTTTTTTTGCTCATTCATAGACACAGATCAATTGTTCATTGAACAAAGGTGCAGACAATGAAGCATCACAGAAAGACTTACGGGTTTTCGTATAACCTTAGTAAGCTGCCAGAGGAAAGGAAAAAAAAAAAAACCTTGAACAATTTTATGGACCTTCACTGGACATTGATACATGGGGAATGTTATGAACAGCAGTGACAAAAATCTATATGCCAAACTGGACAACAGTCACATTTTGCCACACGAAGTACTGTCCACCCCAAGTTCTCCAGTTCATTCATGATACAGAGGTGACGGACAATTTTCCTAACATGTAGCTGACTGAGGATTCTGCTCATGCTGCCAGCCACAGTTGTGAGTGGTGAATGCAAGTCTGCCACTCTATCTACAGTGTATTTTGTGTCCTGCCTAGCTTGCCATAGCCAACAGAGCTAGCTTATTATGGGATAACTCAGCCAGTTCTGTCTAGTCTTAGAGTAGACAAATAATGTGTGTGTTTACATCTCTCTGTTACTGTCTGCTGGTTTCCCTCTGAGTGCAAGTAACTTCCAAGTATCTTAATATAATACCATCCATTAGAAATCTGCGGTGACACATACAAGCCAGCACATTATCAGTCATGCCCTGCAGGGACATTCAGCTGCATTTTGGCCAGTGTCCGTCTAATGACCTCCTTAAGTCCAGAAGCATGAAATAAAGCTGTTGTTGTAGCTTATTTGAACAAAATAGCCAGTAGCTCTACTATCCCCAGAACCTGTTCAAAAAGCACACACACACACACACACACACACACACACACACACACACACACACACACACACACACTTTTTTGCTAGTGTATCTCTGAGTCTTTGCCAAAAACGAAAAACAATTTTCTATCACTTGACAAAAGCAGGAGAACAACATTTGACTTTCTGCACCGTGGGCTTAATCTGAATTTTATGTTCCTGATCAGTAGCTTTCACACTCCCGTGAGGCGTGGGAAGGAGAAAGAGGGACAAAAAACCATGAAGGTGTGCTGAGGGGGAAAATCATCAGAAAGGTTTGCAGACTGTAAGTGGAAATGATTCAGTGATTTATTTGTAGAGTGATACAATTTATTCTTCATTGTTAAGATTAATAGAGTTTTTTTCTCTTTCCACTGAGCAAAAAGAGAGTAGACTGTCTCTTCCTGAGGTCACTAAAAGTGTACCAGACCCTTCTTTTCCCCAAACCAGTCTCCAGAGGAAAACTCGTAGAAGCTTCAATCTCTATCCCACCCCAGCAGTCTCATGGGTGTAAGCAGGGTCTAGATACTAAATTCAGCAGAGGAAACCTGTCTGTGTGAAAATTTAATTGGTGAATCAACCAGCCTTCAATTTGGACTCCACCCCCACTTCTTTCACACAATTCCTATAAGACTCTCCATTTGGCTGCCCACAATAATATTTCCTATAAGGTCCCACAGAGACTTTTCCTCCAGATTATTATTTGTAGCATACTAGCATGTGGCTACTCCAAGCAAGGATCAGAGCTCCATTGTGCTAGGTACTATGCAATCCTTCTCCCGAGAGCTTAGGCTAGGAGTCAGACATGATCGCATGCACACACACAACTTTCTGCTCCTAGATCCTTGATTCTCCTCCAAAGAGAGTCAGCCCAGAAGGAAAATATAGCTGTAGGTTGCATTGGTGGCTGTGACTTGCCTCTGACTCATTGTTCCATCTGTCCCATGTCTGACTGAAGGCCACAACTGCAAGAACTTAAGTAATCTGCTTTAAACTGGCCCTGCAACTGACATGAAAACAAAGAGACAAAAATCCTACAGAATAAAATATAAAAAGGCAAAGGAAGTGAAGATTAAAGTGACTGGGAGGAATATGAAGCAACTAAACCACACAAAATTCCCTCTAAGGGTATGTCTACGCAGCAATGAGACACACAGCTGGCCCATTCCAGCCAAATCAGGCTTGCACAACTCAGGCAAAGGGGGTCTTCAACTGTGGTGTATGTAGACATTCAGGTTTAACTGCAGCCCCTGCTCTGAACCTCCTCCCACTTTGCATGCGTTCTACAGCCCAGGCTCCAGTCCAAGCCTACACAGCAATTAAAGAGCCCCTTAGCTAGGGTTACCTGATGTCAGGCAAAAGGAGGACATGTCCTCCTTTTTACCTTCATGTCCTCCATCTAGCATGCATTTTAAAATACATGATTTTGTCTGGCTTTTTACTTATAGGTGTTAAAGTGTGCTGGAATGCCACAGAATACCTTATAATTAGGGGAAAGCATTCCAGGGCCCCCTAAAAACAGAAGAATATTATATTAATACTACATTTTCTCCATGTGTCCTCCAATGTCCTCCTTTTCGTACTTCCCTGTCCTTTCCAGGCTTTGGTATCTGGTAACCCTACCCTAAGCCCAAGCTCTGCAAGCACAGAGGGAACTCTTATGACTGACTGGGCCTTCTGACACCATCAAAATAAAAACAACGAACACCTTCTCCTCTGTTTGCAGCAGATTGCTGTTTCCACACAGTACTCAGGCAGAAAAGAGGCCTGGAGCTGGATTCTCTGTATCTACAATGTTAACTCCAGGGGACTTCAATAGCATGAGTTCTGATCAACACCAGCATGACAGAATCAGATGCTTGCAGCCAAATCTTGGTTACACTGAAATCAATCAGAGCCCTGCACTGGCTTCAGGAGGATCAGGATTTGATCCAAAAGACAGAAGTGAAACCAACAGTATGTCAGGATTCCATTACAGGTAATAATGGGAGAATTTCCAACCTCCATCTCATGCAAACTACTACCTACTGGCAGGAGGTGCAGCAAACTACCTAAAATGGCAGTTTTCCCCAACAGCTGCTAGAATTTTTACAGTGTGCTGGCAGCAGATGTGCTGTGACAGGAAACACATGGCAGTGGCAGTTCTTCATAAACCATGCAAGATTCCATTTGTAGAGATTATGTCTCAAGAACCCTCCAGTCAGTTGAGATTAAGATAGTTTATTGTTAATGATGCAGAAGCTCAACAAGCAATGTCACCATGTTGCCCTTTAGCCAAGGATTCAACTTGTCAGTTTAGCTGGCCTCCTCCAACCCAAATGGAGCCTGTTACAGGGGAAAATAAGAATGTGGGAGGCTGTTGACGTGATTCTATACCTTAAAAGAAGAAGGTTCCTACAGAAGGTGAGAGAGGAGGAAACCATTTGGAGTCAGGTGAAAACTAGTTTGTTCAAGTTCCTGCAAGGCGACTCAGTATTGCCAGCCTCAAGCAAAAACAAGCCAGGCCACACACACAAAATCATTAGACATATATAAATAAAAAACCCTCAAATTTATTTATTTGCCTTCCATTAGAGCATCCCTTCCATGCTTTTCGCTAGTGAGAGAGGAACTGATAAGTTCTTGGCTGGTGGTGGGGGAAGGGTGGTGGAGTGTGCACATGCTATTTTAACATGTGGCATTTAAGAATGGGGTGAACAAAAGGAGAAATCATACAGAATGACTCTTCACTCCCCTGAAAATTGAGGTCAGTCAATTTTATTTAATTTGTTCTTGTCTCACACAGTCACACCAGTGAGGTATCAGTTTTAAAAATACATCCCCGACCCAAGGAAAAAAAAAATCAGTCTAAGAATGAGGCTAAGGGGCAATGATTTCATCCTTGATGTAAGCATGAGGCTTCAATATGAATGTTTTCCATGCCAGCTTAGTCTTGAGGCTGCCCCAAATTTTTGGGTTGAATGAAGCAAAAAGTCTCAAACACAATTTGACAGCATTTGTCTGCCTGTAACACATTAGTTAACTTTTTCATGCCAACCACAGCCCATCAATTCCAAAATCTCAGGGCATCAAGGAGAGGAATGCTAGTGACTGGCAACAATCGAGGGTGGGGGTAAGAAAAGGGGAATACGCAGGGTCTCTGCCATCTGGTTAGCAGACCCAGCAGCTTCAATCACTTCTGTAATTGTCAATATAGCAAAGAACCAGTTGATGGCAGCCCTAAACAACTTCCAGATCTCCCCATCCCCTCAATACAGTTAACAATGTCAACACCCTGAATGATTTATGTCTCAGATAGAAAAAAGAAATGAGAATGATGGGAAGTAATGGAGGCATATACAAAGCCCCTTTGTGAGGTGGGGGCGGTCATAAGGGGCCCTAGTGTGAGAAGGGAGGAAATGGGTGGCACATAAAGATCCCACCAAAGTGAAAGGGGAAGTTAAAAAAAACTCAGTGAGGGGGCACAAAGAACCCCAGCGCATGGGTAAGGAAGAGGGAAGACAATGGTACAGGAAGAGAAAGACACGGGAGATGGAGTTCCTGGTATGAAGGGTTGCAAAGAACCTCTGAAATAGAGGTGAGATGCTCCAAAGAGATGAGTGTAGTAAGGGAAAAATGAAGGGGTGCAAGGACCTCTGTTCTGTGTCATGCTTGTAGCAGACAGACTATGCACACACCCCCCATTATTTTTTTTAGGCTCACTCTTTGAGGCTTGCTTCCAACTGTTGCTGGAAGAAGGGGCCTCCTGGGAGAATGGTAGTAATTTTATGAACCTTGAGTAGTTTGTTCATATGGCTTTCAAATCATGAGAAACTGTTCCTGTTCTTAATTACACATGAAACCATTTAAGCTTCTGCAGTAACGTTTCAAGTTACAGCATCTGGATCCAGTCTCATGGAAGTGGGGTTTATTTTCTGCTTCTATACACCATAATGTTTGATGCTCCACATGATGCTCCATGGCATGTGGGAGTAGCATAATAATTTAATCAAATAATATCTGTGTGAAGTAGCTCAAGGAGCGAATGATATATGGAACCCCAGAAGTTTTCAGGGAAACAGCTGAAGAAGAGATTGCTGATTAGTGCTCAAATCTGATCTAACTGGCTTTCTCCATCCTACTTAGTCCAGATTCCTTTAGCTAGTTTACCATCTTAAACTTTACAGCAAAGTTGTAGGACCTGCTAATGACATCTGATTTCATCCTAGGTTTGAGCTAAGAAAACTAAACACCTTTCAACATTCCCTTTTAATTAGAACAAAATTAAATTGGACTCGAGAGTAACTAAGGCAAAATATTAATTTATTTGTAAAAACTGGAGTCTACAGATTCATTGGGGAAGATTTATCTGAAGTGGGTTAATAGGTAGATTTGTTACACTTTTTTATCTTTTTATATTCCTACTTTATATACTCTCTACAATTGTAATGAATTTGCTGTATACTAGTGATAATTCTTGTGGCTCAGATCCTCAGTTGTGGCCCAGAGAAACTTGGCACAACATACATCCACTTTTTCATAAGGGTTTCAGACTTCTTCAGCTCTGCGCTGCCTGAAAGCATGTCTCTTTCTCCAGCAGAAGCAGTTCCAATAAAAGATGTAACCTCACCACCTTTGTCACTTTGAACACATTTCTGTGCTCAGATTAGAGCTGATCAGAAGCATTTAAAATGTATTTTTGTTTTTAAAAACCCCAATGTTCTATATATAGGTGCCTGTTTGGAACTTGCTGTCAAAATGCTAAAGTAAATACATAGATATAGAACAGGATATCCAGTTTATATGGAGGAATTCTGAAGAAGTGCCATATCTACCTCTTGGATCTGACTCACAGTTCCTAAGCAAATTAAACATATTCCTCATTGCCTCAGAAAGGCCCATGAACTCTAATCCACCAATACTGATGTACTACTTAAAAAACAAACAAACAAACAAAAAAAACCCCACATACCAAAAAGAAATACAAAAACCTCCTTAAGTCACATCTGTCTTCTAGATCCCCCTGGGAAGTGGGTTTGCCTTTAAGGTGGTCATAAAAGTGTGGGTGTCTTATCTAAGCCTTTTACAGGAGGGCAATCACTGGCCATTAAAGTTCCCTAAGTGACCCTGTGTCCTGTTCTTTGTTGTTATTCAAATACCTCTCAGGAGTCTTCTGTAGATAAGACAGAACAACAGAGAGAAAGCAGCAGATGGTGGATTAAGAAGACACCAAGCTTCTCCTCTAAACTCTGCTACCATCGTGCTGAGTGCCCTGAGGCAAGCCACTTAACTTTTGTGTTCTTTTTTTCCCTATACATAAAATAAGCATAATGGTGCTTATGTGCCTTTGCAAAGTGTGTTCAGTGCTATACAAGTGCTAAGAAGTGTTGTTCCAGGCAGTCTAAACAAACACTTAGGTTTGTAATCCCATCTTCTAGGTTTAAGCATGTGTTACCTGCATCCAGCATTTCCCAGTGTAACTCACATCACCACATATTCTGCCTTCTGCTCTTATTATTTGATCATGGAAGTGTGGACAATGTAGTTTGCACTTTCCCCAACATAAAATAAGACATCATCTTGGCTCATATTCTAAAGGAGGGTAGTGGAGAAGGCCAAAACATGAATTAGTTTTTCACTGAAGATGAGTTACCTCAACTAATTATCTATCTAGCCATTATCAGACAGCAATTTCTTTCATTATCCAAGATACGTGTGGTTAACAGATGAGTTGACCGAGTTGTAACAAGTCCCATGTGGATATATGAATATTGTTTCAGAGGATGGGTTTTTGGGGTATCCTTTTCTTAAATTCTGACCATGAATATTAAATATTTAAAAGAAAAAATGAATAATTGTTTGTTTATTGCCTATACTGTAATCACCAAATACTATGTACCAGTGTGTGGAATACACATTCATTGCTCTCATACATCTTACTGGAGCAGCATTGTGTATCAATATTTGCTGTAACTAGTTTGATACTAAAGTGCAAAATGAGCACTGAAGCAAAGTGCAGAGAATGAAGGAACTGGTGAATGCGTTGAAAATATAAGGAACTTCAGTGCATTTGTGCTTGCATTCAGTGACATTCAGCATTGTGCAAAGGGATGCTTTATTTAGAGGTACTGCAGAAGATGAAGAATTAACACTTTATTAAAGATGATCTTCCATAAGTTCTGGGTCATACATAGCTTATATTCAGTCAAGGTCTAAGTGAGTCCAACTCTACAAAAGTCAATAACCTGCTTTCACAAGTTTAAATTGGGCCCAGAATGCAATACCTCAAAAGCTTCAGCTCTACTACATACAATCCTCTGAAAACGCATTAAAAAACCTACCAAAGAAAAAAACTGTTCCTCAGTGGACAAGGAAAATATGTCTTCACAATTTTTTTTTATTTATACATGCTAACACTTTAGAAAACTAGATGTTCCGCTTTAAGAAAAGAAATGTACTGAGTACAGTAAAAGAAAATAAGGTTGTCACTTAGGAACCCATTAACCTGAAGATATAGGGGGGAACTCTGCCTGTTTGTGAATTAAAATACATGAGTTTTAAAAAGTCAGAAGAGGAGAATACACTTATCAGAAAACTCTCTGGAGTCAAAAGTTTAGAAGTGTAAAAATATTTCAATGGAATGTATTAACTATGGTTCTGATTCTTGTGAGCTTTTTCCCTAGGAACTTTTCCCTGTATAACTTCATATGCACACACTCTTATTCCAGAATAAGAGTACCTTGTTTTTGTTTAGCTTAACATCTTGTAAATTCCTGAATAGGTCTTCTACAGGATCAGACAAGACCTTATATAGGAGTGATGCTCACCCCTGTGAATTAAAATGGACAGCTGTAGGAGAGTGTCATCACAGATTTCTCATCCCTCAAATATTTTACAGATTTCAAAGTTGTTTCCCCATCCCAAATCAAGATGAAAAGTCAAAGATATTCACAAACTGTAAAACTGAGACATTATTCAATTCAGGTCATCAAAACATTTTGTTTAAAATTTTTGAAGTGTTTAGCTTGCACTTTCACCTTTTTTATTTTTCAAAGTAAGTTCGTCAATTTAATTAGCTGAAACTTTAAAAGAAAAAAACCCTATCATTTAAAAACGAGAGAAATTTCTCATTTAAAACTGTTGAAGTGAAATATTTCAATAACCTAATTCCTGTTTCCAACACATTGAATCAGGAGACTCATTGAAACCAACCGTGATTTGCAGTTTTAGTTTCAGTGTGTTGGCATTTTTGAAGGAAAATCTGATTGTTGAAAAAACTCCCAAGAAGGACAATTTGAATCAGTGCTTCCCAGCTTGTGGTGCAGGGACCAAAAGTGGCCTACAGGGTCTTTCAAAGTGGCCTGCCAATCCCCTCCTGGTGAGAGGCAAAGCTATGGGTGGGCCTGGGTGGGGAATGCCAACCCAGCTGGCTAGCATGCCCACCCACTCCTGCCTACTGTAGCACCGGCAGTGACATGAACTTGACTACCGTGATGGTGGATCTGCCAGCAGTGGGCAGCTGCAACTGTGAGCAGGCCACTGCAGTGGGCAGATGGGTGTGAGTGGGCTGCTTTCAGTCCACAGCTCCGGCCCTAGGCAGCCACTGCAGCCTTTGTGTGACAGGGGCCAGGCTGCCTCTTCCTCTCTCTTCTTCTCCTGATGCTCAAGCCACTAAGCAACTGGAGCATAGTCAGAAAGTTTCAGTCTCATGACCCGAAGCAGGCTGGCTGGGCCCACCCTGGAGAGTCAAGGGCCCATTCAGGAAGTGGAGGCTGGCTACACCCTGGCTCCGGCTGGCTGTAGAGGAGGGATGCCACCTAAGGACTTGGACAAAATGTGTTGCTACATGTGTTGTTACACGACAAATGGAGGGTCCTTACTACAGCCAAGGGGATGGAGAGATCTGTACTCCCCTCCACATGTCTGTTGTAGAGTACTCACAGAAGTGCTCTGCCTAAGTCCATAGGCACTGGGCTCCAGGGCCCAATTAAGACGTGCTGAGGCCCTAAGCTATGACAAGATTCAGAGGTCCCATACCATAAAAAATAAAGAGAAAAAAATCTCAGTTATCTCTGACATATTTAGAGGTCCCTCACAATGTGAGGCCCTAAGCCATGACTTACTTGGCTTGTACCTAAATCCAGCACTGCTAGGGTATCTGCTGGAGGGAGCAAGATGGCTGGGAAGCACTGATTTCCCATCCTCCTGGCTGCACAAGGGAGATATTGCTTAGGGGTCTGTTGTATAGAATCTCGTACTTATGGGCTTATTGAATAAATATGCTCAGAGCACCTTACTGGAGCTTTATTAAACAGGTCTAGAATGAGACTAACAGATTTCTTAACAGGTGAGACAACTCCCCCCATCTATTACTATGGCAACCCCAATCACACTTATGTAACCCAAAACACCACATATCCTTCCCCCTCTAATAACTTCCCACCCAAAAAAATGGTAACCCACCCTTTTACTTTCCAAAAGAGTAAATACTAAACTGGGAGATGAGGCTAGACTGCCCCACCTTTGGGCAGACCCCCAGGTGATTATTCTGCCCCATGGCAGGGGTTGCCACCACCAAAAGATCCAGCTGAATAGGAGGCCTTCTTTCTCCAAGTGGATTACAGTGAACTTCTGGTGTGCTCATGGCGGGATGTATTATTTGTGGCAATGTGATAATAGGTACAAGAGAAGTAGCTGCAGCCAGTGAGGATGTTCTGTCCTGTTGAACTAGGGAGGAGGCTGAAGGTGTTGGAGAGCTGGCTGGAGCAGGAGAGACCTGAATAGTTAACTTGTGACGTGGTGGTATAGCATCTGTAATGGTGCAGTCATGTAGGCTAGCCAGAGTTGTATCCTCAGGACAGGTATGGCCAAGTAGCAATTGTTCTACATGTTGCTGTCAAGTAAGACCATCCACCATCCAAACAGAGTGGGAAACGGGTCCTGTCTGGGTGACAGGGTCGGCTCGACCCATAAGCCAATGAGGCCCTAGCTCAGAGCGCCACTGGCTTAGGGAAGCCATGGTGCCACACTGGGAGCAGGGCAGGACAGCCCAGAAGCCAGAGCCCATGCTCCCACAACTCCCCAAACCAGCCATTCTGACCCTAGGGGCAAAGCGGACCAGCCCATGAGGCAGACTCCACTCTCTCACCCCACCTCTGGGCTGGCCCTCCCCACTCCTAGGGCAGAACATCCAGCCCAGGGGAGGGGCAAGAGAGTGGAATGCGTCCCATGGACTGGCTGTTCCCCAGTTTGTGGACAGGGCGAGCAGGCCCAGAGCAGAGGCTAGGTTCCGCCACTCCTCCCATGGGGGGAACACAAAAGCAAAAGCTGGCTTGAGGCACCACAGCCCCTTGAGCTGGCCCTGCTGGGTGATGATGGTAGCAGGGACCCATTTAGCTCCTGCTGTATAGTTGTGAGCTAGGACAAACTACCCCAGAGTGAAGGTTCAACCCTTTGTCCTCAATGTATGCCTGCTGATTTGTTTCTGTTGTTGGTGTTATACAACTTGTTATGTTCCTGGTGGTTTTAACAAATGAAAGCAAGTGTGCAAATGCCATCCCATCAAAAAAGGAAAGCGGAGGATGCTTTACTCATAGCCTGAGGGATGGTCCTGTAGGATAATAAGTTGTCCAGACACTTCTGAAGAGAAGAACATCTGAAAGGCAAGCAGCAGTATTTGCACAGCCCCTTCTGTATTACAATAGTCAACAACTCTTGATATTCTTCTACAATGTCCATATGTAAGTACATTTGATTCAAATTAATCTTGCTGAATTTTTGTCCCCCAGCCAAACCTGCAAAGATGTCCTTGATGTGGTGAATAGAGTATTGTTCTACAAGTAATACTGGGTTAACATGACTTTGAAATCTCCACAAATCTGAATGGAGCCATCCTTTTTTACTATTGGAATGATTGGTGTCACCCACTGCCTATGTGTAACCAGCACTCAGACTCCATCCTTGACTAGTTCCAAAGGGGTAGCTGTGTTAGTCTAGTTTAGCAAAACAAGCAAGAAGTGCTGTAGCACTTGAAGACTAACAAATTTATTTATGACGTGACCTTTTGTGGGAGAAAATCCATCAGACACTTTGAAGCATCTTTAAGTGCCACAGGACTCCTTGTTTGTTTGTTTGTTTGTTTGTTTGTTTGTTTGTTTGTTTTGCTCATCCTTGACTGGATGCTCCAAATATGCTTCGGCCTTGGTTCTGATGGCAAATGGTACCTTTCTGGCTTTCAAATATTTTGGTTGGCAGTCAGGCTTAATTAACTTCACAGTGATCCCCTTCATGTTGCCTTCCCATTAAAGGCTGGGTAATTACCTCTCACCACAAACAGTGGCAGCCTTGCAGTCTGTCCATTGAGTTCCACTTTCACATCAGTAGTACCCAACATGGTGACAGCCTCTCCCCTGTAAATGTTCAGAACAACTAGTGTTGGCTTAAGTAGTAGATGCTTTAAGTCCTTCTCATACATGGTATTTGAAACTAATGAAACTGCTGTGCCCTTGTCCACTTGAATATGTACAAGTTTACCTTCCAAGAAAGGTATCACCCTGAATTCATGTGGGTCAGTAGCCATAGATAAAACATGGAGTGGCACTTTATCTTCTGACTGGGTGTCACCTTGATCACCCAGTGTCTGCTCTGTTGTATGCAGATTTTTCCATTTGACCTGACAGACCACAAGTTCCTTTTTGACTGATCTGCCTCTTCTGTTTGGCTCATCCATCTTTTGTTTGCAGTCACATTCAGTGTGCCCTCTCTTGCCATATAGTCAACACAGCATCTCCTTATGCCAGCTCTTCGATGCACAGTGACCCTGCTTTCCATTCCTGCTTCCCCAGTGCCCTGGTGGTGGGTTCTGGGGATACTTCATGCATTATGGCACTAGCCCCGATTTGATGTATATCTAGGGTGGCCCATTCCATCAAGACTACAATATCAATGGCTTTCTGCAAGGAGAGCTGAGCATCAGTTAGCAGGTGCTTCCATGTTGGTTCACAGTGTAGGCCACACACTAGCCTGTCACACAGCATTTCATCTAACATGTTCTCAGAATCACAATGTTCTGCCAGTTTCCTCAGAGTTCCTGCAAATTATATAACTGATTCATCTTCACCTTGATTCCTGAGGTGGAACCAATATCTCTCTCCAGTTACCAGCGGTTTTGGAGAAATATGTGCTCCCAGCACTCCCACTAGATCATTGTAACATCTTGTTTCAGGCTTCTCAGGATAAAGCCAATTACACAGTAAACTATAGGTCTCAGCTCCTATAACCATTAGGAAGACTGGCATCTTCTTTTCATCACTTATCATTTACTACCATAAAATTCTGAAAATGCAGGATATTAATATCTCACGTGTCCAAGAATGCATCCTTTCTCCCAGGAGGACCAGTGAGTGAACCCATGGATATAATGGCTGTATACTCTTGTGGTTGTTTATCTCCCATCTGCTATCTTCACTCAGCAAGAGATCAAATTTCAGTTTCTAGCTACCAGCCCAGCCTCCTTTGGGCAAACAGTTCAGATTTCCAGCTGTGGAAATCATAAGAAAGAAAGTTCTTACATTGACTCTGGATCTTCTGTGTTGTCAGAATAGTCATCTCCAAATCCCCATCACACTGCCAGGTGTTATGTAGAATCTTGTATTTATGAGATTATGAAATAAACATGCTCAAAGCTCTTTACGCTTTAGTAAACAGGCCTAGAACCAGACTAACGGGTTTCCTAACAGGTAACACAATTCCCCACATCTATTACTTTGGCATCCCCAATCACACTAATGTAACCCAAAACAAACACAGGACCTAGTTCAAGCACACAGGGCTACAGGACAGGTGCAGTTTCCCTGCCACATCCAGGGGAGTAGAAGATCAGCAAGGAGGCTGCCTTTTTGCTAAACTCCTTCTGTTTGGTTGCAGTGGGTGGTGGAGATTGCTGGTGGTAGCAGCCAGGACTTAAGAATCTTTGAGAAGGGGCAACACTCTAAAAATCAGTGCCTTACTGTTTGGCCTGCCACCCATTGTGACTTAGCTTCCACGTCAGTGCTTCAGTGTGTAGTGACAGTCACTCATCTAAAATGTGCTTTGTCTGTGACTGTGTGACACACTGAGTCATTTGTTAGTGTAAAATAGTGACTGAGATATGAGCACTGAAGCATCAAAATGTTCACTTTAAATATGTAGTGATCTGTGGTCCTTAAGTGTGTATACAGCAATATGCTTTTTGTGAGTTGAGAAACTGGTGGCCCTATAGGGTTATAAAAATGATATTTGTGGCCCTCAAGCCAAAACGGAGAGAATCACTGCCTTAAGTGACCACTAGTTTTTGTGATAGTCTTCTAATCAGGGACAAAATTTCACCCATAGCAAAGCTGTTATATGAAAAAGAAATTCTCACAGTTGTCTTCATCTTGGGATCCTAAAGCAAGTTAAAGTATTTGTGGGGAATAATTCATTCAGACTGAAATATCTCTCAGAACAGAAGACCAGCACCAGGCTATATCACCCTTATAACCCACAAATGTCCTATTCTGAGGATCTCAGTGACAGAGAGATTTTTTGAAGAGATTTCACCTCCAATTAATTTAAGCTTTCCCTCTTTCTGAATTGATTGTTTACAGTTGTGTTCCTTACATATTATTATTGGATGAACACTTCATGAGGACATATTTCAGTTTATGGGTTGCCCACAGATTAGTCACTCTGACTATACTTTTGACTGTGCTTTGTGATTGATGATCTGAGTCAATTGACATATTACATGGACTAAAGTGAGAGATTATGCCACACAGTCTCACAGAAACTTAGAAACCACCTGATCAGCATCCTGTACTGCAAACAGAAGAAAATTAAAAATTAGCTCTCAACACTGGATTCTCTCATACAAACCAGCCTACAACACATTCTTCTACATGGCTGGACTTGACAAAAAAGAGAAAATCCATATGCAACAAACAAAAGACCAACTGTCTAAACTACTATACACCACTAAAGACAACAAGAGTGACACCTTCAACCCAGCCAACAACATTGTTAATCTCTCATGCTACACACCAACTCCAGCAGAGCAATCTGTGCTATCTCAGGGACTTTCCTGCTGCCCCACAACCACCACACATAAGATAAAATTCTGCAGTGACCTGGAGAACTATTTTCGCAGCCTAAGACTCAAAGAATATTTCTATAACACCAGTGATCAATACAGTGACTCACAGATACCTTCCTCCCAACACTGCAAGAAGAAATATTCTTCAGGGACTCCTCCAGAGGGTCAGAACAACAAACTAGATTTCTACATTGATTATTTTTGCCACCATGCAAACGCTGAACTCATGGACAAACAGCATCCTTTATATCATAACCACAGCCATGTCAAATGCAATGCCATCCACAGCCTCAGAAACAACTCTGACATTATTAAGGAGGCTGAAAAGGAGGTGCTGCTGTCATAACGAATAAACTGGATTATGATCAGGAGCTATGTTCCCTCTAAGCTGTGCACGTGTGCGTGCACACACAGGTCATGAAACCCACGCACACAACAAAATAAAGTGTGCACAAAAAAATTCAACAGTGCTAATATTTTTATGCTACTTTAAGAAGGCGGTTTCAAGTAGCATGTTTCAATTAAGGTTTTGTAATTTATGAAATCATTTTCATCACCATATCAAAATAACATTTAGATATTATTTGCATCATACACACTCGCTTTACTGTACTCACAAGTTTGACCACACTCACTGGAGTGCACACAAATTTGGACACTGGTTGTGAAAATTTGCACAAAAGAAATTTTTTGCGCACACAGCCTATGAAAAATTAGAGGGAACATTGATCAGGAGGCTTATAAACAACTCTCCAACACAACATTCTACACACCACTTTTCTCTGACCTCACTAAAGAATATGAAAAGGAATTACACCACCTACTCAAAAAACTCCCCAAGGCAACACAGGAAATAATAAAGACAGACATACTACAAGAACCCCAACCAGGGATATTCTTTCTACTACCAAAAATCCATAAAAATGGAAACCCTGATGCCCCATCATCTCAGGCATTGGCACTCTTACAGCAGGCTTATCTCGCTATGTGAACTCCCTCTTCAGACCCTAAGCTATCAATACTTCTAGCTAACTTTGAGACACCATGGACTTCCTAAGGAAAATCCAATCCATTTGTGAACTTCCAGAAAACACCATCCTGGCCACTATGAATGTAGAAGCTCTTTACACCAACATCCCACACAAGGATGAATTACAAGCTATTAGAAGAACCATCCCAGTTAATGCCACAGCACACCTTGTGGCTGAACTTTGTACTTTTATGCTCACCCACAACCATTTCAGATTTGAGAATAATTTATACCTCCAAGTCAGTGACACAGCTGTGGATACCCTGCATGGCCACACAATATGCCAACATTTTTATGAGTAACTTAGAACAACGTTTCCTCAAGTCTCATCCCAAAGCACCTCTCCTCTACTTACGCTACACTGATGACATCTTCATCATCTGGACCCATTGCAGGGATGCTTTTGAAGATTTCCACAGAGATTTCAATAATTTCCACTCCACAATCAAACTTCACCTGGAACACTCCATACAGGATATCCACTTTCTGGACACCGCAGTACAAATTAGGGATGGACACATCAACACCACCCTATACCGAAAACCTAGTGCTCTGTGTAGTTGCCTACATCCCTCGAGCTCTCATCCAAACCACTCCACATGATGCATTGTCTACAGAGCCATCCTTAAGGGGGGCTAAAAGGGGCAACTGCCCTAGGCTTTGTGCTTTGGGGGCCCTCACGCTTTTGGGGGTCCCACACAACCAGCGGGAGTAAGGGAGCAGGGACCTTCTTCAAGCTGAGGAGCTAGCCTGCCCAGGGAGCAGCTCCAGCTGGTCAGGGAAGGGGGAAGAGAATTCAGACAGGGAGAGTTTGTTTACAGTAACTCTTGACTTAAGTAGCCACCTTCCCACAACTGCTCCCTGAGGGGAAGAGAAAGGGCAAGTGTTGAGATAAAGCTTATGGAGCCAGCTTCAGTCAAGCAAACAGGGACAAAGTCAGGAGAATGTCACATTCCCAACCTTTACAAATCAGGACCTTCTCTTTGAATTTACATCAGCATCTCTAAAAAGAGTTCGAAACATTAAGGAACTTTTTTCCTTCTACACTTAACAAGAGTTTTCAGTCTTCAGGGATGTCTTTTTGAGCAAACTTCTCTGTGCAGATAATGATCTATTATATCTGAGAGAGAAGACCCCAGGCTAGCACTTATATGGAAATACTGGGTTTTTAGGGTTAATGGCCATCAATCAACACATTAAAGAAGTTTTTTGTCCCTCCTTCTGCACTGTAAGTACGCCCCCTTGTCATTGATTGCACACCAGTTCCAAAGTATGGCAAAGAGGAAAGCAGCTATGGCCGAGTGGGTCTAGTTTAGCGAAACAAACAAGGAATCCCTGATGTAAAACAAACAAGGAGATTTCTGGCACTTTTAAAAGCTAACAAATAAATAAATTTTTTAAAGTGCCACAAGACTTCTTGTTTGTTTTATATCAGGGTATCTGAGAGGAGGCCAAAGGTCCCTTGTTTCTTCCTCTCATCCTCAAACAGTACCTGAGTTTCATTACTTAGATCACCTGCAAAGCAATGAGGAACGTATGAATACATATATTAAAATAAGACAGGAAAGGAGAGAGTCAGGCAGCATAATGGAAATAACATGCATTAGACAATTGGAATCCAGTGCTTTAAGGTGAGAGAGGACCTGGATTTATTTCTTGATATTATCCAAAAATAGCATCTCTCTCTCTGAATTTTCAATTTAACAAAAACTTAATCTAAGAAAAATTATTAAACTTGTAAAATTGTGTGCTCATCTTGAACAGAAAATCAGAACCACAAAGAAGAGTACCTCCAGATGCTCCTGTCCACTTGGGTGTGAGGTTGATGAAATATCACCATGACACATTCAGTATTGCCTATGCCAAACATCAAAAATAGTCACAAGTCTGGCTTAAATATATCATTAAAACTCACTTAAAAATAAAGAGATGTTTAAAGAAATAATAAGTGAGAGGGAGCTATTTTCTTTGACTTCTGGTTTTGAGCCTTTAGGATAAAGTCAGGTCATGTTTTTCTGCTTCTCTCTGCAACTTTTTAGCCTGAGGGCTAGACATTTATGATTTTATTAAAGAAAAATTATGACACTGCCCAGTGTTCCCTCTAAGCTGATGATGCAGCTGAACAAGTTATGGGTGCACTTGGAGAGCCAGCGGGCAGCAGGGGAGAAGCCCGTTGGGGCCTGGAGAAGCAGTGGGGAACTTGCTCAGCTGCATCATCAGCTTAGAGCAGTGGTTCTCAACCTTTTTCAGGTTGGGGACCCCTTTGTAACAAAAAAAAAAAAAATCTTTGCAGACCCCCCCAGCTGATTATGTAATCTGGCCTGCATGGGCAGACCCTGGCCCGAACCAGTGGGACAGCTGGTGAGCAGCGTTGCCACCACCATTGCCCGCAGCGCTGGGGAGCTGAGCCACAGCAGCTGTGGTCCACTGCCCTTGCCCCTGCTGGGGAGCTGCTGTGGCTCCATTCCCCTGCCAGGATACAGCCACAGATGAGGAAAGGCAGCCCTGGCAGGGAGCATCAGGGCTGTAGCTGGATTCCAGCCCCAAGTAGTGAGAGGCTCTGCAGACCCCCTGCAATGTGTCCATGGACCTCTGTGGGTCCCCAGACCACAGGCTGAGAAACAATGGCTTAGAGGGAACATTACCTGCAAAGTTTAAAATGGGGGTGCCCTGCACAAACTGATTTGCCCTGGGTCCTGCTCCCCGCTAGGGATGGCCCTGATTGTCTACAGGTAAGTCCTAAGATATAACCACATTTGCTCTGATCCCTTAGACAGAGGCAGACATCTTCAGGATCTCTATCAAGCATTTTTAAAACTACAGTACCCACCTGTGAAAGTAAGAAAATAGATTGACAGAGCCAGACAGGTACTGTAAAGTCAACTACTGCAGGAGGGGCCCAAGAAAGAAAACAAGAGAACACCACTGGTCACCACATACAACCCGCAAGTCAGATCTCTACAAGAGATCATTAAAGACCTCCAGCCTATTCTAAAAGATGATCCCTCACCTCTCAAGCATTGGGAGACAGACCTCTCTTTGCCTACTGACAGCCCCCACCTTAAACAGATACTCACCAGCAACTACAGACCTAACAACAGAAACATTAAAGCAGGCACATATCCCTGCAACAAACCACGTTGCCAATTTTGGCCACATATCAGCACAAAAAACACCATCCTACAACCTAATCAAGCCAGCTACTCCATCAAGGGCTCATTCACTTGCTCATCCACTAATGTGATTTATGCCATCATGTGACAGAAATACCCCCACACTTTATACATTGGACAAAACAGGACAGTCTCTGCGCAAAAGAATAAATGGGCACAAAACTGACATCAGAAATCACCACATTCAAAACCCAGTTGCTGAGCACTTCCATCTTTCTAATCACTCTGTGAACGATTTGTTAACAGCTGTGCTCAAGCAAGTCAATGGGACATCAAGACTTCAAAGAGAAACAGTTGAACAAGAACTGATATGCAGATTCAATTGTGTGAAAGCAGGACTAAATCGTGACTATGGATTCTTTTCCCATGACAACATGTGATTTGACTTCACCTTCCTTTTTGTGCTGTCTCCCACTGTTTGAATCTAAACAACTGCTTTGATTTGCTGTTACAGTGTGACCTGATCCTGTGACTTGCATCTTCCTGCATTTATTTTCCTCCCTTTCTGTAAGTTCCCCCATCTTCAAAGCATCTGATGAAGTGGGATTTTCTCCCACAAAAGCTCATGTGATAAATATATTTGTTAGTCTTTAAGTGACTCTTTGCCTCTTTTGCTAAACCTTTCTAGTTATACTCCTGTAGATAATCACATGCATTTTACATGTTTTCTTGCTAAGAATGCCCTTGAAAGCTGAAAGTTAAAAACTCACAGCTATTTGGTTAAAAATATACAGCTATATTTCACTTTTGTGGTTTTAGGAGTTCCTCCACTTAGATATGCCACAAAATTTATGAGGAAACCACAAGTTATTAGAATTCCCAAATCAATAGTAATAGGAATGTCAATAGATTTATTATTCAATATACAAGTTTATGATAGGAATGATTTTTCAAACATTCCTTGACACATGGAAACATGATATGCATTTCACTAACAGAGAACGAAGTCATTTATGAGTATGTCAGCATGCTATTCCTTCATGATGATGGAAACTCAAAGAAATTATAATCCTCATATTAAACTGATTTGTATTATGATCACTTCAAAACAGCCCTAACTGAGGTCAGTGTTCCACTGTGGTACACTGTACATACATGTAGAGACAATCCCTCCCCTGAAGTGTTGCAGTCTAACTTAGCCAAACATATTGGCAGGTATGGAAAAAAATAAAGTGGCTTGCCTAAGGTGACAGAGGAAATAGAAGTGGGCTTGCTTCAGCTTGTGCATCATGGATTAGTGTGAAGTATACTACCTCTTCTGGCAGAATGCCTCCCACGGTTCCTCTCAGGTTGGTGTGACTGATTCTCAGTTCAAGACTGAGCCTTAAAGTAATCTTAGTTCATCACATCCTCAAACTCAAAGTGAGTCAGAAGTTTTAGAAGAATCAAAACTTCATTTAAAAGATTAAATTCTATGTAGTGTATCGGGTTCCTTATGTGTCACAAACAACATCTATCATACTCCACCTAATAAGCCACAACCTAATGTATCCCACCATGTCAGAAGGGCTCAACACCCACTATCCGGGCTAGATTTTCTAAAGCTTGCAGGGTGCTGAGTTCTTTTCAAAGATGTGACCTCAGTCATGGTTGCTGAACTTTTGAAAGTGTGACAAACACTTTTGAAATTCTTGATCCCAAATAGCCTGAGGGAAGACATGCTAACATGACAATCCAGAAGCAATTTTAAAAGGGATAGCCGTGTTAGTCTGGTCCAGTGAAAAAACAACAAGGAGTTGTGTGGCACTTTAAGACTAACAGATTTATTTTTTGCATGAGCTTTCGTGGGAGAAGATCCCACTTCCTCAGATGCTTCGAAGATGGGTGAACTTACAGAAAGCTTACAGAAATCCAGAAGCAGTCATCCTTGGTGTATTTACCACACACTAAGATCCAAGTTCCCTAGCCTTTCCATACTCAGGCCAAACTCCCCTGGGAGCATCCAACATCCAAATAAGTGTTCCAGTTTTGGACCTGATTCTTCACCATCATTGTGGGCTCTCTTACAATATGTGCCCAATGCTACCAAACCAGAATGGTAGGGTTTGCCACCCCTTTTGACAGGCATAAATGACTACACAAAATGAAAAGCAGTGAGAGGCAGGTCTTCAATATTTGGATTATGGTTGCAGTGCCCAAATTCAGCCATGTAATGGCCTATGAATTCTGGGCACACACAATGAGAAACTAGGCTAGATCAGCAAGTGAGAATGCTGGTCCTCAGTAAAACAGGTAAGCATCTGGGGTGCATAGGCACACAACATGACCAGGTATCCAAGGCACCTCTACCCTTTGAGGTCTTAAGTCAGGGCACCTAGCTGTGGAACTTCTTGTCTAGAGAGGTAAATGCCTGACCCCTTGATGAACACAATGAGAGAGAGTTTTTGCCATGCTTTTTTGTAATAATAAGGACCAAAGAAAAATCAAGTATCTTTCCTTGTGGACACATGATGATGAGAAAATTCCACATTTACAGGGGTAGAAATGAGGAAATAAGGTCTTCTGTTGTTAGGACTCATTTCTATACCTGGAACTACCCAGATGGATATATTAAAGATGAACACGGTAGATAGATTGGATGCTATTCCAGCTCCAGAGGAGCATTTACAGTCTACTGGGTCAATTTCTGAATCTAAAATTAAATAAACTACTTTTAAGACATTTTTGATTTTTCATCTTTAGTTTTTTCATTGAAACATGATATGGTTAAGATAATAAAGAAAATGAACATACAGATCACATTAACACAGTGGTAGAACCCAAGCAAAGAATGTGAATTCATAGTAAAAAGTGAGAATGCCATGACTTCTTTCTTTATGCCTCTTGCTGTGGGAGTATTTGAGATCAGTAGATGACAAATTCCATCAGTGCCAGAATACCTAGGCACATCATAATGAATTAAGAATGGAATGCCACTGTCACTGCCACAAAGGCAAGAAAATTAACAAAGTGCATCACAAGGTCATACTATAGTGGTGAACTGCGGAACTCAGAGTGGAGAAATAGCAATTTAAATATCAATAACTAAACAGGTATGGATAGGCCTAGTTCTCCACTTATCTACAGTGATGTAAATCAGGAGCAACTGCACAGAAGTCAGTGGATTTGCAGTGTTATTACACTGGTATCAGTGACTGGAGAATGACGGAAAAAAACAAGGAGTCATATGGCACTTAAAGACTAACAAACTTATTTTTCGCATGAGCTTTCATAGGAGAAAATCCCACTTCGTCAGATGCCAAGTTCGCCCATCTTCGAAGCATCTGACGAAGTGGGATTTTCTCCCACGAAAGCTCATGCAAAAAATAAATCTGTTAGTCTTTAAGTGCCATACGACTCCTTGTTTTTTTTGCTGGACCTGACTAACATGGCTCCCCTTTAGAAATGGAGAATGCTGGCCATTATTTATACCCATGGCTGACAGAAAAAAAGTCACCTTAATTTTTCAAGGGGTTGAATTTAGAAGTCATCATTTTCCTTAAAGATACCTTTTATTGTAATCAATTCCATGCAATTCTTAGTGCACATTCATCCATTGCAACAGGGGCTCATTAAGATTAACATGTCAAGTAATGTAATAGCTAATAACTAAGTTAGCAAACCCTGACATTGTTCTAAGTGCTGTGTGCAGTCCTCTATTGTTAACATTAGTGTCACATTACAATTAACGATGATCATTCTTGAGGGCTATTCCAAGATTTTGCATTTAGTTGACCACTTCAAAGAGATACAAATCAGTACCACAAAGTGTAGATTTAGGTCCGTGGCAATTTGCTCCCTAGATTCTTCTCTGGGCCTCAGTCAACCCACTTGCCCTTTTCGGCCTGCTTAGGTGCACTGGAGATTGAACTGTCAGATTTTGGCACATGCACAATGTGATGTGTTTAAGGTCAATTCTGACTCACAAAACATTCACCCTGTGAGGAAAACACTGCCTGCTTTGAAATGTCAGACAGCAGATTCAAATCCAGCTCTGTCACCCTAGTGCAAATACATAGGCGCTCCAGCTACTGCAGTGTTGTCCCTTGGGATTTGTGCTGCTGCAACAGAGCAGAAGTTGGAACTCAATTAATAGTTACTATTCCTGCTCCTAAAATGACCTGCTCATATACAGAATGCTAAACATATGCAATAGTCTCAACAAGTTCAAGGAGACTCCTCCCATAACTAATGTTAGATTTGTGTTTACATCTTTGCTGGATTAGAACCAAAAGAAGCACACCCATCCAACAGGTACAGAGTCAGCCAAGAGTGGAAGAGTGACGTACCTCCCAGAGAGTTCCATCCAACATATACTTGTGGACAGAAAAGTGAGTGTCAGCATGGAGGTTGCTACAGTTTGTAATTTTTAAAACTATGACAACTTCTGGGCTGACTTTTTTATTACAGTGCACCAGGTCAAATAGCAAAACACATAATGCAGGACAGCAGTTCGATTTTTACTGAGTCTAATATTGAAAGAACAACACGAAGCTTTCTCCAGAATACTATGTATTAAAACATGCTAAAGAGATATCTAGGAATTCTTATGTAAATAAAGTTCCCAATCCTCCCACTTAAGTTTATAGCAGAAAGTCCATTGAACTCAAGGCAAGAAGGATCAAGCACAACATTTGGATTAAAATAGCATCCAAAAGTATCATTGAGACAGTGAGGAAATGAGACAAAGCCTTCTGCTGGAGAACAGGCAATACTCTTTATCTATTTGAGCAGAATACACAAGATAACCAAAGCTCCAGAACTGGAGAGGCTATTTGAGGCAATATAGGCAATTTTTTTCACTGGGCAAATAATACCCAATCCTGAAAGGATTCCATGTCTTTAAGTATAAAAGATGGCTTTAGTGTTTCTATATGCATGCTGCACAGCACCAAACACAACAGGGTCTTGGTCACTGCCACGGGTTGTTAGGTGCTAAGGTAACACAAACAAATAAATACATAAACATATTTGTATTCAACACACACACACACACACGTACGTTAAAGGAGGCGGGAACAGTGTTCCAGGGCCCACTATTTTTAGGGGATCAGTGTTCCAGGCCCCTAAAAACAGGAAATGCAGAAAACGCTGTGTTCTAGGACCCACCGTTTAAAAATAGCAGGTCCTGGAATTCAGCATTCCAGCTCCGTTTTCTATTTTTAAGGGCCCCCAATGCTGAGCCTCTAAAAATAGTAAGCCCCAGAATGCTGATCCAACACATTCCAGGAGGCAGGGAGTGGCCCCAGCCCGGGCTGAGGCTCCAGCCTGAGCATGCTCAGTCAGAGAAGGCTCCAGGTAAGAGCCTCATTCCAGGCCAGGGCTGCTCCACAGTGACATGGCAGCCAGATAAGGGAGCCCTGGGGAGACGGATTCAGGGAAAGGTGAGCCAGCCTCGTGGAGAGAGGGTGCAGGGGAGGGGGTTGGCACCTGGCAGTGGGGGAAGACGGTGTGCCATGGCGGGGAGTTGGGGGACCACTGGCAAGATGAGGGCTGCGGGGGCAGTAGCTGGGGTGGGGGGTAGGCATGTGGGGGGCATTAGCTGGGGTGAGTGAAGGGGCCTGAGACCTGTAGGCAGGTGGCCCAGACCAATGTGAGGCAGACCTGGACGAGGGTGAAGGGTACCCACCAATTTAGGAGGGTTCGGGGGCCCGCCAAATTATACTTTAACCCCTGCGCACGCGCGCGCGCGCACACACACACACACGCATGCATTCACACACACTTCAAAGGAAAAAGGAAAGAAGCAGAACACACACCCTGGACTTCAGAAAAGCAGATTTTGACTCCCTCAGCGAACTGATAGGCAGGATTCCTTGGGAGACTAATCTGAAGGGGAAAGGTGTCAAAGAGAGCAGACTATATTTTAAAGATGCCCTACTTAGGGCACAGGAAGATACCATTCCTATTTGCAGAAAGAAAAGCAGATACGGAAGGTGCCCATTGTGGCTTAGCAGAGAACTCTGCAGTGATATGCAACACAAAAGGGAAGCTAACAAGAAGGTGAAGCTTGGACAGATGACTAGGGAGGCGTATGAAGATACTTCTCAGGACTGCAGGGATAAAATCAGAAAGACCAAAGGGCAGTTGGAGTTGCAGCTAGCAAGGGATGTGAAGGATAACAGGAAAGGGTTCTTCAAGTATATCAGTAACAAGAAGAGGATCAGAGATGGTGTAGTTCCCTTACTGAATAGGGTAGGTATCCTTGAGGCAGATGATGTGGAAAAGGCTGAAGTACTCAAAGCTTTTTTTACCTCAGGCTTCACAGGCAGGGTCAGCTCCCAGGCTGTTACCCTGGGTAACACAGAATGGAGAGAAGGAGAGTGGCCTTTGGTGATGAAAGGTCAGGTTAGGGACTACTTAGAGAAATTGGATGTGCACAAGTCTATAGGGCTGGATGAACTGCATCCGAGCGTGCTGAGGGAGTTGGCCAATGTGACTGCTGAGCTGCTAGCCATTATCTTCAAAAACTTGAAGCAAACAGGGGAGGTCCAGGATGATAGGAAAAAGGCAAAGATGGTGCCTATCTTGAAGAAAGGGAAAACGGAGGACCTCAGGAACTACAGACCAACCAGTCTCACCTCAATCCCTGGAAAAATCATGCAGCAGCTCCTCAAAGAATCCATTCTGAAAAACTTGGAGGAAAATGGAGTGATCAGGAGCAATCAGCATGGATTCACCAAGGGAAAACTGCGCCTGACAAACCTGATTGCCTTCTATGATGAGATGACTGGATATGTGGCTGTGGGAATATCTGTCAGTGTGATATACCTCAACTTTAGCAAAGCTTTTGATATGGTTTCCCACAGCATCCTTGTCAGCAAGTTAAGGAAGTATGCTTTGGATAAATGGACCATAAGGTGGATAGAAAGCTGGCTAGATGATCAGGCTCAGTGCATAGAGATCAACAGCTCAGTGTCTAATTGGCAACCAGTAACTAGTGGAGTGCCCCAGGGGTTGGTCCTGGGGCCAGTTCTGTTCAATATTTTCATTAATGACCTGGATGATGGGATAGATTGCACACTCAGTAAGTTTGCAGATGACACCAAGCTGGTAGGGGAGGGGGAATGGTAGACATGCTGGAGGGCAAGGACAGGATTCAGGGAGACCTAGACAAATTAAAGCAGTGGGCCAGTAGAAATCACATAAGGTTCAACAAGGACAAGTGCAAAGTCCTGCACCTGGGATGGAAAAACCCCATGTACTGCTGAAGGCTGGAGACCAATCGGCTAAGTAGCAGCACTGTAGAAAAGAACCTAGGGGTTATGGTGGATGGAAAGCTGGATATGAGTCAGCAATGTGTTCTTGTTGCCAAAAAGGCCAATGGCATATCAGTCTGCATCAGTAGGAGTGTTGCCAGCAGTTCGAGGGATGTGGTTATTCCCCCATCTGGAATACTGGGTCCAGTTTTGGGCTCTACACAATAGGAAGGATGTTAACAAATTAGAAAGAGTCCAGCAGAGGGCAATGAAAATGATTAGGGGGTTGGGGCACATGACTTAGAAGAAGTGACTGAAGGAACTAGGTTTATTTAGCCTGCAAAAGAGAATACTGAGGTGGGATTTGAGAGCAACCTTCAACTATTTGAAGGGGTGCTCCAAAGAGGAGGGAGCTAGGCCGTTTTCAGTAGTAACAGAGTACAGAACAAGGAGCAATTGTTTCCAACTCTAGCTGGGGCAGTTGAGGTTGGATATTTGGAAGAATTTTCTCCCTAGGAGGGTGGTGAAGCACTTGAATAAATTACCTAAGGAGGTGATGGAATCTCCATCTTTGGAAACAAATATTTAAGGCCGGTTAGACAAAATCTTGGCTGGCATGAATTAGTGGGAGTGGTCCTGTTTTTAGCAGGGGTTTGGACTAGATGACCTACTGAGGTCCCTTCCAACCCTATGATTCCACACACACACACCCCTTGCTTAATTAGAAGGGAGGGATACAGAAACCTTTATAAAGGGTATTTGGATATGGTCTTTGAAGAAAGATGACTGAAATGGAATTTTAGTAATGGTCAGGCTTGTGATATCTTTTGGTCTTAGATCAAAAATATACCTAAGATCAGCCCTACTAGGTCAGACCTATGGTCTGTCTAGCTCAGTCTCCTGTCTTCTGACAGTTGCCAGCGTCAGCTGCCTTGGAGGGAATAATCAGCACCAGGCAACTCTGAATTTTCCATCAACTGTTGCCCAGTCCCAGCTTCTAGCAGTTGACAGTTTAGGGACACCAAGAGCCTTGTGGTCACACTCCAGCCACTTTGGCAAATAGTCATTAGATGACCCTTGTGATGGAAGATTGCTTACACCAAAAAGGTCATAACACCCAGTCTTAAAGGTCATAACATTCAGTCTTTGAAGGAGCACCCCTTCAAATAGTTGAAGGTTGCTCTCAAATCCCACCTCAGTCTTCTCTTCTGCAGACTAAACTCCCAGGTCAGTTGCACCTTAGCTCTCAAACCAAAGACAATGCTTGTAGTCAATTCTAAAATAAACTAACTTAGTGTTTGTGACAGGACTCTAGTCACCATGCTTGTGCCACCTGCTGGCTACCTTTGGAAGTAGCTCTGCAGTAGAGGTGCCCTCTCTTGATGGTGTCTCATCCACCATCACATCTGCTCTGTGACTGACATCACTTTAGAGCAGGGGTCTCAAACATGCAGCCCAGGGGCCGCATGCAGCCCCTAAAGCTATTTCCTGTGGCCCGCAACAACACTGCTGTTACTGATATCTGCAATATTGTTGTATAAAAAGGTTTCAGTCGTGCAGCCCTTGGGTTAACGTGCCAGTCCTCATGCAGCCCTCATGGTGATTTGAGTTTGAGACTCCTGCTTTAGAGGCTCTGGCATCCTCTTCATGACATGGCCCTCTCCCTTTACAGGGGTTAGCACTGCAGTCCTATTGTCCAGCCACTTCCCTAGGGACCAGTTGGGGGAGGAAAGAGAAAACTTGGACCCACCCACTACTCTAGGTCCCGCTCCATGCAACCTGTAGTTGGCAGCCATGTGTTGTACTTACCTACGAACCTCCATGCACTGCTCTGTCCAAGGTACTGGCACTTCTTCCCCCAGCCCCTGCAGCTCTTCTTATATGGGCCTGCTGGCTCTGACTGGCTGCTCTGTTCAGCCTCTCTATGATCGGCTGTTCTCTATGCAACCTCCCTAGGCTCTTTTTAACCCTTTATATGCTAGTGTTGGGCAGATACCCCAACGTTTATTAACTAGGAAAAAGTCCTAAGAGAATTATTTACAAGGTTAAACAACGTAAAATTTCACAGATAAATGAGTTACAATCTTAAGTTCAAAATATAAAAGGAGTTTCTATAATAAGCAAGCTCTCTATGTCCTTTGGGGCTACCCAAGCTAAGAAATGGCGAATTTTTGCTTATGTTTAGGAATCTTTGCTATTTGTACTCTAAGAGGCAAAAAGATAAAGCTCCTTCTGGTCAGCCGTTTTTATTCCCTTCTCACAGAGTTCAAACTGGTGGGAAGAATGTTTGTACACATCTCAGTCCCAGTGTTCGTACATATCGCAGTCAACAGTCTTTTGTCCACTGATGTTCCACAGTGGTTTGTCTGATGTCTGTAGACATTCTTTTGTTGGGCAGGATATAAAGATTCTTATAACAAACTAGTATTTCATACTTGCTAATACTTCTCCCCTGATTGTAGTAGTTTCCAGTTTCATAGCAAACACCTTAGAATTACCAAACAAAAATTTAACTATTACAATGTAGGACGCAGATATAATAAATGAAATAAATCCATGTGGAAATTTACAAGCATTTAATAAAGTCCTAACACTAAACACATTCTAATAAACTTAACATCTATTTTAACAATGCCAACACGGTGGTCAGTCAGACTGATTTCCAGCAATGCATTTGTCAATGTTCAATGAGGTCTAGGGAGCTTGGCATGAGCTGGTACCTGGTCTGCCAATGTCATAGGCCTATCCTCCACAAATTTTCCTAGTTCTTTTTTGAACACACCTATATTTACAACCTTCACAACACTCCCATGCTAATGAGTTTCACAAGCTGACTGTGTGTTCTGTGAAGAAGTACTTCTTCCTGTTTCTCTGAAGCCTACTGCCTTTTAATTTAATCGGATGACTTCAAATTCTTGCATTATACAACCAGGTAAATAACACTTCCCTATTTGCTTCAATCATACATTTCATGATTTTATAGACCTCTATCTTACCTTCCCTTCATCATCTCTTTTCTAAGAGTTCCAGTCTTTTTAATATCTCCTTGCACAGAAGTTGTTCCATATCCCAAATTTTGAGATGGTGTGACCAGAACTGACAAAATAATCAAAGTGTGGGAGTATCTTGGATCTATTCAGTGGCATTATGAAATTTTCTGTGTCCTTATTTATTCCTTTCCTAACCATTCCTAACATTCCATTAGCTTTTTCTTTACTGTTGCTGCACATGGAGCAGATCATTTTCAAAGAACTAACCATAACGATGCCAAGATCTTTTTCTTGAGTGCTAACATCTAACTTATACCACATAATTGTGTGTGTATTGTTGGGGTTATTTTTTCCAAAGTGCACTACTTTGCGTTTATCAATGTCAAATTTTGTCTGATATTTTTTGTTGCCCAATCACTCAGTTTTGTGAGATCCTTCACAATCACTTTTAGAATTAACTATCTTGAATAGCTTTGCAGCAACTGCAATTTTGGCATATTACTGCTTCACGTAATTTATGAATAAATTGAACAGCACAGGCCCTAATGAAGTTCCTTCTTTTCCTATGACTGTCTGCTTAAGAGGTTTTTTGTATGGGAGATTGTCAGAGACTTTCTGAAGTCCAAGTGCACATTACTGACTGAGTGACCCCTTTCACTTGCTTGTTGACACCCTCAAAGAATTCTAATAGATTGGTGAGCCATCATTTTCCTTTACAAAAATTGTGGTGATTCCCCAACCCCTTACCCACATACATATTGGCTATGTCTACATTAGAAAAAGTTAGTTCAGATTAACAAATTTGACCTAATAAGTTTGACTTTGATTCGAAATAAACTCAATATTATTAAGTCAAATTAACAAAGTGGACTAAGTCGACTTACACTTAAATTGACTTAGTCCACTTTATTACTTTGACCTAACATCCGTAATAAAGTTGAATTAAGGGTTAATCCAGGTCTACACTGTCCTTAGTTTGAACTAAGGAGTCATATTAAGGTTTAGTTTGAACTAACAGACGATTCTTATTAATTCAAATTAAGCTTTCATTAAGTCGAATTAAGGAATTTCTTAATTCAACTTAATGAAAGTCAAGTGTAGACAGGGACTAATTTAGTTTGAATTAAGTCTCCTTAATTTGACCTAAATTGCCAGTGTAGGCATAGCCATTGTGTTTATCTATGTACCTAGAAATTCTGTTCTTTACTATCATTTCAACCAATTTTGCCTGATATTGAAGTTAAGCTGGGTGACCCATACCTGTCAGAGTCATTTTTGCAGTCTTTGTTAAAAGTAGGTGTTACAAGAGTTACTATCCAGTCCCCTAGCACAGAGACTGGTAGCAGTAGTTACATACCACAGCAGCAGTTCTGCAATTTCATAACTGAGTTCCTTTAGCACTCTTGCGTGAATACCATCTAGTCCTGGTGATTTATTACTGTTTCATTTATTAATTTGCTCCAAAACCTCCTCTACTGACATCTGAATCTGGAGCAGTTTCTCAGATTAGTCACCCCAAAAAAGAATAGCTCTGGTGAAATCTCCCCTGCATTTTCTGCAGTGAAGACTGATACAAAGAATTCACTTAATTTCTCTGTAATGGCTTTATCTTCTTTTATTGCTCTTTAGTACCTTGATTGCCCAGTGGCCCCACTGACTCTTTGGCAGGATTCTTGTTTCTGATGTACTTTAAAAAAAAAAAAAACTATTAGTTTTTTGTTTTTACCTAGTTGTTCTTCAAAGGAGGAATGTCGCTGCCCCAGGGAAAGATCCGGGACATGGGCCCAGGCCTCACCCCCCCCCCCAGGCCTGGGCCCCGCTTCCTGGCCACGATCCGGTACCAGGGCCTGGTCCGGAGTTGGGCTCCTGCCGCCACCAGACTGGCCCCAGACCTCTGGCAGGGGACAGGGCTGGGAGAGGCGGACACCGCCATGGGCGGCCCAACCTCAATTCCCAGCCAGGAGAGGCAGGAACTGCTGCAGGCAGCCTGACCCCAGATCCCTGGTTGGGGCAGGGGCCAGAAGAGTCAGGAGCCACCCTGGGCACTCGGGGCACTGGTGCCAAGACTCGGGGCACGTGCCCCATGTGCCAGGTGCCAGCAACACCCCTGCTTCATAAGCTTTCTTTGCCTGACTAATTATAGTTTTACACTTATAGAATCATAAACTGGAAGGGACCATGAGAGGTCATCAAGTCCAGTCCCCTGCATTCACAGCAAGACCAAGTACCCTCTTAAACTATTCCTGACAGGTGTTTGTCTAACCTGCTCTTAAAAACTTCCAGTGATGGAGATTCCACAACCTGCGTAAGCAGCTTATTCCAGTGGTTAACTACCCTGACAGTTAGGAATTTTTTCCTAATGTCCAACCTAAACCTCCCTTGTTTTAATTTAAGTTCATTGGTTCTTGTCCTATCATAAGCAGTTAAGGAGAAAGTTTTTCTCTCATGACTTACTAGTGTTTCTATTTTCCTCAGAAGGATTTGACTTCCCATTTGTCTAGTTCTCTGCTGTTTAGCCTCGGCAGCATTCTACTGGTTTTCTTGAATTGTGTTATGTGTAGTTTGAGCCTCTTGTATGGAGTTTTTAAATAGTCTCCATGTAGTTTGCAGGTATTTCACCTTTGTGAATGTTCCTTTAATTTCCATTTAACTAGCAAGCCCTTTTTTATAGTTAACTGTTACTCTGCTAGGCTTGTTTGGCACTTTACCCTTTACAAGGATGTCACATGTAATGCATTATTTTTGCTGTTATGGAGTATTTCAGCTATATTTGCCTCTTGATGAGATACTGTGCTCCACTTAGTATTAAATGAAAACTTGCTTGTGTCTGTTTCCGGGTAAGCTGCTTCAAGAAGAAGTCACTTACTGTATCAAGATATTTTACCTCTCCATCCTTTCCAGAGGTGACATATCTCCTATTAATAAAAGGAGAGCTGAAATCCCACATTATAATTACCGTATATTATTGTGTATAAGCCGAGAATTTTGTGCCTGAAAATTGGCTTCAAAACAGGCACTTGGCTTATATTTGGGAGAATACAGTAGACACCCCCAGCCAGCCCTCTCCCTCACCATGCGGCAGGCTGGTGCCCCAGTGTTGCTGGACGGCCATCTTGGGCAGTCGGCCCGGGCTGGGGCTGGAGGAAGGAATGGACTTCGGCATCTGGAGCAGCCAAGTAAGGGAGTCCTGGGGGGGGGGCTGGCCTAGACATGGAGGGGGGGATTCAGGGAGGCCAAGGAAGGGGTGGCAGGGACCGGGGGTTGGGGGGGTTCTGGGAGTTGGGAAAAGTGATGGGACGGCCAGGAGGGTTTGGGGGCGGGTTCTGGGAGACCAGGGAAGGGGCAGCAGGGCTTGGGCATTGGGGGGGGTCGGGGAGTCTGGGGAAAGTGGCAGGAGGACCCAGGGTTTTTGGGGAGCCCAGGGATGCAGTGACAGGGACCGGGGATTTTGGGTGGGTGCCTGGCAGGCTGGGAAAAGCAGCAGCAGGAGTTGGGGGGGTGAGAGGGAAAGGGGCAGAAAGGGTGTTGGGGAACAGGAGAGCAACAGCAGGGAACTGAGAAGGGAGCAGGGGGACAGCAGTGAGGAGCCAGGGGGCAGCAGTGGGGAAGGGGCAGAGCAGGGGGCAGCAGTTAGGAAGGGGCAGAGCAGGGGGCAGCAGGAGGTAGCAGGGGGCAGCAGTGAGAAAAGGGGGAGTAGGGGGCAGCAGGAGGAGCAGGGGGGCAACAGCAGGAAACTGAGAAGTGAGCAGGGGGTAGCAGTGAGGAAAGGGCAGAGCAGGTGGGAGCAAGGGGGCAATAGTGAGGAAAGGGCGGAGCAAAGGGCAACAGTGAGGTAACTGAGAAGTGAGCAGGGGGGGCAGCAGTAAGGAGAGGGCGGAGCAGGGGGCAATAGCAGGAAACTGAGAAGTGAGGAAAGGGCAGAGCAGGGGGGCAGCAGTAGTGACGGCAGTGAGGAAAGAGCAGAGCAGGAGGGCAGGAGTGAGGAACGGACAGCGGGGGGGGGGGGCAAGGGAAAAGCAGCAGTAGAGATTTTGGGTAGGGAAGCTGTCAGAAACTCCAGAGGAAGCCAGCAGCAGTGGGTTGGAGGTTAGGAGCCAAAACCAAAAGGGGGCCTCAGCTTATACCCGGGTCACCAGTTTTGGCTTCTTTTTTGGGCTCAGAAAGGGGGGGGGTCGGCTTATGCCTGGATCGGCTTATGCCCGAGTATATACAGCATATTTTCTGCCTTAGTAGCTTCTCTAATCTCCTTAAACATTACACAATCACCACATTATCTTGGTCAGGTGGTTGATAGTATACTGTTCAAGTATATGGTTCAAGCATGAAATTTGTATTGATAGAGATTCTATGGTACAGTTTGATTTACTTACTTGCTTTGACTCTGCTTTCTTTCACTTATTGTACCATGCCCACCTTGCGGGACCTACTCTGTCATTTCTATATAATTTGTCCCTTGGTATTGCCATGTCCCACCGATTATTCTCAGTCCATTAAGTTTCTGTGATGCCTATTGTATCAATGTCCTCATCTAATACCTGTCATTAGAGTTCATCCATCTTAATACTTTAATTTTCTAGCATTTGTTTATAAGCATTTATACAAATGCATCCATGTATTATATTTAAATGAAACTCTTTTAGTGTTTGATTGTTCCTCACATGCTCCTCCCTGTATTTCGTCAATTTTCTCCTACTCTTTACTAGAATACAGAGTTCCCATTTTAATAAATTCATCCTTAAGGGATGATTCCACCTGAAACCCATGCTCCTCTGTAGCTGTCAGCATTTCCCAATCTCTTAGTTTAAAAAAATCTTTCCAACCTTTTTATTTTCACATTCCAGCAGGTTCCTCCTTTCCCAAAAGGTTCACCAGTTCCTAATAAACCTAAAACACTACACCATGCTCTGATCCATGCATTGACACCCTGCTTGTCTTTCCTGCCCTGAGTGTGGAACTGGAAGCATTTCAGAGAATGCTGCCATGGAGGTCTTGGATTTTAATCCCATACCTTGCAGCCTAAATTTGAACTCAACGTGCACAGATTATGGGTATTCAATATTTCAATATTATTTCAGACTCAGGTTAGCTAGAAAGCAATCTGGAATCATACGAAGCATTGCAAGTAATATTGTACTCCAATAGCCATGTCAGTTTAGCTCAGTCAGTCATTGTATGCACTCAGTAGTGTGCACTTCCTAGTAGCTACTGCAGCGGTTGGTGCCTGAAACTCAATAACTGTGATACATTTTATGAATGCGGTATGCCCTGCTGTCTGTTCTCTCTCAGTGTGATATTAAAATAAAGAGGAATGCTCAAAGAAGGAAAGGGCAAAACAGTATGAATAAAACAAATTCACCTGACAAGTTAAGCTGCATCTCATTAACTGATCTCAACCTTTGGACTAGCCCTCAAATGGAAACCAAAACTGTTGGAGATTCAAATACGTTTGGTTAATAATTTCTTTCCCAACTGCCATAGTTCCCTTTTTATGCGCCTTTGCACTTTCAAGCTGAGACTGGAAACGCAAGAGTCAAATCAAAGAGGCTATGCCTGCAGGATCACATCCCATTCTAGGACACTCCAGTAGCTTTGTCCATGTACAGAAACTAGTATGTTTTTCAGCACCAGAGCAGCTAGATCAACCCCAGCATTTTCAAAATGTGGCTTGGTGATTTATCCTAACTGTAGAATTTAACTAGAATAGCCCATCTAAATCTTCATATAGGAGTCACAATTAACAAGGTAATATAATACCCCTAATATTTCTGATTCCCCTGTGAAGGAGAGATGTCACTATATAATTAGGCTATTCCTTGACTACAGAGCATACAAGAAGATTTGCATCCACTTCTTAATCACTTCTGTAAATAGCACTTCTAATGTTAATATAAGAATTTGTTGCTTGCCAAGTACAACCATTTCTCAAAGATCTCTAGTGAGTGTTTGGGGGGGGGGGGCAAAAAAGACAAAAACAGTTCAGCAACTCAGGTCCAGTCATGTTTCTCATTAATTCATTATAAAACTGGCCCACATGAGAGAAAATAAGTGTGTGGCATGCAAGAGTCACAGACCTGAACATCATATAAATCATGGACAAGTTCATAAGCTCATGATGGAGAAATGGAACTATCCTTAGCCCCTCAGAAACTGATAAAAGGCATAATTTATGCAAACTGCATTATCAATTATGTAAAGGGACCCTGGAAAGCAAACAGAACTCAGAACTGACAAACTGAGCCAGATCCTCAGTTGGTGTCAACCAGGGGTCTCAAACTCACTCCTCAAGGGCCGCATGTGGCCCCTAAAGTTATTTCTTGCAGCCTGCAATAACATTTTCACTACCAATACTTGCAATACTGCTGTATGAAAAGGTTTCAGTGGTGTTGCCCTTGGGCTACCATATTAGTCCTCATATGTGGTGTGTCCCTCAGGTTAATGTACTAGTCCTCATGTGGCCTTTGTGGCAATTTGAGTTTGAGACCCCTGGTGTAGACTGATATAGCTCCACTGACTATGTCCACTGATACCCATTGGCAATCTGGTTTACTGTGCCTCGAATTTAACTTCTGGGGTGAAGGATTTCAATGGGCGTGCTGACTGAGTACATAAGTACATTATGGAAATTATACCACTGGCTATATGCTAGCATAGCCTTGTTGTGAAGACACTTCCTGCTCCTGCACCAGCAGAAGGGGGTTTTTCTGTCAGTGTAGGAAAATCACCTGCCCAAACAAAATTAGCTATGTTGATAGAAACCCTTTACTGATGACATAGCTGTTTCTACTCAGGGGGTTTTGTAAGGATAACAATGTCAGGCCAGGCTAACACAGTTACACCTATACAAATTTTCAGTGAAGGACAGGCCTGAGTAAGGACTTTAGTATTTACCACATAGACTCACATGGATTCCTGTACCAGATCTTTATATTTACACAGAGCTCTAATAAAGGACTGGGACAAAGCTAATAGAAAAGTGGAATTTCAATCCTGTGGGAAATTCCAGGATTTGAAGCTTTGTTTTTGGTCCAAATCAGGATGAAAAGTTAAGATATCAAAATTTTTAAAACAGGACTAAAAGTTTGGAAAATTCTGATTTGTAAGTGTTGAAGTGAAACATTTGATATTCCTCAATCAAAGTGCTTCCTTTCTGTTTGTCAAACCAAATTGAGATGTTTTGCTGTAAGTAAGTTCAGCGCTGACTTGTGTCTGCCCATTGTGCTGTGGTGACTCATGGACGTTTCAATTCAGTGGCACATAACCACTTTTGTCCCTTGCCAGAATCCCTGACAGTCTACATCTCTTATGATGTGTCTTGGTCATGAAACACCCAGGAGGCAGCAGAATAGTTCAACTAGAGGGGAGATATAGTCCAGTCAGGGAGCTGAACTATAAGAGAGAGTGTTGATGCAGGAGCTAACTCAAGCCTTGCCACTCAAATCTCTACCAGTTTACATTAAGTGAACTCTGATTGAAAGGCAAGCACTGTGGGAATCCAACAGTTTATATAACAATTTGCTCAGCAGGAAAGACAAAAGGTTTTGGAGTGCCGAAGGGGGTAAACCAAGAAAAAAAATCACTCAACTGTTTTTAAATTATTTGTAGTTTTAAAAAAGGCATTGTTCCTTTAAAGAAAAGCCCTAGATATTTGAAAAACCTAAAGGTCATTAGTATTACAATAAGTAAATATAGTCCAAAATGCTTTTAAATAAGTGGGAAGCTTTCCATTTCCAGTGGGCTTTAAATCAGAACCTTTAGGAAGAACTTTAGATATAGGTTGATGTTGAATCTTAATAATGTGGCATCATATCTGCGTTTCTGCCACACTGTGTGGCTTATGTGTATACATTGTCACTTAAGCTGTTAAAAGTGAAGTGACCAAGTGCTGTATAACAGAAGGAATAATGGGAAAGTTTTTATTAACACCAGAGAGGCAAAATATCTACTGGATATGGTTCTAGAGTGGAAGTTGCGAAACTTCAGTCCTATTCCTGCCTCTGCCACTGATCTGTTGTATGACCTTGAATAAATTATTTCACCTCTCCATTTCCCAGGCCATCATTGCCTGTCTTATTTAGATTGTAAGGTCTTCAGATCAAGAGACTGACATATTTTGGGGGCCTGATCCAATGCTAATTTAAGTTAATGGGAAGACTCACATTGGTTTCGATGGCACTGGATCAAGTCTCTCCATTTGTTTGTACAGGTATGAATCCACTTGACTGAACTACATAATTAATTGTTTAAACATCCATAAGTTATCGGATGGTCACTCACTTAGCAGTTCTCCAACAGACAGGACAAACATCAGCTGGGGGGCCTCTGCCTTCTACTATAATATTAAGAATAATAAGATTTACAAATTCTTAGTCATTCAGATTCAACTTATACCTGCAGCATTTTGTTCACTTTTCAGAATTAATGAACATGAAGATTTACTAATATGAATGCTTGCAGCAGCTGAATTTTCTGCTCATAACCAAAATTCAGTTAAATCAATATTTTGCTTTTAGAGAATATAGCTTATAAAGATGGTAACATGGTTTGGAAACATAAATAAGTAGCCAGTAACAACAAGCGAATTAGAAATATTGAATAATAATTTAAATGTTCACTACAAACAGCTGACAAAGAAGCCCTAGGCAAACATTTGTTCAGGACACCTCTTTGACAAACAGTTTCAAATCACCAATATTTATAAAATCTGTGATCTGCAAAGAGAAAAAATGATTAAATTTGCCAGGCCAATTGTTTGCAATTAATAATGTGACCAATTCTATCAAGTGCTATGAAATGGCCTGAGGATTTTTCTCTCTGTCCAGGAATTTGGGGCGGGGGGTGCATTGATGATGCCACATGTTTTAAAAAAAAAATTAAGTTAATGTTCCACTTTTTATCCCGTGAAGATCTGCGGGGGAGAGGGGAGGACAAACCAAGAAGATAGACAAATACTGAAATGTATTTTGGGGGCCTGATCCAATGCTCATTTAAATCAATGGGAAGACTCACATAGATTTCAATGGCCCTGAATCAAGTCTGTACATTCATTTATATAGATATGAATCCACTACATAACTCAGCTACATAACTGATAGTTTAACATCCCTAAGTTCTTGGTTTCTAATCCAAATTCCCAAACCTCACTTAACAGATTTATGGAGTATCATCAACCTTGGCTATGATTTGTATCTGTTCATTAGTTTGTTTTCTGTAGCAATTTATATGCAGCTACTAGCAAAATGCACTAGCTGCCCCTGAAGTGGAACCCAGACAACAGCAAAGGTAAAAAATTACAGTAGTTTGTGATGGCTGTGCATAAAACATCCCCGCAAGAGAAGGTGTGAAGTGACAGAAAAACAACCTAATACAGCATTTGGCAAGATAGCGCCCTAAAAGGACAAAAAAGAAAGAAATTCATCTTGGTAAGAACATGAACATAGAACAGCAAGAAGAATGTAAAATAAATATCCATAAACTAAACTATGATTACAAAATCTAGGAAATAACATGTTTTAGAACTTAAGGGTTTTAGATCATGCCTTTCAACTAAAAATTTAAAGTCAAGAATTACAAATCAGTCATATAAATCAGTCCACTTTTATTAATAAAAGAGGTATTTATATTCAAAGTATGAAGTAGTGACTTTCAAACCAGCTGCATGACTTATAAGTCAGTAATACAAACTTATAAATCAGGTACATCAACCATCCGCTGTTCCCTTCACTTATAAATCAGTCTTATTCACAAAGCAATTCCCTGACTGCGAATTATTCTCTTGATTAATAAATCAGCCACCACTAGATACATAAATAATTGACATGAATCATAAATCTCTTGACCATTGGCCACATGTTTCATAAATCAGAAATTCAGGATATAATTGAGCATTTAAGAACACTTATTATAAACAATTTAGCAAACCAATACCAAAATTGCATTCCACAATGCACACACTATGCTAGACAGATGATGTAGGCACAAAAAAATAGCAGGCTCTGCTACAGCCCCAGTGCAATTTTCCACTATACTGGGAATTTACAGTTCACATTGCCATTTATAAACTGATTTTTTTTAACTGAGAGAAGTCAGGAAAATTCTTCCCCATTACCATTCCTCCCCTCCTACTGTATGTAATCAGAAAAGTAACAGAATTATGAAACTCCTTTAGTTTAGTGAAAATTGGTAAACAGGTTCTATCATTTTTGATAGATATACATGTATGTATTGTGCCTTATACTTATCTCAAAGTGAACAACCAAATCAATGCTATTTCCAGTATGTAACATACGGTTACCTTAGATCTGCTACATCAGAGGGCATGAAAATTATAACACGTTTACTGACCGTGGGTTACTATTCGACTAATTGCATGTAGGATTCTGCAACTCCAACACTCACTCACGGGAGTGAATAATAAATAACTTCAATAGAACTAATCACTAAGTACTAGTCAGGCCTGGTTTACACTTAGATTTTAGGTAAAAAAAAACTATATCCCTGAGTGCCATAAGTGTGCTGCACTAACCCCTACCGCCAGTATAGTGGCAGCTAAATCAATGGAAGAATGTTTCTGTTGACCTAGCTGCCATTCCTTGGGCAGATGGAATTCCTACAGCAATGGAAAAGCTGCTTCCATCGCTGTAGTCTGAATCTATACCAATGTTTCTCAACCTTTTTGATACCAGAGACCCACTTGCTGTCTTCCTAAGTGTATGTAAGCAGAAATCTCAGGGACTACAGGGTTACACTGGCATAGGGACTATACCATAGCTATGTCACTATAGTTCCCAGAGTGTAGACCAGGGGCCAGATCTGACTAAAATGTATTTCAGATGGACTGTACATACCATAAATTGAAACATTACAGCACTCTCAGAGCATCACAGAGTGCTGTGTATATGAAATTGCACTGTGCAATACCAGTCTCTCTCTCTGTGTCTGGTAAGGAGAGAGTGTGGTCTCACGGAGTGCAGTCTTACATGCCCAGTGCTCTGTGATGTTGCAAGACATGACACTCTTGCGGCATTGTGCAGTGCTCTGTATGCGAGACCATATTCTCTTCTCTCTATTAGGGAAAGTGTGACCCTGCAGAGTGCAGTCATGAGCTGGACAGAAGGGATTCATGGGCCACATTTGACTTGTGGACTGCATGTTTGATACCCCTGGTGAAGACAGTGAAAGTGTCACAGACTCAAAACCTATACCAGGGTCTGCAACCGGTAGCTCCAGAGCTGCACGTGGCTCTTTGGCTGCCTCCTTGAGACTCCAAGCTGCTGGCTCCAGGCCCCCCTACCACCACTGGGGGATCCTACGGGCAAGCCTAGTCCTGGATCCTGGATCCAGGCTCTCTATACTCCCCCACCACCAGGGTACCCTGTGAGCAATTCACTGCTGGCTCTGCTTCCCCTCGCCGCCGAAGACCCTGCAGGTGGTACATGCCAGACTCCAGGCTCCCACTGCCACTGGGGGTGCCCCGCTCCTGGTTCTGTGCTTCCCCCTGGCACCAAGGGACCCTATAGCAGTCACCATGGCCCAGCTCCCCCCACCCCCTAGCAGGAGGTTAAACCCACTGCGGCTCTCAAACACTTGGTTTTTGAGAGAATTTTTTTAAATGGCTCTTATCTTTTGGGTTCCTGGCCCCTGACCTATACAGACCTTAGAGTGCATAATTATACACATCACAAATTGTCACACTTGTTCACACACTCAGTAGAGAGGCCACGGTATGAATGGGTCATGAAAAGTTAACTACTCACTGGAGATCTTCCACCTGTGTCATGACGTACATGGGTAAGGCAATGTTAGATGATCTTGCACTGTTGCTTCTATCTTGTACTTGTTCTGTGGTTAGAGGAATCCTGTCTGATGGCCCAGAACCTTTCATGAGCCTAAATTCACAAAAAATATGTATTTTAAAGAAAAAATATGTAGGAAACAGAACTCTGAGGGCTAATGGTAAATAAAAGAATCATAAAAACCACACTGATCATTCATAAATGCTGTCCCTATGTAAAGATTCTCAGATTAAAGAGGAACATTTCTATTTTGTTAAATAGGAGAGAGATACTGTGCAATAAACTGCAACAAAATCAAATGGCAAATATAGCTAATAATAATAATAATAATGAGTTAATAATTAATGCATTCTCTGAACTGTTCAAGAGTAATGGTTGATGTGAAATTTCATTCTATATTATAATTATCTGACAGGATTATTTATAAGTATCACTAGAACCAAGTTTATAGAGGTTTTTTTTTAATGATCTCACTATTATTATTGTTTTTTCTGTGGGTACATGAATGGGTGGGTGTATTAGAGAGAGAAAGGATGGTTTAAAAAGAACAGAAAATAAAAATTCATGAAACGATGTGAAAATTGTTACCACTTGGAAGGATTCAAAAGACTTATTTTCTTGTTTTGTTATTTTCTTTAAAAAAATAAATCTTCAATTTACTAAAAACTATGGTTTTATTGCTGAAAATAAGAGAAAAACATCAAAAATTATATTGAAGCACAATTTTGATATTTTGATGATTTAAAAAATTAGGAAAATGGAAAAATGTCAATAATGTCAGCTATTTTTTAGGAATAACTTTAGCTCTAAAAATAAACAATTTTGTGAAGCAAAAATTCTAAGTGAAAAATTTCACCATTTGTATGGGTGTATGATAAGCAGGAATGGTAACACCATCTATTATTAAGACTGCCGAACACTTAACATTGTAAGAACCTGTTTTCAGTTGCTTATAAATTTCTTTCAAACTGTAATTATTTAGGCTGAAATTTTCCATATTCTGTGTCAGCTTCTGCCAAATTCTGCCAAAATTGCCTCTGATAATGAGGCTTGGGAAAAACAAATTGTTTCATTTAAGTTAAAAATGTCTGGCAACCTTTTATTTGAAAGCCTCTTGCTATCTTCTTCTTGTGTGTGGTGTTTGTGTCTGGAGCATGCTTTTGACATCCCAATGAAAATCTGCCCAAATTTGGCAAAGCTATTTGCACGTGCTCAGTAGAGAACTGATAGAGTTTAACAGCTTAATTCCCCCAAAGATTCTGTTTGTACTGAGCATACTGAACTTGGGGTCAAGAAGAACCTCTATAAAAGTGTGCCATGCTTTGCATGAGACATTAAACCAAGGTTTTTAATGTGTCACTTGCTCTCAAGGTGGATTTTAGACAATTCATGGCAATTTTAGAAAAGAACACCCTGAACTGTATTTCTTCGTGTATTAAAACAGTCTCCAGTGTCCAAGGCTGTGTGAACTATTGCTAAGTGCATAATTACTGCCATATTTGCATACATGGTTACTGAATTACCAGTGTCTTGTAACTCATGATTGGAAAGCACTCTGGGGCACCTTGACTGTGAATGGCAATATATAAAAACAACTATGTCCCCCTCAATCCCCGCTAAGAGCATTGACAAAATATTTCCTTTAAACAATTGAACTTTTCCTGTGAGGTATATTTTGCTTTCCTTTCCTGAGCTTGTGTATAGGCGCACTAAGGAACAAACCCTACTTCCTTCTTCAATTGCTGTGTAGAACTCTAAATACAGCAGAACCATTGCAGTTCTGTTGCATTGTTGGGAGGGAGAGATCTGAGATAGACGCTATATGGAAGTCTAAAACCCTTGCGCTATAGAGTCCAAGTCAGAAGATTATTTTTATATATCACCATACACTGAGACTTGAGGTAGGCATGGAAGATATGGGGCACAAGGTTTGTGAATCAACAACCATATGCCCCCTGTGAAGCAGAGGCACAGGAAGAATGGGAAACATTGAAGTTTCTGTGTGGACTAGCAATCTCAGAACTGATCTACTGCCCCTCCGCAACCTACAAGGGAACTGGACCAGCTTAGGTCACCAGAGATATTCCTAGCAACAAGCTCAACAAGTCTACTGCTACATGGGGGACTTAACCCACAAACTGGTGTTCCCATATCTCATCTCCAAGAAAGCCCTGTGTCAAGTTCCATAGAAATTCTTGCATGTGATGAAATTTATCCCACTCTGCAATGTGACATTCCTCTCTTGCAATCTGGACTGGTATACTGCTGTGCCACCCCAGTTCTCCAATCTAGGGCGCCATCTTACTTTGTGAACCCCTTGACTCCTGTGTCTGCTCACACTCTGACACGGGCATGTAACTGATCCTTCAGCCAGTGGAAGAGAGCTCTCACCAGCCACTCCTGGGCTAGTTCTCTAGCAAACAGCCCTAGTCCCAGATGTAACTCTGGGAACTACTGTTTTGTAAGGTTTAGTGCATCCCTCACTGATCCTTACAAGCTCATTTACACTGGTCTGTCAATTTAACAAAGAAAATGATATGCACCAGCTTTGCCCCCATTGAGACTTTTAAACACATTCTCATTCAACATTGCACTGCTTTAGGTAAAACAAATATAAGTTCACTGACTACAGTAGGATTTTCAGTGACTGTAAATCAAACTAATACAAAATCAATTAATCATTCAGTCAAAGAGATAATCACAATAAAATAAAATGAAAAGTCACATTCTAAACTAAATAAACAAGGAGTCCTGCTCACCTATTTTTTTTTTTTTTAATGTTGTAATTTCAGCATGGTTTGTTGCAGGGATACAGGCTTGCTTTAATGGTTCTGTTGTTAGGTCTGTAGTTGCTGGTGGGCATCTGCTTAGGGTTGGGGGTCATCTGTAAATGGGAAGAGGTCTGTCTCCCAAGGCTTGAGAGACTAAGGAATCCTCTTTTAGAATAGGCTGTAGATCAAGGGTCTCAAAACACACGGCCCATGGGCCGCATGTGGCCCCTAAATCTATTTCAATCGGCCCGCAACAACACTATCATTACCAATTTTTGCAATATTGTTTTATGAAAAGGTTTCAGTTGTGCGGCCCATGGGCTAACATTCTAGTCCTCATGCAGCCCTCTACTAGTCCTCATGTGGCCTTCATGGTGATTTGAGTTTGAGACCCCCTACTATAGGTTATTGATGATGTGCTGCCAACTTTGCCCACACATCTGCACAAAGACACCACCGCAGGACCTAATCAAACCAGCTACTCCATCAAGGGTTCATTCACCTGCTCATCCACCAATGAGATGTATGCTATCATGTGCCAGAAATCTCTCCTGACCTTATATATTGGACAACAAGACAGCCTCTGTGCAAAAGAATAAATGGGCACAAATCTGACATCACAAATCCCAACATTCAAAAACCAGTAGGTGAGCACTTCAATCTTCCTGATCACTCCATTGATGATTTGCTAAATGCACTACTCAGACAGATGAATATCACAGCAAGGCTTCAAAGAAAAGCTGCAGAATTTGAATTCATATGCATTTGACACTTTTTTCAGGGCTAAATAAGGACTTTGGATTTCTTTTTTCTCATTACAACAGGTGATTTGACCCCATCTTCCTCTATATGCAGTTCCCCAGTGTTTGAATCTAAACAACTGCTTTGATTCTCTGTTACAGGGTGACCTGATCCTATGACTTATACTTCAGTGCATTTATTTTCCTCCCATTCTGTAAATTATGCCATCTTCAAAGCATCTGATGAAGTGGGATTTTCATCCATGAAAGCTCATGCAATAAATACATTTGTTAGTCTTTAAAAGTGCTACAGGACTCCTTGTTTTTGCTGAACTAGATTAACATGGCTACCCCTTTGGAACTACTTTAAACTAACTTTCTTCAGTCTCTGTGTAGCTTACCCACAGGCCTGGCAGCTGATGTTTTTGCAGCCAGATTGTCCCTTCTCCTGTGGGTAGGTTTCCATTCCTTAGTATTGCTTACAAGATGGAATCCAGGCAAAAACCTCAGAATAAAAGTGTCTCTCTCTTTTACCATGTTTCCTTGACCACCCACCCTTGGGGTTAGGGGATTGTCCATGTCCAGCAATGGGCGTGATCCTTCCCTCTTGAGCCAAGGTGCTTAAAGCTGCATTGTTCTTGTATGCACACCTCTTCTGCATGTGGAAATACAGCTCTGTGCATCTATTCAAGCCATTTGAGATATATTTGGGGCATGACCCGGCAGAATTTCATATCTGTACCTATGTTTGTTGTTGCAGGAAACATGCTACCATGACAGTAATATAGAGCACGTCATGACCATTCTAAAAACACCTTACGTCACATGCTATGCATTACAACAGACCAGAAATGGCTACAAACTGTGGTTCATGAGCCCCAAATGAAAAAGTACAGCTTGCGAAGAAGCACACCGGGGAAAAATGGCAGCATGGTTGGGGACGGTGGAGAGAAGTGTGGAATGTTTAGATTTTCTCATAGGCCCGAATGCAGTTTACTCATTGTTAAAATAAACTCATGTTTTACAGTCATTCTAAACATGATGTCGAATAATAAGAAACAAAAATGTAAAGCAAATAGATTGTTTAAAACTGAATATAGCTTACTTTCAATTTTTGGCACAACTTACTGCTGTGAAGCATTGTATTCCACAATGAAATCTGTGAAATCAAAACATCATTCAGTTCTTATAGATCAGCACCTGAGCGAGCTTTTATGTACTGCATTGACAAGTTACTGCCCAGATGTTTAAAAACTTCCCACTAGCCTGCAGTCTTCTACATCAAGCGACAGCTAAGTTTTTACTGTACACCTAATTTTCATGGTAATCTTAAGTAATTATTAGAATCTGCATTAGTAGGAACAATCTTTGCCCTCTTTAAGATAAAATTGAAGTGAACAATGAATTTTAAACTTACCGTATATCATCACATATAAGCCGAGAATTTTGTGCCTGAAAATTGGCTTCAAAACAGGCACTCAACTTATACTCTAGAGAATATGGTAGACAGCCCCAGTCAGCCCTTTCCCTGACCATGCGGCAGGGCAGAGCCCCAGTGTTGCTGGGCAGCCATCTTAGGCAGTTGGCCGGGGCTGGGGCTGGAGGAAGGAAGGGAGCCCGGCGTCTGGAGTGGCTAAGTAAGGGGGTTCTGGGGGCGGGGGTCAGCCTGGACTTTGAGGGGGCGGGATTCAGGGAGGCCAAGGAAGCGGCAGCAGGGCCTGGAGGGTTGGGAGGGTGCCTGGCAGGCTGGGAAGAGCAGCAGCAGGGGTTGGGGGGTGAGAAGGAAAGGGGCGGAAAGGGTGTTGGGGAACATCAGGGAACTGAGAAGCGAGCAGGGGGCGGCAGTGACAAGCCAGCAGGGCAGCAGTGGGGAAGGTGCAGAGAAGAGGGGCGGCAATGAGGGAAGAGGCAGAGCGGGGAGCAGAGAGCAGTAGTGAGAAAAGGGGGGAGTAGGGGGCAGTAGGAAACTGAGAAGTGAGCAGGGGTAGCAGTGAGGAAAGGGCAGAGCAGGGGGGCAGCAGGGGTGACAGCAGTGAGGAAAGGGCAGAGCAGGTGTGAGCAGAGGGCAACAGTGAGGAAAGGGCAGGGCAGGTGGCAATAGCAGGAAACTGAGAAGTGAGGGAAGGGCAGAGCAGGGGGCAACAGGGGTGATGGCAGTGAGGAAAGGGCAGAGCAGGAGGGCAGGAGTGAGGAACGGACAGCGGGGGGGGGGGGCAAGGGAAAAGAAGCAGCAGAGATTTTGGGGTAGGGAAACTCCAGAGGAAGCCAGCAGCAGTGGGTGGGGGGTTAGGGGCCAAGGCCAAAAGGGGACCTCAGCTTATACCCGGGTCACCAATTTTAGCTTCTTTTGGGGGCTCAGAATTGGGGGTTCAGCTTATGTCCAGATCGGCTTATACCCGAGTATATATGATAGCAATTTTGGAGTAGGTAAAAGTATATGGCTATATGCCTCAGTGCAGCTCTCGAAGTTTTAATAATCAACTTGTGTGTCTCTTCCATAAGTTTGGCCACCCCTGCAATAGACAGATGCACTGAAAGGGTGAGGAGTCCTGTGGAACTTCTAAAGACTAACAAATTTATTTATAATATGAGCTTCTGTGGAAGAAAATCCAAAGCATGAGCATGAATGATACACAGATTACCTCACAAAAGTGTAAATGGGGTGCAGCATGTCATAAGCAAGTTTGATCCTGCAGTCTTGGATGATAACCTCCCACTGCATTACATGTGAGTTTGCCTGTGTAAGTCCCACAAGATCAGGAGCTACATTCAATTATAGTGAAATTCAGCCCTGTAAATAGGGCCAGTATGACGTCTACACATCATATAAACCCTATCTCGATGGATTAAATAGGACTTAGTTGTGCACAGCCATTGTGCATTTATTCTGCATAGGAATTATAATTTCACTTGTTATACGTATCATGTGAAGAGATTAGGACTACAGACAGGAAAAAGCATCAAGAGGTCTGTAATGCCAACAAATTATTTTACGATTATTCCCTGGTATATGACATCATTAAGATGGAATATTGGTTGAGTCAATATGTCACTAATCATTCCAGAAAGAACCTTAAAGAGCATGTCAGTAAGAGTTAAAACCAAAAATCTAAACTTTTGATAGTCAGGAAATGTAACTAGGTGTCCATTAAGAAAGAGAGAAACATCAGAAATGCACAGTATGGAACTCTAGATCCAGATCTCCTCATGTACATTACAAAGTGTTTTGATGTGGTCCAGTATTAAATAAATTAAATTGCAAAGTTTAGATTTCTATCCTAGTTAAGACTTCAAGGAAAGTGAAAGTGTGTTTCAGACTGTTCTGATCCTTAGGTTTTTATTCTGGCCCATTTCTACAAATAGCTTTTGCATAAAAAATGATAATTGAATGCATCTATCAAGCTGTTCACCAGACTGACATTGTAAAACAAAATGGAAAATAGAATTAGAAACTGCATCCGATTTCGCAGGTCTTAATGGAGAATCATTAGCATAAATCACTATGATCATTATAGCTTTCCTTAGACATACAGCAAAAAACCTCTTTTAATCTCTTTAAAATGCACCATCATCATCTATGCATTATCTTAGGGGTAGATTCCGATATCTTTCCTAACAGTGGAAAGTGCATTACTCAACCAGTGATTGCAAATATGACTTTCAGAAACTGCCTCACAAAAAATTAAAGAGTTGCATTATCTCCTACCACTGACGAAGACAGGACAAAGGGGAATGTGAATGCACATGGAATTGGAGACTTTATTCTCTTGAGTGGAGAAAGGGGTTGCAGGTCTGGGAGGGAGCAGAGATTGTCGCTCATCTGTCACAAAGATGCCTGGAGGCCCATAGGGACATCCAAGTCTAGATCAGAGCATCTGCACAGAGGTCCATCCACTTTGTACTATTTCCTGGGATCTCATCCTTCTTCCTGGCAGCACAACTCAATAAAGAACCAGACTGCCACAGGTTCCCTATGCACACCCACACACTATTCTTTTCTATGAGGGTGGATAGTGGCATGAAGCAAAATCTGCTGCTGGAAGAGTTGAATGAATTTCCAAAGCAAATACTATAAGTTTGCCAAGGAAAGACGCTGTGACACTGAGAGATGTCAGTCTCAAATAGTGAATTCCATTTTGTATTAGGAACTCCATTTTGCGTAATGCACTAAACATATGTGTAAGCTTACCCAAGGCCATTGTATTGCACCACACACCATGACTAGCCTAGGAAAGGTGCCTGACACCTCTTCGAAGGATTATCATTGAAAAAGCCATCAAGGTGGCAATGTGGGAGCACTGATGCTGACTGTCTCTCAGCTGCTTCCCTACGCCCGTGGAACAATGCACTTTCCACACAGAGTTACAGAAGTTGATGGAAAACCATGACTGGTAGAGGGGGCTAGAGAGTTCCAGGGAAGCACATAGCAGAAAGCTTCTACTTAAGTAGTGGGGTGGGGGGCTGCTCCCTGAAACATGGGGCAGCCATTACCATGAAGACCCAGGATGCACAGGAGAGAATAATGATAGTCAGACTCTGCCCAACTTGAAATGCTGATGAATCTTGGATTAACAGAAGGGGTGATCTCAGATTATGGGAGCATGCATTTTTGGATGTTTATTATTGGCAAAGATCTGTAACTCAAGTGCTTTCAGAGTCAAGTAACTGTGGACAAGAAATCCCTTTTCTAAAACTGTTACCTGACTTCCTGCTGTGTTGTCCAGAAGGTGTTAATCCAGAAGCCTAGACTGATCACAACCTAGACAGAGCTCTAGAAAAGCAAAAGTGACTGGGGAGGGTGGGTCTCAGGTGGTCTCAGACACCTGGTTTCAGGGTCTAGAGTGGCTGTGTCCCACGGTCCAAGACAAGACATCACACAAGAGCCTGACAGTCTGTCCTACAGACCCAGAACTAGAAAGAGTGACTAGACTCTCCCTAGACCCACTTGGCTAAGAAGCACATAGTATCCAGTTACTAGGTCCACTCACGACAGAATGGTGACTACCCACGGGGTACTGGGCCAGGTCATTACTGACTTCATAAACAGGAGGTAGTCATGCACATTACTTTCATCCTACCCATATTTAGAGCCTGGTCTACACTACAGACATTTATTGACCAAAATCAGCTTTTGCACCAAAACAGTGGTGGGGTACACATAGCAATCCCACCTCTCCCCAACACCAGCCCAACTCCCCTGATTCTGCAACAAAACAAAACCACCTTAAAGAGAGGCATAGACCTTTGAAAACACACATGGCAGGTAGGCGCCTAAATGTCATTCATGCCTCTGAAAATCTCCCCCTTATGTTTTCCCACAATCTTCTTTTCTCCAGACCACCAGTTCTCAATGTTTTGCAAGCTGTGACACAGTTGGTCACCATATGCCACCTGACAGGATACACCAACCCACTCACCAGAGGCTGAATCCAGCCATCTCCCTGGTTCTCCATGACACACTTACCATTATGTGGTGAGACAGTAATGTGTCATGACACAGTGGTTGACAACCGCTGCTCTAGATTAACTATGGCCCACTTCTTTTAACCTTTCCCCATACCACCGTAGAGCTTTACCCTAAACTCTTGTGATTTTTTTGTTTTCTCTCTGTTTTTTTCCACATGGAACGTGTATCAGTTAAAACAAATTAAGTTGATTAAGTTAAAGGTGATTTAAAGCAACAAGATAATGCTAAACTCAAAGCAATTCTTTTGAATTTTGAAATCAATATAGAATGATTGGCATATTGAATGCTTTACACAAATCAACAGAAGCCTCAATTAATGGCCTGATAAAACTCATTTGTTAATATAAGTAATGATGGAGCTGCAGAATGATTTAGTGGCCACATGGGTTTTAAAGAATATACTACTTTGTACTGAGCAGTTCAGCAACTTGAACAAGAACACTTCCCACTGCCAGCCCCCTTCCCTACAAGTGGTGCCAAACAACTTATGTCCACCTTTAAAATTTGATATATAGAAAAACAGATGGCTCTTAAAACTGGTAATGGGATAGAGCAGGGGTCTGTAACATGTGGCTCCAGAGCTGCATGCAGCTCTTTGACTGCCCCTTTGTAGCTCCAGACTCCATGCCCACTACCACCACTAGGGGCCCTGCGGGTGACCTGAGCAGTGGCTTCAGGTCTCCCCTGACACTGGGGGACCCAGTGGGCATCCCATGCCAGGCTTCAGGCTACCTACCAGCACTGGGAGACCCTGTGGGGGGCCTGCTCCTAGTTCCAGGTTCCCCCTCTACTACCAGGGGACCCAGCAGCAGGCACCTGGCCCAGCTCCCCCTACCCTCCACACCCATTGAGGGTCTCAAAATACTTGGTTATTGAAGCAATTAAAAAAAAAAAAAGGCTTTTCTTATCTTTTGGGTTGCTACCCCTGGCATAGAGAGATACTCCCTGCTTATGGTAGTACTGAGGACAGTACCTTTAATGGCTGAGTATCCTACCGAGAATCTGGGCAGGGCACTATAAAATTGTTGTTATGCATAGCCATTTAGGATCCAGCACAGAATAAACAAGCTCTCTCTTGTAAGCACTGAGTGATAACTGACCACCCCAGACCTCTAATTCTAATCTGGTCCAGATCAGTAATGAGAGACATTAGTAACAGTATTGTGCTCTGTCTTTTGAGGATATAAAGTGCTTTAAAATATTTGTCAATTAATGTTGACAAAAAAGAGTGAGCAGGCATTATCACCTGTCACATACTGTAAAAACTGAGGCACAAAGGAAATGAAAGGACTTACTTAAGGTCATGCAATTATTCAATGGAAAAGTCAGGAACACAACCCAGGTTTCTTGACAACTGTCCCTGCCTCTAACCACTAGACAACACCTTCCTCCACCGTTACCAAGGGCCCCGATACAACTGGCAGCTTTTTTACCTTGACCTGAGAGGTGGTCTGCAAGACCTCTCTGAGCTGCCAGCTTTCTACCATGAACTTCTCCAGATTTGGAGGCTCATTGCAGCCTCCAGGTCAGTTGCACCCACCGAGGGGGAGGACCTCCTCACAGAGCCCCTGCTACACAACCTCCATCTCAGTGTGCAGGTGACGGAGGCCCCCTCTGTGAGGCGGAGTTTGGTCCTGGCAGGTGTCACCGGGGTTGGAGACCTCCTGGATTATGCCTGGGGGGACTGAGTGGATTCCCATGAGCTAGCTCTGCACATGGCGCTCTCTACCTCTTGTACCCCCAGCGCCTACTTCAAGAGGTGAAGGCGGCCCTGTCCCCTGCTGCTCGCGCCTACCTCAAGTGAGTCCTGGGAGATGGTACTCCCCACTCCCCTCTCAGTCCTGCCCTCTGGAATTCTTGATTGGGCCCCGGCCCTGCGCACCCCCTAGCCACCCCCGCCCAACACCCTGACCCGGCTGCTAGATCTGCAGCTGGTCCCCTTCCGAATCATGCCTTGCCAATATCTGTACATGCTCGTACTCCACACCATCCACTTCCCTGCACTCGTGTCCCACCCCAACATCAAATGGCGGGACCTAATCCCATCCGCGGATGGTGAGGACCCCCAGTGGGCCAGCCTGTATGCCATCTTGACCCCACGGCCTGTCAGGGACATCAGTTGGCGGTTCTTCCACGGAGCCATGAGCACAGGCGTGTACTTGGCATGGTTCATCCCCCCCCGTCCCGACACCTACACCTTTTGTGGCATGAGGGACACCCTGGCACACGCCTACCTAGAGTGTGCCATGTTGCAGCCCCTTTTCCGGCTCCTCCAGATCCTCTTATTGAGGTTCTGACTGCACTTCTCCCCACACCTGTTCCTCTACGCACTCCCTATCTGTGGCCCCACAAAGTCACGGGACCTTCTCATCAACCTCCTCCTGGCTTATGCCAAGACCGCTATCTATAAGACCAGTGAGAGGAGGTTGGCTGTGGAAGGGGCCTGCAACTGTAAGGCCTATTTTCGCTCCCTCATCCGTGCACGTCTCCGGGCAGAGTTCCTCTGGGCGGCGTCCGCTGGGTCCCTCGACACCCTTCAGGAGCAGTGGGCACTGTCCGGGGTTCTCTGCTCAGTATCCCCTTCTGAAACCCTAGTTTTGAACCTGTGACCTTCACACCCGTCCCTGTTTTCTCTTTAGTTGTCCCCCGGAATCTTTTGAAGCCCCGTTTAGTGCTGCTTCCCCCTTAGGCTGGGGGAAGGGCTTTAGAAGTGGGTGGGCTTGCGCCCACCCACCCCCCGGGATCCTTCAATAGGACGTGCACACTTCCAGGCAGAGTTTCTCTGGGTGGCATCCACTGGTTCCCTTGACAGCTTCCAGGAGCAGTGGGTGCTGTCCAGGGTTCTCTGCTCAGTGTCCCCTTCTGAAACCCTAGTTTGAACCTGTGATCCTCACATCTGTCCCTGTTATTCCGCAGTTGTCCCCAGAACTCACTTGAAAAATGGCCCAATACCACCTCCCCTAAAGCTGAGGGAGGGGTTTTAGAAGTGGGTGGGCTTGTGCCACTCACCACCATTCTTCAATAGGACCACTAGACAACACTTTCTTTGAAGGATCGAAGACTCTACAGTTCTTCACAGGGCCTAATCCCACTTCCACTGAAGTCATTAGAAGTTTACACACTGACATCAGCATGAGCAGGCTCAGGCTCAGTTTCTTGTATGAATCACAGAGTTAGAAGGGGACTCTGTTCATCTATTTTACTCAATTGTTTCTTGGTTGACTCAGGCAATCTCACCCAGATTTGTTTGCAGTTGGAGTAATCCTCTCATAGCTCTATTGACTGCAGGTGAGCTATGACAACTGAAGCTGCCTCTCAATGCTCCACTTTTATGAGTAGTCTTACTTTAACAAGCATAATTTATATAGCACCTTTCATTATGGAACATCTCAGATGGCTTTAGCTGACGGATTGCTGAATGAGCACACTTTGGGTGCACTGAAATACAGCAATATCTAGATTCTTAAACAATAGCTGTTGCACTTAGTCACAGAGCTAGGTCCTGATCTTTTAGTGAACTCTTCACAGATAGACCTCTGCAAGGAACTCTTCGAAGGGTCAAGACTTTAGACAAAAAGTGAAGGGTAATATTTTATTCAACTAAAAATACAGGATGATTTTAGTTAGACCAAGTACTTCTATACTAATTGGAATTTGGCCAGGATGCTAGGGTTAGCAAACTTTCTCCAATATTATTGCAAAAATGCCATGAGAAATTTATATGATTAGAAAACCTCTCCTCTTGAAAACACTCTGGTACAGGGTCACATTCCCAGGGGAGAATTTCTGTAGCAGTCACAAATTAATCAGTCACACAAAGTAGGGTAGTTCCAAAGGGGTAGCGGCGTTAGTCTAGTAAAGCAAAAAAAAGTAAGAAGTCTTGTGGCATTTAAAGACTAACAGATTTATCGCATCAGCTCTCATGGGAGAATATCCCACTTCATCAGACACTTTGAAGAGGGAGAACTTACAGAACTGGATGAAAATAAATGCAGGGGAGTGTAAGACATGGGATCAGGTCATACTGATTTGCTGTTGCGGTATGACCTGATTCCATGTCTTACATTCCCTTGCATTTATTTTCATCCATTTCTGTAAGCTCTCCCTCTTCAAAGCATGTGACGAAGTGGGATATTCTCCCACGAAAGCTCATGTGAAAAATAAATCTGTTAGTCTTTAAGTGCCACAAGACTCCTTGTTTTGTTTTGTTTTTTACATAATAGGCTGTGTTTAATTTTTTTTCCACTGAAAAGGGGACCTTCTCATTAAAGAAAACAGTGTCAATTAGAAAGGAAATGTTTGTCATGCATAAGCTTGTGGTCCTTTACTAAAATGGTAATGGCTATTTAATGGACGTTGCAGGTAGAGATCTAATTTCTTGTTTTGCTGAAAGGATTCAAAGTCTAGATGCTGACCGTTATCCTGTCCCTATTTCAGACAGACAAGAAATCAATTATAAAAATCATTTGGACATTTATTCTCCTCATGGATGTAGAGTGATGGGGATAAACCCTCTGACACCTTTGTAAGCTTCCCATGGCTGCCTGGGCCAAAGTTATCTGGATGAGCAGTGCCTGAACTGCAGGTGGGAGATAACAGCTGGAGACACTAATTAATCCAAGCCAGGAGCATGCCTAATTCGGTAAACAGGAACAGCTGTTTCCCCTTGCTGGTGGGAGCACATAAACTGGCCAGGGAGCAGCATAAGAGCTTGGTTCCTGAGTCTGTGTTTTGATTGGTTAGTGTGCTAGTACCCCTCCTCCTGCAGTCTTGGATTATCTGGGTCTGATTTCGGAGTGGGAAAGAGATCAGAGTGCTATACAGATGATGCTTTCCAGTTTAGTTATTGAAGTGAGGTGTGGGAGGAGACTACTTAAAAGGCCTTGATGGGCAGGGAGCTGATAACTAGTTATGAGGGGTTTTTTTAATGTCCATGTTTAATATGGTAAGACCAACAAAATGTTCACTCTTGCAAACAGTTTCTAGTAGACATATCTTTATTTACGCATGGTTTCTCACATGACTCCATATAGAAATAAAGATTGATTGATATGCAGGCTAGTAATTCTTTAAGCTCACACCTTAACACTCTAGAAAAAAAAAAAAAAAAGAAAGATCAGATCCTGATACTCTTGCTCTCAGTGAGCTGGGTGGAAGGGCTATACACAATATTATTTGCAAATGTGTCTGGGATAGCATTGAAGTTCAGGAGAGGTAAGGAAGCCTCTCATGATTCCACGTGCTTTGCTATTTGACCAAAAAGAAAAGAGAACTGTGTGTCTACATGCATACTTTTCCTGCCAGTGTATTTTTAAATAAAACATTTCCAGCATTTCCACGATCCTTTTTCATCCCTAGGTCTCTAAGAACTTTATAGAAAAATGGAGCTCTCATTACCAGACTATTATAAAACTCTATCATAATTACATATAATAAATTCCTGGCTGTCCAAATCACTACAAAAAACAAAACACATTTGGACAGTGTGCCCTATCAGAAGTGAAGGAGTCACACTGACATTTCATAAAGAGAGGTCTGGTGAACTGGAGCATTTAATAACTATATGTTTACTCAGGTTTATAGCAGCTTTCTGAACCCAAGTGTAAAAGTAATGGTTGTATATTAGAAAAGGGAATGGCACTCCTTGACTTCAGCTATAGTGTGTCTCTTCAGTTGATCACTTCTTCCAGGCCAAGAACCAGTTTGCGTCATCAACAGCTAAATCGGAGATTAGAGAACTGTCTGTGTATCAACAACATAGGTGAAGGAGGAAAGAGAGAGCAGATAGAGGAATATGTGAATCTTGTCAGCTAAAGAGGGTTTATCTCTTCTTGCCTCTCCCTTTAGAGAAGCTTAGGGAAGTGGGAAGGATCTTACATGATGAAGAAGGAAGTAGGAATGGGTTAAAGCAGTGGTTCTCAGTGGCAAGTGTGCTGCAAAAAGCTGGGGATGTGGCAGGGGCGGGGGGAGTGTAATCCCTTTGGATCATAATATGCAACCAAGTGTATCACAGCCTGCAAAAGATTGAGAACTACTGGGTTAGAGACAAAATTTCATACTGTAAGAGGGAAAGAAAATACTCAGGTTTTTAAACTGTGATGTTTTAAACCAATTGCCTGCTCTTGCCAAGACTTTGTTTCAGCTAAGCATGGACAAATTCACTGCAGGAAACCAGTCAATTCCTCTGTGTATTAGCATGGTTAAGAGGGGTCCTGAACTTTAAACAATGCATTTAGTGCCTAAGTTTTATGAAATGCTTGTAAGCTGCTGCATGCAGTAATCTTAAATATAAAACCTTTATCACATGCTATAAGGTAATATTTAAGTGGTTGCTTTATGACTGTAAAAAATGTGAACCTAGTCAGAAAGGATCATTTATTGTTCATTAAGAAGGCTATCAAAACTGAATGGGCCTTTGTGGGACATCATGATATGATGACTTTGTTAACTGTCCCCACACCCATCAACAGGCTGTATGCAAAAGGATTCATCTCATCAGCTTGAATTCTGGAAGAAAGAAATAAAAATAGCTAACAAAAATAATTTTCATTTTTTGGGCTGTTTAAATTCTAGAGTCAGAGCTATAAAACAGATCCCCAGGGTCAATCTGGGTGAGCCCTAAAAAACATTTAGGGCTGGCAGATCATTGCAGCACTGTCTCCTTTTGGAACCATGGCTTGTAATTCATTTGAGACTACCAGTATATGTTTGCCAAGTTTAACCCGTAAATAAGTTTCTCATTTCTTTCCCCTGATTAATAAAACCCTTAGTTTACTATACCACTGGCTACAAGCATTGTCTCTGGCTAGAGAGCTGAGGTACAAATTGATCTGGGATAAGAGAATGGTCTCTTGGAATGGTGGGGCGGGAGCAACCTAAAGCTTTTGTAATCTTTGGTGTACAGCAACCAAATAACACAAAGTCCAGCTTGCCTGGGTGATAAGCTTTCCCCTAGCCAGGGGGAAGATTTTCACCCTTAGTTTCGCAAATATTATGGAATGCACAGCAGGGGACTATAACCATAGGAATATTTTCCTTATTTAAGTATAACTGGTCATAAAAGCACAACCAATGAGCTTTTAATCTGCCAAATACACATTCAGGGGTCATTCAGCACCTGCTCAGCCTGTTATTGAAATATTCCTTGCTGCTATCCATGTAAAGTGAAATGTTTCTCCCTGTAGACTATTCCCTTGTCAATTTCAAAAGGGATAGCCGTGTTAGTCTAGTCCAGTAAAAAAAAAAAAAAAAACAACCAGCAAGGAGTTGTGTGGCACTTTAAGACTAAAAGATTTATTTTTTGCATGAGCTTTCATGGGAGAAGATCCCACTTCCTCAGATGTTTCGAAGATGGGGGAACTTACAGAAAGGAATGAAACTAAATGCAAGGGGGTGTAAAACATAGGATCAGGTCATACAGTAACAGCAAATCAGAGCAGTTTTCAGGTTCAGACCATGGGAAGCCTGAAGTCAAATTACCCTTTGTAATGGGAAAAGAACCCATAGTCTCGATTAAGTCTCGCTTTCACAGAATTTAGCTTGCGTGTTAATTCGAGTTCAGCTGTTTCTCTTTGAAGTCTTGATGTCCCAGCTACATCTCTAATGACAGTCGTTAATCAGTCATCGAGTGATTAGGAAGATGGAAGTGCTCAGCAACTGGTTTCTTTGATTTCTGATATCAGCTCTGTGCTCATTCAGCCTTTTACACAGCAATCTTCCTGTTTGTCCAATGTATAAGGTGTTGGGGCATTTCTTTCACATGATGGCATAGACCACAGTAGTAGATGAGCAGGTAAATGAGCCTTTGATGGAGTAGCAGGCTTGATTAGGACCTATGATGGTGTCTGTTGTGTAGATATGTGGGCAGACTTGGCAGCGTGGTTTGTTGCAGGGGTGTGTGCCTGCTTCAATGTTTCTGTTGTTAGATCTGTAGTTGCTGGTGAGAATCTGTTTAAGATTGGGGGCTGCCTATAAGCAAGGAGCGGTCTGTCTCCTAACGCTTGAGAGAGAGAGGGATCATCTTTTCGAACAGGCTGTAGGTCCTTAATGATCTATTGCAGAGGTCTGACTTGGGGTTGTATGTGGTAACTAGTGGTGTTCTGTTGCATTCTTCCTTGGGTCTCTCCTGTAGTAGATGACTTCAGGGAACCCGTCTAGCTCTGTCAATTTGTTTTCTTACCTCCCCAGGTGGGTACTGTAGTTTCAAGAATGCTTGATAGAGATCCTCAAGATGTCTGTCTCTGTGTGAGGGATCAGAGCAGATGCGGTTCATGTGGTGTGTTTAGGATGGAAGCTTGAAGGATGTAGGTAACTATACCGATCAGTAGGTTTTCGGTATAGGGTGGTGGTGATGCGTCTATCCCTGATTTGTTCTGTAGTGTCAAGAAAGTGGATCTCCTGTGTGGAGTGCTCCAGGCTCAATTTGATGGTGTCGTGGAAATTATTGAAATCTCTGTGAAAATCTTCAAGAGCATCCCTGCCATGTGTCCGGATGATAAAGATGTCATCAATGGAGCGCAGGTAAAGAAGAGGTGCTTTGGGATGAGACTTGAGGAAACATTGTTCTAAGTCGCCCATAAAGATGTTAGCATATTGTGGGGCCATGTGGGTGTGCATACCAGTGCCACTGATTTGGAGAAAAAAATGATCCTCAAATCTGAAGTGGTTGTGGCTGAGTACAAAGTCGCAAAGTTCAGTCAGAAGCTGCGCTGTGGCATCATCTGGGATGGTTCTTCTAATAGCTTGTAATCCATCCTTGTGTGGGATGTTGGTGTAAAGAGCATCTCCGTCCATAGTCGCCAGACTGGTGTTTTCAGGAAGTTCTCCAATGGACTGTATTTTCCTCAGGAAGTCCGTGGTGTCTTGAAGATAGCTGGGGATGTTGATAACATAGGGTCTGAGGAGGGAGTCCACATAGCCATATAGGCCAGCAGTAAGAGTGCCAATGCTTGAGATGATGGGGCATCCAGGGTTTCCTTTTTTATGGATTTTAGGTAGTAGATAGCTCATCTACTAATGTGGTCTATGCCATCATGTGCAAGAAATGCCCCAACACCTTATACATTGGACAAACAGGAAGATCGCTGTGTAAAAGGCTGAATGAGCACAGAGCTGAAATCAAAGAAACCAGTTGCTGAGCACTTCCATCTTCCTAATCACTCAATGACTGATTTGTTAATGGCTGTCGTTAGAGATGTAGCTGGGACATCAAGACTTCAAAGAGAAACAGCTGAACTCGAATTAACATGCAAGCTAAATTCTGTGAAAGCAGGACTTAATCCAGACTATGGGTTCTTTTCCCATTACAAAGGGTAATTTGACTTCAGGCTCCCCATGGTTTGAACCTGAAAACTGCTCTGATTTGCTGTTACTGTATGACCTGATCCTATGTTCTACACCCCCTTGCATTTAGTTTCATTCCTTTCTGTAAGTTCCCCCATCTTCGAAGCATCTGAGGAAATGGGATCTTCTCCCATGAAAGCTCATGCAAAAAATAAATCTGTTAGTCTTAAAGTACCACACAACTCCTTGTTGTTTTTTTACTAGACTATTCCCATCTGCCATTTTCACTGCCTTCTTCACCTGTCCGGATGAATTTGGGAAAGTAATAATGAATCTTTATAAGCTTCCTCCAGTGTTCTTCTACATTGTTCTTCCATTATGGAGCTCTTAAAATAGTGGACGGATGAACTGAGAACATGTAAAATGGCAGGATCAGCTGGAATTCTCTCTTCCTGCCAGGGGCATTGCTAGCGCTGGGCACACGGGGTGCATGCCCTGAATCCCAGCTCCAGTGCCCCAAGTCCTTGCATTCAGCCCTCTGCCCCTTCTGGTCTCTGGCGGGAGATCTGGGGCCCGGCCACTTGTCCTAGGCCAGGCCACCTGCTGTGGTGGCTGCCACTCTCTGCCCTGTCCCCAGCCAGGGATCCGGGGCCAGGCTGGTGGCAGCAGGTGCCCAAGGCCGGGTCAGCCCGAGTGCAGAATTGGGGCTTGGGCGTGGCACATGGCCTGGGGGGCAGGGCAGCAATGCCCTTGCTTGCTGCTGCTTTGGGCTGGCCTCGTGTTTCATGTTTGAGTTGAAGAGGAGGAGAATTACATGGGTCTACAGCTAGTTGTTCATGCTCTCAATAGCATCCTTCCAGTAGTTTATATGTCTGCATGAGGAAGAAGGATAGCACTACCCTCAAGCTATACCTTTCATATTCCATCAATCGTCCAGAAGCAAGTGAAGCACACTTTAAAGCAGTGTGCAAATGATTTCTGTACAGTCAGTACTGCCCTCCCATCCAAAGTACACTTGATAAGACAGTGCAATAAAACGTTCCTTAAATCACGGCAGACTTTCCCTAATCGAAAAAGTCTGAGTGCTTATCTGGAGATCCTTTGTACTGGTGTTGGGAAAGACAAGATTGATGCACTCCATACTTACTGTATGGCAGCTCTGAAATGTTCCCTTTACGTACTCTGCTACAAGACAGTATTTCCTGACCTTACAAATCAGGATCAGGGACTTCTTTAACAACCTCCCTACACCCACCTTACACTGGCCCCCTGAATTTCCCAAACCCCCCCAGTTGTAAACTAGTAACAGTGTTATCCCAATGTAGTGAGCATCCCCAATACCCCCCTTACACCTCCCCCTCCAGTTTCAAGTCCTGGAGAGAATACTGATCAGGATAAGCTTAACAAGGCTGATTTGCATCAAATTCAGGCAGCTAAAGGGCCAGTGACTGTCTTAATCAGAGAAATTAGGGTGTTTTCAGTCATCAGAAATAGCAATTGGGGGGGGGATTAACAAAATTGATGCTGAGATTATCCTGCCACTACTCTAGAAGCTAAACAGTTCCTGTCTCTTACACACTGATGAAGGCAGCCTCCTTTTGCTGAATTCCCTGTAACAGAACCAATCTGCATTAAAATTCCAACTCATGGAAATTTGATTAAAAGGAACTCACTCCTACTTACAATTAAAAACTATGCTCCTCTTGAAGTGCCTTTGAAGGCATTCTTTTGCATTGAAAACTGGACCGAATGCACTGGAGTTTATCCAGAGATGGCTGCAGTAACAAAATTGGCAGGTGTACTCAGTCACAAGGTCCTTGTTTGAGAAAATGTTTACTAATTACAGTATTTGACACTTCCCAGTGCTCTGCATGGTCAAAATTATTTATAAGCATTGAGGACTAGGCTGTACATCCCTTATTTCTACTGGGGAACACTTACACTCAGTGACTTCTTTGGGACTGCTCATTGGTGTGCAATCCCTCTCTCACAATCTAGTTGCTAGTAACTTCCAGTTCTCATACCAGCCCTTCTCTCATTCCTGTGAGGCAAGTACAGTAAGCATTTTTATTCTCTCTCTTTAGATGGGAGAAAAAGAACAAGAAGATATAATGATTTGTCATCACATGCTGACACAGTCATTGCCATAGTATAAACATCAAAATGACAGGGCTTTGCAGCATGATTATTTTGTGGTTCTGATTTTACTCAGTAAAATCTCTCTCTGTTTTCCTGATTTTCTGACTGCTCAAAGAGTAAACATAATTTCACTCAATTATTTTTATTTCAGACTAAGAAAAGGAAGATATAAAATTGCCATCTAACAGAGAACAAGCCGAATATGTATGTCAATACCTCATACTGAATCCTTTCACTACCCTAGCAGAAGCAGGAATAGGTCTTATATTAAAAGCCCCAATGCTCTGAAAAGACAAACATATCTACATGTAGTATGATGGCATTTCTACTTTCCTTCATGTCAAGTTTTCCCAGATACAAAGAACAACTGTAAACTTTCAGTCTGAACAGCATTTAATTCAGAAAGCAGCACCGTGAGTGCATAAAATCTCCATATTAGAAAGCACACCAATACAATAGGGACAAAATGGTTGCTATCTCCACTCACAGGCACAGTTGTTAATTGGGGTCTGTAGGAGGTTAGGAGGAACAGTGAGAGGAACTACTGAGACTCAGAGTGGGAATAGTCAGCTCCAGGCTGGGAAGTGGTATCCTAGCAGTTCCTATAGAATTAGGGTCTCAAACATGCAGCCCATGGGCCACATGCAGCCCCAAAAGCTATTTCCTGTGGCCTGCAACAATGGTTACCAATATTTGCAATATTGTTGTATGAAAAGGTTTCAGTGGTGCAGCCCTCGGGCTAACATTCTAGTCCTTATGCGGCCCTCTATTAGCCCTCATGTAGCCCTTGGGGTGATTTGAGTTTGAGACTCCTGCTATAGAATGTCCTTTATGGCTGGAGCCGTGAGGTCTCCTCTCCCTCGCCTCCTCAGCAGCTGGCTGCCTGTGCACCAAAACCCCTGTCCCCTCCCCAGGTATTAATGACCTGTCCCCAACCCTGGCAGCCCAACACACATGCTCCTGCCTCTCCCCCACGCCAGGTGTCTCTTCCAGGACCCACAGCAATTAAAGGGTGGGACTGGGCTGCACCTGGGAGTCACATGAGCAGCTGTCTCTCCTGACCAACTGGGCATACACAGTGCCACCCCTGTGTGGTCCCGCACACTAGTCCTGGCCAGCTTTGCAACTACAGCCAACCAAGTGAAAGAAGGGAAGAAGAGAGTTGCTCCTATCTGCTTCCCAAAAGCCAGCCCAATACCATTATCATGGCAATCACTTCAGTCTCTCCTCTAGGTCCTGCTCTCACTGCCCTGAGCAGCAGAAAACATTGTGGGAGTTGAAATATCTGAACCCCAAAATAGTTTCATCTCAAGTGCACTACCATCAATTGCTCCTCCCCCTACTCTCCACCTCTGGTTCTGAAAAGGCACTGCTGTTTTTGTAAGTCTTTCATAAGGCTACCTGCCAAGCTCTTGTCTCCACTTTCAACTTCTTGGCTGGGAAGGAGGCTAACAGATAAAGTAAGATTCCAGGTATTTTATTGATTTGGAAAGGGATCCTAACACTAATTGTAGATATACTTAACCTAACCTTATTACCACTGCTACTATTTGAAGTGCTGTTTTCTATCTTCACTCATCCCCATGTTCTGCCATTACACATACCCAGGACTGCTTTAAGGATCAGACACAATCTGGCAGCTCTGAATCATTCATTCATCACTACCCATTCTTCACACATGTGCTGGACAATGGAAGTGTATTATCACAGCAAGAAGAGCACTGAACAGGTGCATAGATTCAACAAGGGCCACATGCAGCTTGGAAACCATAGATTGAGTACCATTGTGAAGGTAGTCCTGGAACATCTTGCTTTTTTTTTTTTTTTGCGCGCTGTGTATATATACTCACACTGACTAATCTGCTTAAGCTTGTGTCTGAATATCTTTCTTCAAAGCTCTCATGCCAGCATCTCCCAGCACTTCTGATGCTTAAAGCTGAATTATCACATAGACTTGACCCACTAGTAACCCATATCCAAAGCCCTGCAGCCCCTAAATTGCAGTTGAAACAAAAACATCACCTTTGACTCTTGGTTTTTTTTCCCAGGGAAAACATTACAGTTTTTATTTGTTTTTAAGTATTTTTTCTGCAGTACATTGTATTAAGCATAGAGAGATAGAATCAAAGACAGCAATAGCCAGTGGCAGTAGGATGAAATAAAACTGTCAGGTCAAGCAAAGAAGCACAGATGAATCAAAATAATTTCTGAATTTATGAAGGAGTTCTTTTCCATCTTCCATGTGTATTGCCTCCAGGAGTTGATTGGAACTGAGAGCTGGAATCAAAAACTTGACCCACTTTGACTGTCAAAAGCAAACACTATATTATCCTTACAATTAAATACTCTTTATACAGTATATGCAGATAAAAAGGCATGAAGAATAGCATTATTCTACTATTACCGAGTTTCAGCCAAATGGGAGTCACCAATGACAGTTTAGCCTTTATTCCAACTCTTTGATATATTATTAAACTGCTATAAGGATGCAGATGTATCCAGTTAGATAAAATTGTTGGATTTTATTTTTTTTAATTGAGAAAAATTTGGCTTTAATATCTTATTACAGATTCAAAATAAATCTACCAGTCTCCAGGGAGTAATTCCTGATTTATACTTGTTTAAAAAAAGAAAAGGATAGAAATTGCCTCTAAGCCTTTTTAACATTGTTAACAGAGTATATACAGTAACTGGGACATAAAAATCATTACTTCTCTAGCATCTACTCAGATTTTATATGGTGTGTAATCGAAGTATATAACCAAGGTCATGAAACCATTTTAATATTCTAGAAGCAGAAAAGGATTCAGTTAAAACAAAGGACACTTTTAATATTTTGATTTGTTTTTTTGAATAGTTAAGAGCCCAGTTACCATTCCTGCCTCTGTGATCTGCCCACATGGTTGCCTCAGACAAGTCACTTATTCAATACAAAGACTGACTTAAATGGGATTTGAATCCAAATCTTCTACCCACTTTTTGCCTGAATTTGCTTATGAGTAAGGCAGGTATAATACTGCCTAGTTCTCTGAATAATATGAGAGATTAAGGGCCTGATTTTGCATTCCTGGGAAAAATCCCATTGAGTCTTGGAGGTGCAGGATCAAACAACTCATATTTCTGTGGTGTTCTGAGATCCTTATGTAAAATGGGACTCTAGAAATACAAAGGGTTATTAAACATATAATTCAATTTCTATATATTACCATTCATGAAGATGGGGGGGAGCCCTTATCAAGCATAAGCTATAGATTTTTCCATAGATATCGAAGTCCATAGTCACACAAATACAGCGTGGCAGTGCACCTCTTTCTTGTTCATCAGCTTTCTTTCATTTCTATTTCATGATTTCAGACATGCAGAAGGAATATAGCCAATAAACCAAATCTTTCTTTACCACCAAAGTGTTGACTCTTTAGAGGAAAGCTGCATTAAATTACAGATGGACCAAAACTAGAGCCATTATCCCCATTCTCTGTGGAGTGACCATTCTGATCACAATTTTAAACATCATTGCCCAGAGGTCACAAAGACTGGAAGCCACTCCATCTTTTAAAACCCTGCCTGTTTTTGAAATCCCTTTTCCTGATTCTCCATCTTGGCAAGCTTCTAGTATACAACAAGGGTGGTCTGCAACTGCCTAACTGCAGGGGTTACAGTATAACTTGGGGGGGCCCCAGAACCCTCCTGAATTTCTGACACCCCCCCACAGGTCCAGGGCCATGAACGCCTGCCCCCCACCCCAGTTACTGGACAGCAGCCCAGGTAGGCATTTGCAACCACTTCTGAGTACTATGTGCATCAGTTATCATTCTGTTCCACCCACCCCCAGCTACACACACACACAGGTATACACACCCCCAGCTACAAACACACACCCCCATCCCCAGCTACACAACCATCCCCACCCACCTCCTACTACACACATACACACACACAGGTACACACCTCAAGCTATACATGCGTGCACGCACATGCGCGCGCACACACACAAACACACACACCCCAAGCTACACTAACACACACCCAGGTACATACACAGACACACCCCCTGCCCCACAAAACCCCCAGCAGCATTTCCTGTCCCCCAGCAGCTCCATGCCCCCCCATCCAGAGGCCAGCACCCTCCTCCCCCAAAGCCCTTCCTCCAGCCCCACCATGGGGCTTCCCTGGGCCCAGCCAAGGCCTTGCCTTGGCTGTTTGCATGCTGCCTGACTGGCTGGAAGCTACTTCCCAGCCACAAGCTGCTTCTGCCCTGCAGCAGGGAGATTTACAAATTCCAAACCTGCTGCAGCTCTCAGTCGGCTGGGCTTAAGCTGGAACAGGACTTAAGATGGAATGCACTGCAAATCTGTGTTCTGGCTGCTATAGTTATTTACCCACAGAATGCTGCCCACCTAAAAATATGGGCCCCAGCACTGCCTTCCAGTGCATTCCCCCTTCTTTTAGCCCCTGCTTAACTGATCACACCTGCTCCAAGCTGCCTGGAGCAGGGCCATAGCCAGAAGTGATTTTCTCACAGGGCTTATGACTAACTTGGATAGGCTTGGGTCATTTCCTGTTTCTGATCATGTCACCAGAAGCAGGAAGTTCAACCTATCATATCACTTGCCTGAACACTGATGACACCCCAGTTGCCAGGTATAAAAAGTTAAGCATAAGCAAAGTTATGTTTTGAGCATCAACAGGCAGCGTTCAGTCTGCCACAGGGGTACCCAAAGTGCAGCCCCCCAGGCCGCATGTGTTCCACAAATGGCTTTTCTGCAGCCCCTGCATAAAAATGTTAAAAGGGTCAGCCACAGCCTGCAGTGCTAGAAATAGAAAAAATCTGTCCGCTTCAGCACGGAGCAGCCCCAGCTCATGCTGGGATTTTTGAAATCTCCCACTCAGAGAATGCTCAGGATAGGAGTCCCAGCATGTGGCTTGGCCTCTGGACTGGTGAGAGTGAGGATGTAAGGGAAGGGGTTGGTTAGCGGTGAAAGCCAGTGACGTAGTGTGGGGAGGTTAGGGAAAGAGTCGGGGACTCGGGGAAAGTGGAAGCACAGGGTAGGGGGTGTAAGAAAGGGAAGGGGCCGGAGACTCAGGGAAAGCAGGGGCGCAGGGGAGGCGTGTAGAAGAAGGTGTCCGTGACTCAGGGAGAGCTGGCAGTGCAGGACGGGGGGGCTAGGGAAGGGAGGCAGGGAGCCATGAAAGCCAGCAGCACAGGGCAGGGTGGTTAGGGATAAGCAGAAAGCGAGTGGCAGAGCAGGTGAAACTGGATCCTTCCGGTGGCAGGGATCCAGATCCATCCCTAGTTGCTGTGGTTAGGGAGCAGGAATTTTGCAGCTCACAGGCCTGCACCAATCAGGCTCTGTGGCCCCCATGTACAAAATCTTTAGGCACCCCAATCTATCACATTGCTTGCCTGAAGAAGGAAGTTCAGCCAAGTGATGCAATAGGCCAAATGCTGATGACACTACACTTCCCACACAGAAGAAGTTATGCTTTGAGTGTCAGCAGGCAGTTTTCAACCTATCATGTCACTTGCCTGGCCCTCCTGCTTCAGGCATGTGATGCGATAGCTGGACCTGTTCAGCTTAACACTCACAACCAATTGGATGGGCCTGCTCTCAAAGTAGGTGGGCCTGGGCCCACCCAGGACTACATGTACTTATGCCTCTGGCCTGGAGTAGGCAGAAAGTTTTGGTTCTTCTAAGCCTGTGTGAAAAAGCAGCTCTGTAGGTCACCTATAGACCAACCATAGAAACACAGATATCCATGACAAGTTGCATGTTGTACTTGCTGAATCCTATCAGCATTCACACAGACCATGGTGGATATATAGGAGCAGGGCTTTTGGTTTTGCACACACACCCCTGTGGGAGTTGGGGGGAGGGGGGGCACACCCCTGCCTCTGCTCTGGCCAGCTTACTCCGCCCACAGGGTAGATTACAGCCAGTCCAGGAGCGGAGCAGGCCAGCCCAGAGGTGAGGCTCCCCTTCCCGCCCCTCTCCTTTATTAGCTGTTCCTCCCTAGGGGTGAGGGGGGCCAGCCCAGAGGCAGGGTGAGAAAGCAGAGCCCACCTGATGGGCTGGCCTGCTTCCGTCCCCAGGGGCGGAGTGGCTGGCTCAAGGAGGGGCAGGAGTGTGACACCCCTAGCCACTGACTTATTTACATATGGCTTGAACTGACCCTGCATAGGAGGAGCTAGAGTTTATGGCACAATCATCTCAGAAGAGACAAATCACTTCCAACCCCTCCCACAGCTGATGTCATATGACACAGCTCTAACTAGCCTCAGAGATGCTTTGAACCACACGGCTCAGTTCACCACAGAAACAACTTATAAAGACAGAAACAATACACCAGATTGTATGTGATCAAAGGACCACAAACCAACTGTCCTCTCAGATGCAGTGTGGCAGCCATGATGGGCCTAATTAGAAAGGTGGAAGAACTCAATGGAATATTCAGTGATCCTGGACTTTTTAAAGGAGGTTCGGTAGAAATAACATTGAGAGACACTACTGGATCAGATTGCATATGTATACCTCACAGGATTCCTATCCCATTACTTCATAAAGTGGAAGCTGAGTTAAGGAGAATGGAATAAATTGGCATGATCAAGAAAATCTCTGAGCCAACAGCATGGTGCCAGTTAAGAGAAATGGAAAAATATTAATCTATGTGGCTCTTAAAGGACTTAACGAAGCAGTTATAAAAGAAAAAATATATCCTCCCAATACCAAATGACTTTCTGCCCAAAATGAAAGGAGCTGAAATATTCCCCAAGTGGGATGCCTCCAGCAGATTCTGGCAAAGTTCTTAGTCAAAGAAAATGAGAAACTGACTACATTTATCTTACTTCGAAGCATCTGATGAAGTGGGATTTTCTCCCACGAAAGCTCATGCGAAAAATAAATCTGTTAGTCTTAAAGCGCCACACGACTCCTTGGTTTTTTTTTTGCTGGACTAGACTAACATGGCTATCCCTTTGGGAATTTATCTTACTGTTTGCAAGATTTTGTTTTCAAAGATTACCTTTTGGGATCACTGGTGTACCTGAAATTATGATATATGGATCTTTAATGGAACAACAAAACAAAACCCTCAGCGAAGTCCTAGGCCTTATCACTCTGGAGTGAAGATAAAACAAGAAAAAATGTGTTTTCTACCTACTCCAAAGTGACAGTTCGAGACATACAATAAACAAAAGTTGGAATCAGTTGTACCCCGAGAAAATAAAAGTAACAAGAATTGAATGCACAACTAATGTACTGGAACTGAGTTATATACTAGAGATGGTAATTGCCTTGGTTGATACCTACAGTGACAAAAAACTGAATGTTAGTGTTGGAACTTGGCATTTTGGCACCCAGGGCAAGCAGCTTCAAAGGCTCCCTCCCCCAACCCAGGGCCCAAGCCAGCAGTGGCACGGAGCTGGATTTGGGCCCAGCCACCATCGGCCAACAGCACAGAGACAGATCCAGCCCCTAGTGCTAGTGGTGGATCAGGGGCCACCGAGCCTCCCCACCATTGCCCCCCCCACTGGAGGGCCTACCACTCCACCAGCAGGCCAGTGCTGCTGGGGGGGGGGGACCGGCTAGGGCCAGAGGCCAGCTACGGTCTGGCTGGTCGACCCTGTGGGGAAGCGGAGCCAACTGCTGCACCAAAGCCCGCACCACTCATGCAGCAGTCGGCTTTGCCAATCCCGCCCTGCCCCGCCCCACCCCACCCCTAGGGTTGGAGTGGCCAGTTCAGGGGCGGGTTGAGACTGGGAGCACTGGCCTGTGGGTTGGCTCCCCCGCCCCTGGGAGCAGATCAGGGTGGGAGCTCAAAGCCTGGCCTCTGGCCAGCCGGCCCCACTGCACTTCCCAGTGCCAGGGGCAGAGAGGAGGGGATCCTCTGCCCACTAAAATGGGATGCCCAGGGCTTTTCCCCAGTCACCCCACCTTAGTTACCGCCCTGCATTCTACTACAGTGATAAAAAACCTGAACGAATTGTTAAGGTCCAACATATCTTAATTATTGGGGGCCGAATTGTGCAATTGCCGTTGGAAAAGTAAAATCAATTATCTCAACAGCTAGAGTTCTCAAGTACTATGATGTACACAAACCTCCAAAAGTCAGGACAGATGCAATTAGCTTGGCTTCTGTAGTGTATTACTGCAACAACATGGCTCTGAGTGGAAGCCAGTTGCACTTTCCTTTTGCGCACTTACATAACTGAAATATACCATACACAGATTGAAAAGGAGTGTCTGACCAGCACAGGGACAGGCAAGAATTAGGAATCTTAACATTCAGAAACCAATAAGGGAACACTTCAATCTCCTTGCTCACTCCACTGATGATTTGTTAATAGCCATGCTCAAACAAATGGTTAACAAATCAAAGCTTCAAGGAGAAACTGCAGAACTGGCATTCATATGCAGATTTGTCACCATTAGTTGAATGTTAAATAGGGAGGACTATGGATTTTTTCTCTTTACAACAGGTGATTTGACTTCACCTTCCTCTATGCTGTTTCAGAGTGTTTGAATCTAAACAACTGCTTTGATTTGCTGTAGCACTCTGAGCTGATCCTATGACTTACACTTCCCTGCATTTATTTTCTTTTCAGTCTACAAGCTCCTCAGCTTCAAAGTGTCTGATGAAGTGGGACTTTCTCCCATGAAAGCTCATGTGATAAATAAATTTGTTAGTCTTTAAAAGTGCCACAAGACTCCTTGCTTGTGTGGATGGGATTCACTTATGCTGGTAACAGATGATATTTCACTTGTAAGTCTCATCAACAGAAAAGACCTCAGTCAAGCAGTGCTGAGATGCCAACACCTACTGCTAAGCTTTAATGTGATTTAACTCAATTGCTAAATGTGTTTCTAGGAAAAATCTGGTAATAGCAGACACTCCGTTATGGAGCCCAGCATTGTAGTCAACTATCTGTGAGCTAAAAGATGACATAAAAGTTTATGTAGACACTGTAGGTACACACAGACCAGTGGCACAGAAGACACTGTTCCAGCAATAAAAAGCCATTTTGACATAAACACAACTTCAAGAAGTTCTAAGTTAAGTTAGGTATGGCTGGGTCAAGTTTTGAGAAGGAAATGACAAGAGACTTCTTTGCAGTGCATGGACAAGTAAGCAAGTTAAATGGGCTCATCATTAAAGGTATTTGCAACCTAATTCAAAAGGAAATGAGGGAGGAAGTTCTTCATCCATAAAGAACATCAAAGATTAACCAAATGCTGTGAGTGTGCCAACCAATCAGTGTGGTAGCCAGGCATCAGCAAAGACAAAGTATCTGCATGTGATAACTGTAGAACTAACAGATCAACTGCCCTATTTCTTCCTCCATAGGCTATGTCTACACTGCATATATTTGAAATAATTATCTTGAAATAATTTTCAAAAATGCTATTTTGGGAGAATGGTCTGGGGACTGGCTCCTTGTCCCGAAATACCACTTTTTTCCCCTGAAAGTGAAAGTCTATACCAGACTTTCTTTTTCAAAAAAAAAGAAAGCCAATGGAAGAGATAGGCAGGCTTTCTTGAAAAAAGCCTTTGCTGCATCCAGCAAGGGATTTTTTCAAAAAAGCTATCCCGAAAAAGGCTTTTTTTCTAAATGTAACCAGGTTTGGCGTTAGTGAAAAAGCACACCAGTATCTCAAGACACTGGCATGCTTATTCGAAAAAGCTAAACTCAACAGCTTTTTTGAAAGAAAAAGCCTTTGTACAGATGGCTTTTTTCAAAAAGCTATCGCCAGATGCGGCAAAGGCTTTTTTCAAAAAAGCCTGCCTATCTCTTCCATTGGCTTTTTTTTCAAAAAAGAAAGTCCAGTGTAGACTTTCACTTTTGGAAAAAAAAAACTGCAGTATTTCAGGACAAGGACCAGTCCCTGGACTGTTCTCCTGAAACAGCATTTTTTTAAAAAAAAGTTATTGCGAGATAATTATTCCAAATATATTTTGAAATATTTTATTAAAAAAAAAGTTTTTTTTGAAAATGCTGTGCAATGTAGATGCAGCCATAGAGGATACTTTCCCTTGCCATTCTGTGCTGCATTTAACTTGGAGCCATCACAATAAAAAGGAGGCTTCAGGATGCTAGCAGCAGTGTTCTCTGTGCCTTCCTGTCCCTCAGAAGAGAGCTGTTAGCTAAATCATAGAATCATAGGGCTGGAAGGGACCTCATAGGTCATCTAGTCCAACCCCCTGCCAGAGGCAGGACCACTCCCACTAAACCATTGCAGTCATGGTTTTGTCCAACTGGGCCTTAAACACCTCCAAAGATGGAGATTTCACCACCTCACTCAGCAGCTCATTCCAAGGCTTCACCACTCTCCTAGTAAAAAAGTTTTTTCTAATATCCAGCCTCGACCTCCCTAACCGCAACTTGAGACCATTGCTCCTCGTTCTGTCCTCTGTTATTACTGATTGCAGTCGAGCTTCATCTTCCTTAGAGCATCCCTTCAAGTAGTTGAAGGTTGCTATCAAATCCCCCTTCAATCTTCTCTTCTGCAGACTAAATAAGCCTAATGCTTTCAGTCTTTCCTCACAGGGCTTGTGCTCCAGCCCTCTAATCATTTTGGTTGCCCTCCTCTGAACTCTCTCTAGCATGTCCCTGTCCTTTTTGTAGTGGGGAGCCCAAAACTGAACACAGTATTCTAGATGTGGCCTCACCAGTGCAGAATAGAGGGGAATGATCACATCCCTTGATCTGCTGGTAATACTTCTTTTGATGCAGCCCTGTATGCCATTGGCCTTTTTGGCAGCAAGAGCACACTGCTGACTCATATCTAGCTTCCCATCCACCATGACCCCCAGGTCCTTTTCTACAGTGCTGCTACTTAGCTGAATGTTTCCCAGCCTGTAGCGGTGCATGGGGTTTTTTCATCCCACATGCAGGATTTTACACTTGTCCTTATTGAACCTCATACGATTTCTATTGGCCCACTGTTCCAATTTATCTAGGTCTCCCTGACTCCTGTCTTTGCCCTCCAACGTGTCTACTGGTCCCCCCAGCTTGGTGTCATCCGCAAACTTACTGAGAGTGCAGTCTATTCCATCATCCAGATCATTGATGAAAATGTTGAACAGAACCAGCCCCAGGACCAACCCCTGGGGCACACCACTTGTTACTGCTTGCCAACTTGACATGGAACCATTGATTCCTACACGCTGAAACCGTTGATCTAGCCAGTTTTCTATCCACCTTATAGTCCACCTATCCAACCCATACTTCCTTAATTTGCCAATGAGAATGCTGTGGGAAACTGTATCAAAAGCCTTGCTAAAATCAAGGTATATCACATCAACGGTTCTTCCTGCATCCAGAAAACCAGTTATCTGATCATAGAAGGAGATGAGATTGGTCAAGCATGATTTACCCTTGGTAAATCCATGCTGACTGTTTTCCTCTAAGTGTTTGAGGATGGATTCTTTGAGAATCTGCTCCATAATTTTTCCAGGGATTGAGGTGAGGCTGACTGGTCTGTAATTCCCCAGATCCTCCTTTTTCCCCTTCTTGATAATAGGCACTACATTTGCTTTTTTCCAATCCTCTGGCACCTCCCCCGTTCTCCATGAGTTTTGAAAGACAACAGCCAGCGGTGCTGCTATTTCATCGGCCAATTCCCTTAGCACTCTTGGATGTAGTTCGTCCGACCCCATGGACTTGTGCACATCCAGCTTCTTTAAGCAGTCCCTAACCTGACCTTCCGTCACCAAGGGCCTGTCTTCTTCTCTCCCATCTGCCACACCCATGGTAGTGGGCTGGGAGCTGACCCTGCCTGTGAAGACTGAAGCAAAAAATGCATTGAGCACTTCAGCTTTTTCCTCATCCTCTGTCACAAGGATGCCTGCCCTATTCAGCAAGGGGCCTACACCATCCCTGATCCTCTTCTTGTTATTAACATACTTGTAGAACCCCTTCTTGTTATCCTTTACATCCCTCACTAGCCGCAACTCCATTTGTCCTTTGGCCTTTCTGATTTTATCCCTGCAGTCCCTAGCAATATCTTTATAAGCCTCCTTGGTCATCTGACCAAGCTTCTACTTCCTGTAAGCTTCCTTTTTATGTTTAAACTCAGAGCAGAGTTCCCTGCTAAGCCATTCTGGCTGCCTCACATGTTTGTTCTTCCTCCTAATTGGAATGGCAACTTCCTGTGCCCTTAGCAGGGTTTCTTTAAAATATAGCCAACTCTCTTGGACTCCTTTCCCCTTCAGATTAGCTTCCCAAGGGATCCTGCCCATCAGTTCCTTGAGGGAGCCAAAATCTGCTTTTTTGAAGTCCAGGGTTTTTGTTTTGCTTCTTTCCTTCCTTCCTAGTTTGCCATTTACCTCTACGTCCCTGATCAATTCTTCCCTGTTTGTGAGCAGCAGGTCAAGCAGTGCAAGGTCCCTAGCTGGCTCCTCTAGCATTTGTACTAGAAAGTTGTCCCCAACACACTCTAAAAATTTCCTGGATTGCCCATGCACTGCTGTATTGGCCTCCCAGCAGATGTCAGGGTAACTGAAGTCCCCCATGAGCACCAGGGCCTGTGATCTAGAAGCTTCCGCTAGTTGTCCATAGAACACCTCATCCACCTCCTGCTTCTGGTCTGGTGGTCTATAGGAGACACCCACCACAACTTCCCCCTTGTTGCTTTCCCCTCTCAGTGCAACGCACAGACTTTCTACTTGCACGCTTTCACTTCCATAATGGAGCTCTGAGCAGTCATAGAGCTCTTTTACATATAGTGCTACTCCTCCCCCTCTTCTTCCCTGCCTGTCTTTCCTGAACAGTTTATACCCATCCATGGCAGAGCTCCAGTCGTGCAGACTATCCCACCACATCTCCGTTATTCCTATAATATCATAGTTCCTTGTCTGCGCTAGTATTACCAATTCTTCTTGCTTATTCCCCAGGCTCCTCGCATTAGTGTATAGGCACCTAAGATACCCGGCTGATTGCCCTACTTTGTCATGTTGATTTCCAATTCTATTGCATAAACCTCCTTGCATTTTTTCTTGGAGTTCTCCTTCCCCACTCTCCTCGCATATTGGGGCTTCAGTAGAGCACTTAAGACATTTATTTGATTCCCCCCCCCC
>ML682018.1:21474627-21494358 GCA_007922195.1 Podocnemis expansa
GCTTTGGTCTCCTTCCCCCGTTGAACCTAGTTTAAAGCCCTCCTCACCAGGTCACCCAGTCTATGCCCAAATATGCTCTTCCCCTTTCTGGACAGGTGAAGGCCATCTCTGCCTATCAATCCCCTGTCCTGAAACAGGACTCCATGGTCAAGGAAGCCAAATCCCTCCTGACCACACCATCTTCGCAGCCAGGCATTCACCTCTAGGTGAAATACATCTGTGCATTCATTCACCACTGCCTGCTGAAAATAATGCAAACATTCAGCGCCATTGCCCTATGCTCATATTTACAGAATAGAGACCTTAATTTTATAGTTTCATGGAAAAATTTTTTTTCCCTTCTCATGCCTCATGGGCCATACTCATCATGACTGGGAGAGCAGTGCTGTTCCATAGTGCACCAAATCTGAAGTATCAATATGTTCTGTGAGATCCGGGAAGCCACTGCTGCATCAGACCTGAACCTAGCACATGACATCAGTATTCTTACCATTCCTCACATGGGGAACAACAAGGAAAACCTCAGCTTCACATACACCAACCATGGTTCTCATAGGTTAGTTGTTTGAGTAGTTACAACAATTACATCTGTGCACTCAAATAGACATAAATGCTTACTTTTTTATTTTAAATTTTCATCTCATTAAATTAAGTTAAAACTTTGGAGAACATCATCTATGGGTATTTTGCACATTACTTTTCTTCATGTTCTTTCCCCCACTCAAAGTTCTATTTCTGGAGTATCAGACTGTCTTTATGAGGCTGCAACAAACATTGCAGAGCACATAGTGGTAACCAAAAGGACACAGTACTTGTAAATGCACACCAAACAGCATAAAGTTCAGAGTTTATGGAAAATACAGTTATAGAATCATGACTAGAAGGGATCTCAATAGGTCATCTAGTTCAGTCCCTTGCACTCAAGGCAGGCCAAAGTAATAAAAGACCATTTCTGACAAGTGTTTGTCTAACCTGTTTTTCAAAACCTCCAATAAGAGATTCTACAAATTAGGCAATTTGTTCCAGTGCTTAAATACCCTGACCGTTAGGAAGATACTTCCTAATTTCTAACCTAAACTTCCCTTGTTCCAATTTAAATCCATTGCTTCTGGTCTTATCCTCAGAGGTTAAGGAGAAAAATTTTTCACCCTCCTCATAACATCCTTTTATGTACTTGAAAACTTTTTTCATGACTCCCTCACTCTTTTCTTCTATAGGAATCCATTTTTTGCTATGTTCCTGAGGAAACTGTCCTTGAAAATCATTATGTGCCACATTGGTGTGATATTTCCTGCAGTTCTGCAAAATAGGAGAATCATGCAGCCTGCATTTGTAACATTCATAAGAATAGTGCAGAGCTCTGTGAGCTCCAATTTTCTGTCAGAGACAGCAGACACCAGGTGCAAGTTTGTGGAATTTCTTTTTAAAAAGCACAAAAATTATGCTGTGGCCATGATCCCTGGAGAAGCTATACTGATAATGCTCATTCAGGGAAAATTTCAAAGAATAAGGCAGATGATCCCCAAAACTGGTGTTTTATTCTACAGTTAGATTTAACAAAACCAATACCCATATAGCCTTTGTAATGCTTTACTGATTACCAACAAGCCAAACACAGTTCCCTGTATGCAATCTAGTCTTTGGTTCCCCATTCAGAGAGCCTTGTCAAATATAGTGAGAGTTACTAAAACCTTATTCACCACATATAAAGTTCTACTAATCCCAAAAGATCAGATACATTGGCTTTCAGGTCAATCAATATGTCAGATCTCACCCAAATACATATAGTCAATCCTTATTAACTAAATTTAAGTTTGATTTCTACATAAAAAAAGAAAGTTGCTATAAACGGATCATTCTACATACAGGTATGAATAGAGTTCTTAGGTCAGTTTCACAGGAGACATGGTGAGGTTGCTGATTCATAAAATTCCTTCTGGAATCAATTTAATAGGGTATAGTCCAATAGGCATGCCATGTCCAGATTTTGTTCAAATTCTTCCATGAAAATTGCAGGGTTAATCCAGAACAGATGTCGAGACCTCAGTCTTATATGCTCACACTCTCCCCATCAAAATTTAAACAGATCTTGGATATCAAAGAACAGGCCAAAAATTCTCTTTATAGGGGATGTTCTACAGATAAGCTTCTTTTCAGAGAATAGTCATAGCAGCCTAGATCTTCAATGAAGAATAGGTGATTTACATTTTGCTTTGAACCTAATATCTGTTTCCTAGCCATACACCAATAGCTAGTTGTATTTGTTAACTTAAGGCAATTAACCATCAAACAATTTGCTGGCAGTCCACTACAAATTTCAAAAGAGAAATGAAGACAATAATATTATTACCTCATAAGTTCCAACTAAATAATATTATCCCTCCCCCTTTGACCGCTGAATCAATAGCATACCATAATACATTAAAAACAAGGATAGAATTTCAGCATATACCAGTTAATTAGATCACACTACTGTTAAACTTCTAACAAGATATAATTAAACACAGAAAAATACATCTAGTACCTAGCCTTGACTTTCTAACAGTGTAGGCCTACATTCAAGGACTCCAGTCTATTTAACACAGTTTTGCTAACTATCTACAAGGAATAATCCTGTTTACCATTTCAGTACTCTTATAGTATGTCCTTGAGAGTTCCTTGTGAGCTACTTAGCCTGTGGATTGCTTAACTAGCATCACATACAGAATGTGGATTGCATTATGAAATGGACAAAGTTCCATGGTGGGGACTTGCCCCTGGCTCCCAAATGTCCCTGACTGAGTCATTTCTAACCCACAGCAGCTGGTGAACATTTCCCAAGAAACACTGTGCCAGATATGGCACATCTATCCATGGTGCACTACACTTCATATAGACACAGGCATGTCTGGTGAGCAGATGTAGCATTGATGAAAGCATGTGGCCAAGCAATATATGAATTTTGATGATTGTATGCTAAGATAACTAGCGTTGACCACAGTTTGTAGAGTAGACATGGGTCTAAGGGTATAAATTTAATTTCAGGATTGAATGACCTACAATGGTAGGACATCTCTATTTGTAAATGCTGCATGTGCATGATTTAGTGGAGGGAAGCAGGCCAAATATTGCCCTGGGAAAAGTAGTGACAAGTTTATTGATTTTAAAGGAGTTGGCCTAACTTACATTAGAGAAAAATTTGTTCCTTAGTGTCTGTCTGTGCCATTCAAAATAGTGTAAGTATAAAATGACATTTTCAAGAGTACTAAGTGTCATCTTCACTCTGCTCCTGTTGAAGTAAACAAGAGTTTTACCATTGATTTCTAAAGGAGCAGAGTTAAAACCATACTGAATGCTTTTCAAACTTTACCTCATATCTCCAGAAATTTCACCATTGCTGATCTGTGGATATGTGTTGTATTTTGTCTACATGAAGGTTCTTTTGTGAAATAATTTGTAAAAAAGAGTGGGAAAGAGAGAGAGTGCTAATTATTAGAGATGCGGCAAATCTACTAACTTACTATCCTCATTTGTGATCCTTCAAAGTTCAGAGTGATTTGCTTCCTATGTTCCAGATCATAATCACCTTTTTCTAGGTTATGTTAGTGAAGAATTTCTTCTAGTATTATCTACTTTTTATTGATTATCTCTATTTTGCATAATCAAAAATAACTCCATGCTCAGATGGACACTGTTGACCTTGAGAATACTCAAGAATTTACAATTCTAAAATGGTGCCCTGGCAAAAACTGGTGAAATGGTCTGAGGTAAACAGAATGAAATTCAATAAAGACAAATACAAAGTACTCCACTTAGGAAAGAACAATCCATTGCACATATACAAAATGGGTGCCTAGGAAGGAGTACTGAAGAAAGAAAGAAAGAAAGAAAGAAAGAAAGACTATTCTGGGATATAATAACATGAATATTGTAAGTAAGACCTGAGATGTGGATGAACTGTAGAAATTCCAGAGAAGAGCAGCAAGAATGATTCAAGGTCTGGGACATTTGACTCATGAGGGAAGACTGAAAGAGCTGGGTTTGTTTAGTCTGGAAAAGAGGAGACTGAGCGGTGATATGATAACAGTTTTCAAGTATCCAAACGGCTGTTGCGAAGAGCAGGGAGAAGGATTATTCTCCTTAACTGCTGATGATAGGACAAGAAGCAATGGGCTTAAATTACAGCGGGGGGGGGTTAGGTTGGACATTAGGAAAAAAACTCCTATCTTTCAGGGTGATTAACAACTGGAAAAGGTTGTCTATGCAGGTTGTGATAGTAGTGAGCATGCGCAAGATTGGTGACTTTTGAGCATGTACAGTCAGCGATGACAGAGGTCAGTGAGCTGAGTAGCGAGCTGGTCAGAGCTCACTCGTATGGGTTACAACTCGTTTAAAGGTCAAAGGTGTCATTCAGAATTCTGAGGCTCTGGTGAAGACTGAGCATGTGCAAGTGAGGTAATGGCTTTTAAGAATAGCAAGGTATATAAAGAGAGAGAGCTATAATGGAGCACAAGAGGTCAGCTGCCAGTGCCAGGCAGCCACAGTTTTGGAGTCCAGAGTCCATGCCTGAGAAAGAGGGAGATGTGTGGAAGGAGTTGGGACACCAGTAAGAGAAGACAAAAAAAAAACCGCTACAGATAAAATGAAGAAAACTGGAACAGAACAAAGCTGACTAAACAAAAACTGAATAGCAGTAGTGATTCTTAAAAGGAAGCATTAGGGGTCTTATGAAGTAAAATTATTATTTTAATTACAGTTTAGTGTAAGTTTAGTATAGGGTTAGTGTGTGTGAAGATAAGCATGCATAAAATTCTGTTATTAACTGCAACATTTCTCTGTAAATTTTAAGGTCTTCTGTTAGCAGTTTGGTGCAAATTGGCCACTCGCAACAAAGTGCTTCACTTTGAATTATTTAAGCTATATGCTATTGTAGTTTAAGTGCTCTTTAACTTGCAATAAGGGATTTGTGTCTCAGGGATTTTGTGCCTTGTTTAGGATTTTTCATTCATACTGCAGTAGAGATTATTAGTTACTTTAATATAAAGATGCTTTGCTCTGGAAAGAATACTGCCTGTGCCAATTACTTTATCAGAAGGATATGTTGTATCCTTTCAGTGTTCCCTCAAGTACCCTGGAAACTTTTTCCTCACGAAAAGCATACTAAGGAGGCAATATAGGCAGGTTATTATAGCAATGTCCCAAAATTAATTTTCTGGATTAACAGTTTGTAGGTGAAGGAAATATTTAAGGAACTCTATGGCATTGGAACAGAATAGAGATGCCACACATTGGGGAATACATTATTATTTTTCAAGTATTTGTGTTTCATGAATATTTCCTAAGTAGTTTATTCGCCCTTTACTATGCATGAGACTGGAGAAAAGAATGGGAATCTTTATCACCCCTGCCAGCCACTATCTTCCCAAAGGGCTTGAAACAGTAGTAAAAAGGGAGCACAGATTTATGCATTGACCTTTTCAAACAATCACTTATAAAATAGAAGTAAAAAGTCTTTTTCCTCCACATACTGGTAAGAATACAACAGTTCTTGTTTTTCTAATGGGGGAGGAATTCTTCCCTCCCCCCCCAAAGAGTCCATTCATCTATATAATAAACTAGAGAATTTTCCAACTTTAAAACCCTGTGGAAAAAGAATTACCAGAGGAGTGTTTAAAAAGTCCCTTTTGATTAGCTGCTAGCTCCCAGAGATGGGTAATTTTCCATCTGTAAGACCCTTCACAGGAATTAGGTAAGAAAAGAGAACCGCTAGATGAATGTTAAAAAAAAACCCATCTGATAATTCCTGGAGACAGGTAAATCAATTATTTCCTCTTCTAAAGAGCTTTGTGTAAATAGCTAGAGCTGCACAGCCAGCAGCTCCAAGTGAAGAGGGGTGATGCATTTGCTAGGCCTGTGACTGGCAGAATTAGGTCCACACAAAGAATTGACTTTGCTTCCTCTTTGTAAAAATTCTTCACAGGGAAAGAAAGAACAAATATGTAAGGCAAGTCTCTCATTCATTGCTTCCTTTTATTTATAGCGCTAGTCTACTTATCTATGTTATAACTGTCTTCTCTTCATCATTCTATGCTCAAAACTTTTCAAGACAAGAGAATTTTGGATCTAGGAGTTACAGCCTAGCACTAAGAGTCAGGACTTTGGTTCTGTTCCTGGCAACAGTATTGGAAATGTTGGTATTAGAGTTAATAGCTGTAGGCCTCTGAGATGAATGCAGCTATATACTCTAAGGGCAGACCATTACCAATTGTACATTAGGACAATTGCCATAGATGCTGATGATCTGTAATTCCCATTGAATTCAGTATCTATCAGAATTTGGCCCAGGCTAAATACATCTGTGGTGAAAGATGGCTTCAGAATGTGTTTATAGAGATCTATCTATCCTGTATATTTTTGAATAAATCAATTTCTATTATACATGTGTTATTTTATAAACAATTACCATTATTAAAATATTTCAAACCTTTTATTATTTGTGTATACATAAAAGTGTTCAGTGGGAATCACCCAGAGGGATGGGAGAAAAGCACACCAGTCCCTTCCAGCCCTATGATTTGATTGATTGATTGATTGATTGATTGATTGATTGCACCCAATCTCTAAGCATGCACTGCCATGCTCAATCCCAGTCAAGGAGGTTCATTCTTTCATGATAAAGCAGTGGTTCTCAACCTTTTGCAGGTCATGACACACTTGGTGGCATATCACAATCCTATAGGACACACCAACCCACCTCCACCAGGCCAAATCCAGCCATCTCCTTGGCTCTCCGCAACACACTTACTGCTGTGTGGCAACACACTAATGTGTCCCAACACAGTGGTTGAGAACCACTGTGATAAAGGTTCAACAGACAGAAGGCAATCTTAAGTCAATATCTGGTCTCCAAGCTTCTGGGACACCATTCCCCAGCATCTGGCTCTCCAGTGCCAGATTTCCCATTGAGCACTGTAGGCACAGTGCCTAGGGCCTACAAAATTTTTAGGGTCTATGAAGGAGGGAAAAAATTAACATGCAAAGACTTAGTTTCACAGCAGAGTTTAAGGTCAGATCATCACAGGCCATCAACATTACCCAGCACCCACACACTAAAATCAACATCAAAATTAAACCAAAGCAAGAGACTGTATAGACTATTATGTACCACAAGCAGAGAATGAGGAGGACTGGAGTGCACTAATATCACCAGCTCCCATGATGATAATGGAAATGATTGAGTGAGGTGCACACAGATAATCCTGGCACAGGACCCACATACTTCAGAGGAAGGCGAAAAATCTTGAAGGTTATCTGACCTTGAGGAAAATTCCTTCCCAACCCCACATATGGTGATCAGTTAGACACTGATCATGTGAACATGTGCAGTCAAGCATCTGAGAGACAGAATGCTTGGTGCTAGCTCAGAGACTTGACCTCTGTATGTGCAGTAATTCCTAAATACCAATTTGGAAATTTACCACATAGTGATTATGCAGAAGCACTCTGTGGAGTTGAGTACTCTAGAAGTGATGGTTGGTTTTGTTTTGTTTTGTTTTTTTAAAGTGGTTTAATTATTTGCATATTAATTGCAGCTAATACACTGCCTAAAGCAAATACACCAAGGACACAAACTATTACTCAACACTTCAAATGAAGAAACTTATGCACATTTTTTGCAGCAATCAATTGCTTAAAACAATAAATTTTTCCCAAGTGTTTTCACTCAGATTAGGCCTGAGCTTTTACTCCTTTTGAAGCCACTATGAGTTGTCCATGTAAAAAAAAGTTGAAGCTACAAACTTTAAGTTGCCTATATAATTTATTGACAACCAGTTTTATCAGTGTTGTACCAGCATAAAAGATGACATACTGTGGGGCCAAATTTTTAACAGTGCTTGAATCCACACAGCTCTCACTGATCTAGTGGGGCTCTGTTTTTGGGTTTCTATTTTTAGTATTTATTTTGGCTTACTTCATTGCCCTGTATCTTCCAAAATATTCAGTTTATCTCAGTCTGTTTGAATTTGACTGCATAATTTCTAGCAGAAATCAGTCATTTCATTATCATGAATATAGACACATATGATTTATATTTTAAAAAAAAACCCAGTAGATTCATTGTTTAGATTCCCACACTCTGCACAGCAGCCTATGAAAATAAATCTCATACAACACTACTGCTATGTGCCAGTCAGGAATGAACAGTGGAAAGCTTGAACAAAAAGTGACAGAGGCTGTAATTTTCTACCACACTGCGTACAACAAACTCACCTGACATTCTCTGTAAGGGAAGCTTGACACTTTTTCTTCCCTGGAGTTTATTTTAAATTTTATAAAAAAAAGTTCATGAAAATGTATGAACAATGGTTTTTATATTTTTGTTAAAACTGGAATCCCTATCCAGAAATAATTAAATGATAGTTCAATCTTCAAAAAATAAGACATCATGAAAAAGTTTGGTGATTTTTTTTTTTACATCAGAAATGCTCCTTTTTTTGTAAATCAGGCAGTCATTTGACTTATGAAACAAATCAGAATCTGAGAGGGATAGTCTAAGTTCTAGGGCCCAGATCCACAAGGCTACTTAGACGCCTATATCTTGAGTTTATATGCCAAAGGTCCCTGTTTTGGCTCCACTATGAGTCATCAAAGCCTTCTGAACCTTCTATGTGCCTAAACTCACTCAGGGCCTAAGATTTCAGGGTAAAAAGTTGTCCATGTGTCTGCCTCTGGACATGTGGACTGCTGCCTTCCTCTAGGCTTCTAGAAGCCTATCTCCTGGCTTACCCAAGAGCTATTCACTAACTGGAAGAAGACAGGATTTTAGCTGTCTGTGCCACATGTGCTCATAAGCGGCCTTCTACATTCCATCCCATTCAAAAATTGAGCTGGAACAGGAGGAGATCAGCCTTTAGAGCAGCAGTTCTCAACCACTGTGCCAGGACACATTACTGGCTGGATTCAGCCTCTGGGGGGTGGATTGGTATGTCCTATAAGATGGCATAACATGATCAAGTGTGTCGTAACCCGCAAAAAGTTGAGAACCACTGCATTAGAACACCTGCTTGGGATGTGGGAGATCCAGATGTAATTCCCCTCTCTGCCTGATGGGGAGAAAAGACTTGAACAAAGGTCATAGCCATCTCAAGAACATGATAGAGCCACTGAGCTATGGACTAAAAAAAGCAGGGAGTCTTGGGACACTTAAAGACTAACAGATTTATTTATCGCATTAACTTTTGTGGGAGAAAAATCCCACTTCGTCAGATGCTTTGAAGAGGGGGAACTTACAGAACTGGATGAAAATAAATGCAGGGGAGTGTAAGACATGGGATCAGGTCATACTGCAACAGCAAATCAGAGCATTTGTAAGGATTCAGACTCTAGGAAACAGCACACAGAGGGAGGGTGAAGTCAAATTACCTGTTATAATGTGAAGACAATCCATAGTCACGATTCAGCCCTGCTTTCACACAATCTAATCTGCATATTATTTGAATTTCAGCTGTTTCTCTTTGAAGTCTTGATGTCCCATTAATTTTCTTGAGGACCATCATTAACAAGTCATCAGTGGAATGATTAGGAAGATGGAAGTGCACAGCAACTTGTGTGTGTGTGTGTGTGTTTTGTCATTTCTGATGTCCGTTTTGTGCACATTTATTCTTCTGCGTAGGGACTGTCCAGTTTGTCCAATGTATAAGGTATGGGGGTATTTCCGGCACATGATGGCATAAATCACATTAGTGGATGAGCAGGTGAAGGACACTTTGATGGAGTAGCTGGCTTGATTAGGTCCTATGATGGTGTCTTTTGTGCAGATATGTGGACAAAGTTGGCAGCATGGTTTGTTGCAAGGATATGGGTCTGCTTTAATGTTTCTGTTGTTAGGTCTGTAGTTGCTGGTGAGCATCTAAGGTTCGGGGACTGACTGTAGGTGAGGAGAGGTCTGTCTCCCAAGGGTAAAAAGAGTGAGGGGTCATCTTTTAGAATAAGCTGGAGGTCCTTAATGATCTGTTGTAGAGGTCTGACTTGAGGGTTGTATGTGGTGACCAGTGGCGTTATATTGTTTTCTTTTTTAGGCCTTTCCTGTAGTAGTTGACTGCGGGTTTCCTGTCTGGTTCTGTCAATCTGTTTCTTTACTTCGGCAGGTGAGTACTGTAGTTTTAAAGAAAGCTAGATAGAGAATCTGAAGATGTCTGTCTCTGTCTGAGGGATCAGAGCAAATCAAATTGAGCCTGGAACACTCCACACAGGGGATCCACTTTCTGGAAACTACAGTACAAATTAGGGATGGAGACATCAACAGCACTCTATACCGAAAACCTACTGATTGGAATAGTTATCTACATCCCTCAAGCTTCCATTCTAAATGCACCACATGACCAAATGCACTACAGCCAAGCCCTAAGGTATAACCACATTTGCTCTGATCCCTCAGACAGAGACAGGCATCTTCAGGATCTCTACCACGCTTTCTTAAAACTACGGTACCCACCCAGAGCAGTAAAGGAATAGATTGGCATGGCCAGATGGGTACCCCACAGTCAACTACTATAGGAAAGGCCCAAAAAAGAAAACAGTAGAACGCCACTGGTCACCACAAACAACCCTCAAGCCAGACCTCTACACCAGATCATTAAGGATTTCCAGCCTATTTTAAAAGATGAACCCTGACCCGCTCTAGCCTTGGAAGACAGACCTCTCCTCATCTACAGACAACCCCTGAACCTTAAACAGATGCTCACCAGCAACTACAGACCTAACAACAGAAACATTGAAGCAGGCCCATATCCCTGCAACAAACCACGCTGCCAACTTTGTCCACATATCTGCACAAAAGACACCATCATAGGACCTAATCAAGCCAGCTACTCCATCAAAGTGTCCTTCACCTGCTCATCCACTAATGTGATTTATGCCATCATGTGCCGGAAATGCCCCCATACCTTATACATTGGACAAACTGGACAGTCCCTACGCAGAAGAATAAATGTGCACAAAATGGACATCAGAAATGACAAAACACACACACACACACACAAGTTGCTGTGCACTTCCATCTTCCTAATCATTCCACTGATGATTTGTTAATGATGGTCCTCAAGAAAATTAATGGGACATCAAGACTTCAAAGAGAAACAGCTGAAATTCAAATAATATGCAGATTAGATTGTGTGAAAGCAGGGCTGAATCGTGACTATGGATTGTCTTCACATTATAACAGGTAATTTGACTTCACCCTCCCTCTGTGTGCCGTTTCCTGGAGTCTGAATCCTTACAAATGCTCTGATTTGCTATTGCAGTATGACCTGATCCCATGTCTTACACTCCCCTGCATTTATTTTCATCCAATCCTGTAAGTTCTCGTTCTTCAAAGTGTGTGGCAAAGTGGGATTTTCTCCCACGAAAGTTAATGCGATAAATAAATCTGTTAGTCTTTAAGTGCCACAAGACTCCTTGCTTTGTTTGCTTTACTAGACTAACATGGCTGCCTCTTTGGAACTGATCTATGGACTAGTTTTACAAAGGGCTCCCTCAGTCTCTCCTGTTAAAGCTGCTTCTCTGTGGATAAGTATTAAAATAGTGATGGGACAAGTGGTCAGGACTTTTGCCAGGGGGATTGGAGACCTTCAGTCCAGAAGTCTTGCTCCCCTTGGTCTTTCATTATTTATCTTCAGTGGAACAGCTTCAACCACCTATCAAGAGCACTTAAAAGGGATACGTTGCATGACAGCAAAAAACAAACAAGGAGTCCTGTGGCAATTTTAATGACTAACAACTTTATTGAATGCATAAGCTTTTGTGGGTATAATCTTACTTCCACTTCATGCACATGAGGAAGGTCAGTTTAAAAGGCACAATATCCATACAGTTTGAATTAAAACAACTTGTTCGTTTTGCTGAGATAGCCTAATAGGCTACCTCTCTGGAACTGTTTGAATTGACCTCATGACTCAACCTTCTGTACATGTGTATATACAATAACATGCTGCAAGTTCCTACGGTAGGGGTCTCAGACATGCGGCCCACAGAATTACATCCCTGAGGCCAAGGGGATGGGTGGGGTATACTTTCCGGGCCACTGCTAGCCAGAGCAGGGCTGGGGGGGGGCAGTTCCGAACAATCATGGTGAGCTGGTGGCACCATGGGGGGGGATAGTTTCCCCACCACACAGCATGGCCTTCAGGGCTGGGGGGGGTACTTTCCCTGCTGCCACCAGCCAGAGCAGGGCTGGGTGTGGTGGAGGAGGAGCATGGTGAGCTGGTGGCACCCTGGGGGGTGCTTTCTGCACAGCAAGCAGGGCCAAGCTTCCCCCCTGCTGGGGCCTGGAGGAGTGCAGTGAGCTGCCGGTAGGGTGGGTGGGGACATAGGGAAGGGCCTAGGGACTTAGGTGACTCAAGGGAAGCCAGTGGCAGGGTGGGAGGGGGGAACTGATCTGTCCAGCAGTGAGGTCTGGATCCATCCCTAGCCACCGCAGGAAGGCAGCTGGGAACAGATCCAGCTCCTGGCCACAGTCAGATCGGGTCCCAGACTGCTGGAGAGTACTTTCTGGAGTGTGGCCCTTGGGCCAGTATCCTAGTCTTTCTGTAGCCCTCATGGTGATTTGAGTTTGAGTCCTAAGGGATAGTCTAGTTAAAAAAAATGAAACAAAACCAATCCCCCCCCCCCCCAAAAAAAAAAAAAGAATGGCAGTTCTAAGGAAGTGGCATTTGTAAGACTAGGAAATTTATGTTTTGCATGATCTTTCATGGGCAAAGTCCCACTTTGTCACATGCTAGAGTGGAGAAAACTTACACTGAAAAAAACTTACAGCATGGGAGTGAAATATAAATCCTGTGATTACATTTCACTGCATCAGGTCAAATTACTTCAGCAAATCAAAGAAGTGGTATAGATTCAAACAAAACATCAGGAAGTGGTGAGGTTGAGAGAAGTAAGAATCACTGTTGGTAATGAAAAACAAAGGGAATTCTGTGGTCCATTTAAAGTTTAATGATTGTAGCAGGAGAGCCTGTTCATGCTCTCATTGAGATCTGAATTGATGGTATCGAATCTGCATATGAATTCTAACTCTGAAGTCTCTCTTTCAAGCCTTGATCTAGAGCAAAGGTGTCCAGCTCATTAGCTGTGATGGGCCAGATTTGTAGAGCCCTACAAATATGCAGATATCTGCGGATATCCATATTATATCCTCATACGCAAATACAACACCGATATCCACAGACCATTTCTTGCGGTTGCAGATCAGATACAGGTCCACACATTTTTATCTTCACAGAGCTAGAGCCCTGCAAATATGCGGATAGCCACGGATATCCGCATTATATCCACACCCACAGATGCAACATGGATATCCGCAGACCATTTCTTGTGGATGCAGATTGGATACGGATTCACATATTTGTATCTGTGCAGGGCTCTACAGATTTGACTTGAATGTACTTCAAGTGGGCAGTACATTCCATAAATTGAATACTAGGGCCCTCTCATGGCATTATGGAGTGTTATGTATATGATACTGTGCTTCATTAGACTACTGTCTCTCTCTGTTATGGAGAGTGGGGTCTTGCAGAACACAGTCTTGCATACCCAATGCTATTGTGGCATTGCGGAGTGCTGGATATGCAAAACCTCTCTCTCTCTGTTAAGGAGAGACTGTGGTCCCACAGAGCACAGTCACAAGCCACATGTTTGATATCCCTTATCTAGAGTAAATGTGCCTGAGAATACATATAGATAAGTCCACTACTGAATAGTCTTGGAAATTAAAGCAATTTCCTATTGGTTTTTAAATATTCTTGTTTCTGATGTCATTGTGCAAAAGAATAAATGGACACATAAGACAGTCCAGTTTGTCTGATGTATAAGGTGGAGGGGCATTGTTGGCACGTAATGTCATACATCACATTGGTGGATGAGCAGGTGAATGAGCCCTTGAAGGAGCAGCTGTTTTGATTGGGTCCTATGATGGTGTCGTTAGTGTTGTTACATGGGCAGAATTGGCAGTGGGGTTTGTTGAAGGGATATGTGCCTGCTTTACTGTTTCTGTTATATGGTCTATAGTTGCTGGAGAGTATCCATTTATGGTTGAGTGGCTGTCTGTAAGTGAGGAGAGGTCTGCCTACCAAGGCTTCGGAAAGTGAGGGATCATCTTGTAGGATAGATTGTAGATCCTTGATGATATGCTGCAGAGATTTGAGTTGGAGGATATAAGAAATAGGATTATGCCCACAAAAGATTATGCATTAAATAAATTTGTTAGTCTTTAAAGGAGTGCCACAGGACTCCCTGTTTGTTTTGCTGAAATAGACTAACATGGCTACCCCCTAGGAACTTGTGTGACAGGGCATTTGTAGCAACTACGGAAGCCCTTTGGGGAACCAGCATCACTTAGAATATGCAGGGGAGTGGGCAGTTAGAGTAAAAGGGAATTGGGTACTGATAGGGTCTAGAAAGGATAACTTGCATATGCAGGGAGTCTGATGAGCTAATGAGGTAATTAGTTCACCAGCTGGAAAGTTTGGAGAAGAAAATTGAGCAGTATGAAAGACTGAGCAAAGGAGTGGGGCCCCTTTTTATCTGCTACTAGACTGCACTGTACCTGGAGCGTGAAGAATGAAATAATAATAAAGACACCGCTGAGGGCAACTAGCAGAGTGCATGTACTTTTTAATCACCATGAGATCTTAGCAGTTGTGGTGGCCCTGGGTGGGAGGGAAAACACAAACACCTTGCTTTAGTCAAACATACCAAACAAAGGGATCTTTGTCAAGTCTAAGAAGTGTATCTAATGACTAGAACAAGGGTCTCAAACTCACAGCCCCTAAAGTTATTTCCTGTGGCCCACAACACTGCTATCATTATTGATATTTGCAATATTGTTGTATGAAAAGGTTTCAGTGATGCAGCCTTTGGGCTAACATACTAGTCCTCATGTGGCCCTCATGGTGAGATGAGTTTGAGGCACCTGGACTAAAAGATAAAAAGAAAACCACAGTAACAGCCTTTGATGTCATAAAGGTCTTAATCATGTTCAGAGCCAGAGCACCAGCCAATGTAAATCAGCCTGGCTCCACAGACTTCAATAGAACCCAGCTGACTGACACCAGCTGAGGATTTGGGTGTCTGTGTGAATACATAGAAGAGAGGAAGATTATGGAAGGATGGGAAGGAAGAGAGGGTGAAGAACATCTTTTCCTAACAAGCCCAAAGAAACTAGTTCTATTACATTATAATCAAACTGATTAACTCCTTAATGGGTCTAACTGATAAATGATAATGAGAAATATTAGGAAACTTCACTCTTCTATAAATGCAACAGATTTAATTACTTCATTATTCCGCTCATTTGGTGATTCATGCACACACAAAAATCGGCTTCCCCTTCCTGTTTCCTAGCAAAGCATTGATTACAGAAAGCTGCAGCCAGGTCTCATGAATAATGCTTCGTTTTTGTTACTGATTCAAGTACAAAAATCAGATACAAGGTTTTGATTTTACCATTAGTAAAATTTGAATCCACATCTAGGTTTGGATTTCACATAGTCTGAAAGTTTGGGAGTGCACAGATTCAGGCTTTCAGCTCAGAGCCACCTGTTAACTAAGTTTATAAAATACTTTCTTATCATTTTAGGAAGTAATTTAAATTATTAAAGTTAAAATGACAAGTGATAAAATAGCTGAATAAAGCATATAGAACCAAGTAAGAGCCCACGGAGGATACAGGAAGGATTGCAGATGACAGCAAGAAACAATAAGGGTATGTCCACACTTACACTTTAAACCGAAATAATGATGATTATTTTGATTTAAAGTAGTGTATGTCCACACTAGCGTTCCTTATTTTGAAATGAGGGGTTCCCTCATTTTGAAATAAGGACTGGTTATTTTAATATAATAAAGCCTCACTTTATATCAAAATGATGGTTAAATTGAAATTATTATTTTGAAATAATGCAGTGTAGCTGTGTTATTTCAATTTAATTGTTATTTTGATTTAACACTTTTTTGCCCTTCTCCTTCCCATGGTGCCTTCCTCTTTCTATATATTGGCTGGGAGCATGGCCCTTCTTGGGGGCCATGTTGCCGCACCTGCCATGCTGCCCCTCTCCTAAATCAAACTAGAAAGTCCTGTCCATGGACATGCTAGTTTAATTTGGGTTTCTAGTGGGGACATGTTAAATTGATTTAACAAATCAATTTAATGTTTTTTATTTTGATTCAATTAGATTGATTCAAGTTAAATCGATTTAACAATCTAAGTTTAGACATAGCCGAACAGAAAAGAGGCCTTGCAGCCTTGAAGAACTGAGAGTAGGATGGAGAATCACACAATCACCATGAAAAGGCAGGTCTGGGGACTTTCTATTGAGAAGAACAAAACAGGTCTATAACCAGAGCTGATCCAGAGAACTGATGGATCTGCTGTCTACCAGGTGCTAAGATATGGGATGTGGACCTCAAACTGAGGAGGATCCTTACAGGAGCAGGAGAGAACCTACTTATTGTCCTGTGTGTGGGTACAAATGACACAGCTAGATTCTCAGTGGAACATATCAAAGAAGACTATGCCAGGCTTTAAAATTGAAGCTCAGGTGATCTTCAGTGGGATTCTGCGTGTCCTTAGAGGAGAACAACAAAGGTGTGATGAAATTATGATAATCAACAGCTGGCTCAGGCAATCATGCTATAAGGAGGGCTTTGGGATGTATGACCACTGGGAGGCATTTGTGTAGAGGACTAGATGATCTTCATCTGAGTAGGAAGGAAAATGGGCTTCTAGGATGGAGGCTGGCACAGCTGATCAAGAGAGCTTTAAACTAAAGATTGCAGGGGGGGAGATGCTTGGGAGAGTAATCTCTGAGTAATCTCCATGCTTGGTTTTAACTTTAAAAGGAAGAAATAAGAAGTAAGAAAGGACACCACAGTTGCTAGGAAAAGGGACATTAAGAGGAAGGGTAGTATGGATACCAGTCTAATGGATGATACTGGCGGTAGAATGACTGTGATAAATCCAAGAAAGACTGTGAATAAAGCCAAACACTAAAAATTTGCAAGTTTGTATACTAATGGAAGGAGCCTGGGTAACAAAATGGAGGAACTAAAGGTACTGGCAGGGAACTCGAAACCAGATATTATAGGAATAACAAAAGATGGTGGAACAGTAGTCATGACTGGTATGCAGGTATTGAAGGGTGTGTGCTGTTTAGGAAAGACAGAAACAAAGGCAAAGGTGTATCTATTTTATTTCAATCAGGACCATCCCTACTGGCGACAGGGCCCCAAGCCAATTGACTTGTGGGGCTCCCAGCTCTGGGGGAGGTGGGCAGGGTCTCTCTGGGCCAGAGGTGGGGCTCCAAGCTCCTGCCCTGCCCCTCAGCTGGCTGGTCTACCATGCTAGCGGATAGGTATGAAATGTTGCCAAAGGCATCATGGGGCCTGCAGGGGGCAGAGTGGTGCCCACCAAACTGCAAGACCTGGGGTGGTCGCCCCGCTCACTCTTCCCCGCCCCAAAGAATGGCCCTTATATCAATATGTGGTAGACTATAAAGAAATTAGAAGTGATGGATTAGATGAGACAGAGTTTCTCTGGGCAAAAATAACATTGGGGCATAATGCTTAGACAACACTTTCCCCAGGGATAGTGTTTGGGATGGGTTATGGACCACTGGGATCTGATTTGGACATGGATAGAGACCTCTGTAATGCTTTTAATAAATTATACTGCCAGAAAGATAAACAATAATAGATCTGTGACTAGGGTCTTTGACATTAAAAGTGCTAATTTTAAAAATTAAGGGAATTAGTTAGGAAAGTGGACTGAATTGAAGAACTCATGGATTGAAAAATGGAGGAGGACTGAAATTACTTCAAGTCAAATTTACAGGAACTATATGAAGCCTGCACCCAAACAAAGGGGAAGTACTCATAGGCAAGAGTTGTAGATCAAGCTGGATGAGCAAGAATCTCAGACAGGTGATTAGGAGAAAGCAGAAAGCCTAGAAGAAGTGGAAGATGGGAGGGACCAGCAAGGAAAGGTACCTCTTGGAGGTCAGAACTTGTAGGGATAAAATGAGATGAAAGGCCAAAAGCCAAGGAGAGTTGGATCTTACAAAGTGAATTAAACAAATAGTAAAAGGTTTACAGCCATATAAATAGAAAGAAAACAAGGAAAGAAGTGGGACTGCTGAGCATGGAGGATGGGGTGGAGGTTAATGATAACCTAGGCATGACCCTTTAGCTAAACAAATACCTTGTCTCCATTTTTAGTGAGGTTAATGAAAAGCTGAGAGATAATGGCAGGGTGGCTAATGGGAAGGAGGATATAGAGGGAGAAATTACCGCATCTGAAGTAGAAGTCAAATTTGAACAGTTTAATGGGATTAAATTGGAGGGCCCAGATAATCTTCATCTAAGACTATCAAAGGAACTGGTGCACGAAATTGCAAGCCCGTTAGCAAGGATTTTTAATGAATCTGTAAACTCAGGGGCCTTAGCGTATGACTGGAGAATTGCTAACATACTTCCTATTTTTAAGAAAGGGAAAAAAGTGATCCAAGTAACTACAGGCCTATTAGTTTGACCTCAGCAGTATGCAAAGTCTAAGAAAAAAAATTGGAAAAAAAAGTAGATAAGGACATCAAAGTTAATGGAAATTGGGACAAAATACAATATGATTTTACAAAAGTTAGATTGTGTCATACCAAACTGATCTCTTTTTTTGAGAAGGTAACCGATATTTTTATACAAAGAGAATGCAGTGGATGTAAATTACCTAGATTTCAGTAAGGCACCTCTGATACAGTTCCACATGGGGAATTATTAATTACATTGGCAAAGATGAGGATTAATACAAGGACTGAAAGGTGGATAAGAACTAGTTAAAGGGAAGACTATAACAGTCATACTAAAAGGTGAACTGTGAGAGTGGAGTTCCTCAGCATCAGATTTTGGGACAAATCTTATTTAACCTTTTTATTACTGATCTTGACACAAAAAGTGGGAACGTACTAATAAAGTGTGTGGATGACACAAAATTGGGAGGTATTGCCAACACTGAGGAGGATTGGGATATCATAAAAGAAAATCTGAATGATCTTGTAAACTGGAGTAATAGAAACAAAATGAAATTTAATAGTGGTAAGTACAAGGTCATACATTTAGGGGTTAATAACAAGAAATTTTGCTATAAGCTTGGGACACATCTATTGGAGGTGACAGAGAAGGAGAAGGACATGGGAATATTAGTTGATCAGAGGATAGCTATGAGTCACCAATGTGATGCAGCTATGAGAAAAGGTAATGTAGTCCTAGAATGCATTAGACAAAAGTATCTCCAATAGAAACATGGAGATATTACTACTGTTATACAAGGCACCAAATCTGGAATACTGTGTGCAGTCCTGGTCTCCCTTGATTCAGAAAAATGAATTTGGACTGGAACAGATAAAGAGAAGGATGAGGATGATTTGCGGAGTGGAAAATCTGCCTTATTAGAGGAGACTTAAAGGGTATGTCTATACTTAGGCTGTGTTCACACACACATGGTTATTTCGAAACAAGTTGTGTCGAAACAACTTGTTTCGAAATAAAGCCTTATTTCGAAATAACATACTTCGAATTAACAAAATGTTAATTTGAAATAAGAAATAAAAGCGGGAAACGAAATAGCAGGTTCACACTGTGAACCTGCTATTTCGCTTCCTCAGGGGGCTGCAGGCACCGGCGGGCTGCAGCGCTGCCCAGCGCTGC
>ML682018.1:21494758-21524261 GCA_007922195.1 Podocnemis expansa
GTGCGTCGTGTGAACATGTTTTTTTTTTGTTTCGAAACAACGAGGTTGTTTCGAAACAAAAGTGCTGTGTGAACACAGCCTTAGAGCAGAATTCGAACTGACTGTCATCAGTTCAAATTCTATTAAGTGCATGGACATACCCTCTTTCATCAATTCAAACCAAGACACTCCTCAGTTCAAATTGATGAAAGCTGACTTCAGATTCATCAAACCTCATTTGACATCGAAGTCAGGGTCAATTCGAACCCAGTAGTTTGAACTGACCCAGGTGGCCATGCCATGCACCCTGGGAGGAAGACCAGCCCTTCAGCACCTGGGGCCAGGAGCCCCAAAGGTGCCTTCACCCCCCCCAGCCACATTGGGCTGGGGGGGAGCAATGGGGTTCCTGTCCCCTGGCTGGCGATAGGGACCCCAGCCCCTGCTCCAGCCCTGCTAGCCACCCACTGAGAAGACACCCCTGTGTGCAGTTTCTCCTCAGGGAGTCGTGCTTTGGCAAGACACCCCAGTGGGCAGTGTTTGCAGAGCTGACTATCTGCGGGAAACACACCCCAGCAGGTGGCCTCTGCAGCACTGGCCGCCCACCAGGAACGCATCCCCAGGGGCAGCTCCATGCCTGCTGGACGTGTGCGTCCAGCAGGGATGGAGCCACCTGCAGGGGTGTCTTCCTGGCAGGCAGCCAGCACTGCAGAAGCCACCTGCGGGGGTGTCTTCCCGGTGGGCAGCTCCCTGGGAAGAAGCCGCTTGCCGGAGTATCTTCCCAGCAGGCGGCCAGCACTGCAGGAGTCACCCATGGGGGTGTCTTACTGACGCAGCTCCCTGGGGAGAAGCCTCCCCCCACCATGCTCCAGCACTCTGAGCCTGGCATGGGGTAAAGCACCCCCTCCCCATCTCTAGCTGCACTGCAACTAGAGCTGGGTAGGTGATGCGTTTCCCTATGCCTGGCTCAGAGTGCTGGAGCCTGACAGGGGACTGGCTGTGGCTGTGGCTGTTTTACACAGCCATCTTGCCACACTTCCCATGGTGCCCCCCTCCAATTCGAATTGGCAAGTCTAGTCGATGGACATGCCAATTTGAACTGGAGTTTCTGGTGTGGCCATGTCAATTTGAATTTACTGAATTTGAATTAATAATTATTAATTCAAATTGACTAATTCAAATTCAGTAATTCGAAATGCTAATTGTAGACATAGCCAAAGAGCTTGGCTTATTTAGTCTAATCAAAAAAGGTGGCTGAATGAAGATATGATTGCTTTCATACAGTACACATCAGAGGCATAAATACCAGGGAGGGAGAGGAATTATTTAAGTTCAGTGACAATATGGACACAAGAACAAATGGATATAAACTGGCCATCAGGAAGTTTAGACTTGAAATTAGACATCAGTTTCTAACTGTCATAGGAGGAAAAGTTCTGGAATAGCCTTCTGAGGGGAACAGTGGGGGCAAAAATATATAGATATAGATATAGATATAGATATAGATATAGATATAGATATAGCCCTGTTACAACAGAGCTAAGATTCTGTGGGACTTCCAGATCCAGACGGACAGGCAGGTACTGGCCAATCAACCAGACATCGTGGTAATAGACAAGGACCAGAAGACAGCAGTGGTGATAGATGTAGCAGTGCCAAGTGACAGCAACATCAGGAAGAAGGAGTATGAGAAGCTGGAGAAGTACCAGGGCCTGAAAGAGGAACTAGAGCAGATGTGGAAAGTAAAGGCCAAAGTGGTTCCAGTGGTGGTAGGAGCACTCAGGGCTGTGACTCCTAAGCTGGAAGAGTGGCTCCAAAAGATCCCAGGAACAACATCAGAGCTCTCTGTCCAGAAGAGTGCAGTGCTAGGAACAGCTAACATACTGCGCAGAACCCTCAAACTCCCAGGCCTCTGGTAGAGGACCCGAGGTTGAAGAAGACACATACCACCCATAGGGGTGAGAGGGGAATTTTATATATATATCTGGTTTCAGAACTGAGATGAATAAGTTTATGGAGTAGATGGTATGATGGTATAGCTTAATTAGGCAATTAACTGACCTTGGACTACTAGTGGTAAATATGCCAATGGCCTGTGATGGCATGTTACATGTGGTAGATGCTGAGTTGGTGCAGAGAATTCTTTTTTTGGATGTCTAGCTGGTGAGTCTTGCTCATATACTTGGGGTTTAGCTGATGGCTATACTTGAATTCAGGAGGAGATTTTCCCCCTCAAGTCCAATTGAATGGAGTACGGGGTTTTTTCTCCTTCATGGGTCACTTGCTGGTGGTTTTTCTGTACCTTGAAGTCTTTAAATCATGACTTGGGGATTTCAGTGACTCAGTCATAGCTTAGGTGTGTATTGCAGGAGTGGGTGGGAGGTTCTGTGACCTTCTGACCCTAAAAATCTATTGATCTATATATTTTTATGTTGTCCTTGCATTTTATTGCAATTCCTTACCTATGAATTTGCAGAATTCAGTAATATCAAACCAGATTCTTCTCTTCTATAAACTAGCAAAGTTCCCCTGTAACTGGAAGATACCAACATTTCATGATACTTGTAGCTGATGTGTTTATTGTCTGAATAAATGCAATATCTGTTTACAGAAACTGGGAGAAAAAAATATTTTGTTATCAAACTGAGAAATTCTGTCCTCATTCTGGCCAGAAATGTCTAGGTAGGAAGAAAAGTGTAGGCCATAACAGTTGCAAATAGTTGCTGACTTCCCTAAAACCTGCAGAAATATACTCCACAAGCATGTACTGCCACAGTCAAATAAGATAATCCAGGTTGGTATCAGGGACATCACTGGTGCTGGGCACCCGGGGCATGTGCCCTGAATCCCAGCGCTGGTGCCCTGGATCTGGTGGGGCCACCAGTCTCCGGCCCGCGTCCCCGGCTGGGGATGCAGGGCCCGGCCGCCCGCTGCCGCTTCCGGCCCTGTCCCCGGCCAGGGGGCGGGACCTGGGCCTGGGCCTGTGCCCCGGGTCCCTCCCCAGAGCAGCGACGCCTCTGGTTGGTATAAAATATCAGCATTGAAGTCACAGAAGTTTAGCAAGTATTCTCCTTCATCTGGTTTGCTGTGCCAGGGACAGATTGCCATGTTTAGGAATAATCTAAGCGAGGTATCATTAAAAGACAGGATACTGATTCAAAATAGCCCTACTTTTACTAAAATATTTGTATGTCAATTGTGAGGAAAATTAACATGGGTCCTGAATTTTGCTCATATCCTAAAGATGTCCTGAGGGACAATATTTATCATCATGGATTCATCTCTTCTAACTAGGATAGATTACGGATGGATCAATAAGAAATACTTTGACTTTAGCACTGATTAAATCTGTTTTATATTATTTTTTTAAGAGTTGCTTTGAGATTTAAAAGATTCTTAGTATCCAGATATTTAATAACCTCAGAGATCCATTTAAAGAGAAATTAAAGACATAATAGATGAGAGTTATAGAAAGTTAATAGGAAAAGCATGTCACATTTGTCCTCATTGACTTACCGTAGTAATGAAGCAGTTTTTCTGTTAAATCAAAGAGGTGGTCAATGGAAGTGTTAGTGTTAAAAAAGAAGCATTTATCAATGGGGTAAATTTAATAGATACATCAACCAGCCCCAAAATAAGGAAAAGCAGCAGTCCAAATTACACTGATTTGGACTTCATTCATTGTGCAAAAAATGACATCCACCCACACACACAGCCCCATTTTAGTGTCTTTGGTGGGGCTGAAATACTATACCTCTGCTCTGAGGTGAATGTGAGCCCTTCACTCAGTCATCTAAGTGGTAAAGAAAAAAGGGGGGAAAAAAAAAACAGAGGTTGTAGCTTGAGCAAGCATGTACCAGAAGTATGTCAAATGGATTTGAGACCCCAGGGTGATCAGCATTCCCAAAGTCAAGCCATTATTTTGCATATGCTGCACCAGTGAATCCTAACTTGGACTGACATCCATGAAAAGAATTCACATTTGTGTAAATGTAACATCTTTTTTTTCTAGCTGAACTTCTGATTTTGGATTATCTGTAATATGAAAGCCTTTTTAAAGCCTCTGAAAGGGGGAAAACAAACAAGCAAAAAAGGGGCACTGCATACAATACATATATGTATAAAAGAGAGGTTCTTTATACCCACCTATAGAATAAAAGGCTCTCATTTCACCCAGTCACGTCTTTTCTGACATTGATGAAAAGGCCCAAGAGAGGGTGTGTTTATATGGCAAATACATTTGTTAGATAAGGACTAACCCCTGCAAAAGCAGCATGGTTGGACCTCACAAGGAGCTTTCCCACCTCCTGTGCTTATCTTGACTGGAACCCATTGGGCAGTGGAGTCACTGCTCGTACCTAATAACTGTAAAAAAAAAAAAAAAAACCGGGGGGGGGGAGAGGTATAAAAGGAAGGTGAAAAGAAGAGGATAAGAATAGTATTTGCTCTGTCCTCTACTCAAGAGGCAACAGAGAAGCTAACTGGCTGGAGTAAGAGGGGGAATAATACTGAACTCTCTTTAAGACTGATATAGCCACTATCACATTTCCTCTGCTGGGGAGCCAACAGAAGGATTTTTTTTCAGATTTTGGCCAGAATGCCTCCTGGGCCCTCCTACTGCTATATGATCTCTTCTCATACTCTCAAGTAAGTCCAATAGTACATGACCAATTTGACCAGTTTACTTATATTGTCTCTGCCAACCCAATATACTGCATGTGCAGCTATACTGTGAAATGAGGGATGACCTCTTTGATTCTGGAGCCAAAGGACCAGATGCTCAGCTAATCTGTAAGTTGTCATAGCTCCATTTACTTCCATTGAACTATGACAATTTATACAAGTTTAAGTTCTAGCTCTCAGGATTTTAATAAAGATTGTGGGATCAACATTTATAAAAAAAAATCAAATTTAAAGAACAGGGGTATGTGACTGTCTTTGGGCATTAAGGTGACCATGTCCTCAGCAAAATTTTGTTCTAGATTAATAGTTTGGCTTTTGAACAAAAGAGTTCTAATTTGGAAGTTATTCTAAGTGATTTGTAAACAAAAATCTTACTTATTGTTTGTAAAATTCAGCAGCGAAGCCATACGGACTTCAAGCTTTTTGGATTTTAGTGACTTAATTGCCTGTATTATGTCTCCTCCTGTGACAGGAAAATACTGTCATGAAATCAGATTTTTGTCCATTTCTTTTTTGGAAGACAATGTCAAGGAATTTGGAAGAGACAAGAGGGTCTAGAGGGGATTCTAACTTACAGAGCTTTTGTGTAATAATGAACAGAGGCATCTGCAGTTTCATTTTCTTGAGAGACTAAATGGCTATCAGGAGAATGAATGCTGTAAGATTTTGTTTCACAGTTTTTGATTTTAATGTAATTAGCCGAGAGGGGAACAGCTTTGTTAAGAGTATAAAAACAGTTCTGGTTTCATCAAGAGAAGAGCCAGCTTAAGCAAGTCACATTATAGAGCAGTCATTCTTTATCCACAATGGAACAGCTTCCACTTGAGAGACTGAGGGAGCCCCACACCCAAACATCCCATAACCAGGGCTAGATAAACCAGCTTGTGGGCCCTGGGTTGCCCTGCAGCATGGGCCCTCATCCCCCAGCATGGCAGCCTGCAGGCAGGCCATTGCTAGGGATGGGAACTAGGAATTTTGGCGCCTGGGACACATCCAGAGCAGAATGCACCCTTAGAATTAGAGGCACCCGGAGCCAGCGGCATAGAACGCGCCATTTGATTGAGTGGCGAAATGGAGCTGCTCCAGGGCAACCTGTGCAAAGCCCCCGGCCGCCCCACCCTAGTTATGGCCCTGCGCTTGTGCCCTGGCCCTGCTCTGGCCAGTCTGCACCCAAGGTAGAGGGCCAGCTGGTGCATGGCAGGAAGGCTGTGCCAGAATGGAGGCTGCATCCATGCCAGCTGGCCCCACACCCAGAAGTGGCCCAAGGTATTCTGGCACCCTAAGTGCCTGAGATTTTGATGCCTCCTCACAAGCCTGGCCAGGTGGCAGGTGGGTGCCTCACAGGCTGCTGGGCTGAATCACAGTGGCAGCTTTGCTCCCCTGGCCAGGGCTGGCTCCCTGCCTGTGGCCTGATATCAATGGCGGCTTCCTTGCCTTCAGCCCAATGCTGATGGACCAGGGTGGGAAGCTTGCTGGTCCCAGTCCCAGCCCCAGCCCAGCTCCTGGCACCCCCACACAGGCTGGCGCCCTAGGCGGCTGCCTAGGTCACCTCTATGGGCAGACCGGCCCTTCCCACACTCTGGGCAGAGCAAAAAGGTGCTGGCTCACCACGCTGCACCCCAGGTCTGGAACAGCCAGCCCAGGTGCAGGGTGGGAGTGCATAGTCTGGCCTCTGACCCCAGGGCCCCCCCATCCACAGTGCCATCAGGCCAGGAGTGCTCTCAGCACACCCCAAGCCCTGCTGGTGCTGTGTGTGTGTGGCAGGGGGGTGTGCGTGTGTGTGTGTGCGCACGCAGGAGTGGGTGAAACTGATTATCAAAGGGACTTTAGGGGCTGGAGCCCAGTGTCTCCTTTTTGGGTGTGGCCTGCAGCTTCAGCCCCTGTGATAATCCAGCCCTGTCCATAACTCAGCAGTTAGCACACACCAGAAGTAGGAGATCCCTATTCAGATCTATTCTTCCCTGCTAGGATAGGATATGGTAAATCCCCTAGGCAGAGGCACTAACCATTTAGGTGCCTAAGTTGCTTGATTGCAAGTGGTGGGTTCCTATTCATCAATTGTGACGAAGAGCTAGGTGCTGCTGGGCAAGAAGGGGCAAGGTTTAGGATACATCTTCATGTCAGCATCTCTTACTAGCTAGTTCAGGCAGCTCTATGCCTAACATGCTGGCATTTGTGAACTGCATTGTAAGGCACCTATCTCTCCTCATTCATTATACACAGAATCTAGCTGTCTAACTCAGGCTTTGTGGATCCTTCTCTTGTGATTTTTCTAGGAGCCAGAAAATTAGGAGTCAGAGTGCTGTGTGTTGCAATTTGTAAGTTTCTTTGTGCAATCCACTTAATAGCATCTATGGGTGCCTAAATACCTTTGAAAATCTGGCCTAAATCCTTGGACCACAGAAGTTACCATACATAGATTTTCACTGGTCTAAGGGTGAGCTGAATTTGGCTCATGTTCAATGTAATTTCATCTGTTCAGAAGCTAAAACATGCCTTTCTTTCCTTAGATTTTAGAGCTCAGATCCTCAAAAGTATTTAGGCACCTAGGAAACTGGGCCTAACCAGGCTTGTTCGTGTGGTTGTTTCTTTTTTTTCCCCTCCTCTTCTTTTCTCTTTCACTCTGTACGAGCCCAGTCTTATTGCCCTTCAAGTCAATGAATGGTCTGCCACAGACATGTAATGGTGACATATCTTACAATTCTACTCATTATCTTTGCACACATTTTGTATTTAATTTATGCATAATAAGCCAAGGACTGTATGCGGCCCCAGTAGGAAGGGTTATCACAACTTAGTTCTCTTGGGATCAAAAAAGAGAATGTGTGTGTGAACAAGTGTGTGTGCACCAATGATTAAAAGTCATCATTTAGACCAGGTGTGGCCAAACTGTGGCTCTTGAATGAAAAAGTGAGGCTCGTGGAAGAATGTCAGCAAATCAATTTAGTATGTAAAAGTATATGGCTATATGCTTCAGTGCGGCTCTTGAAGGTTTAATAATCAACTTGTGTGGCTCTTGAGTTCCATAAGTTTGGCCACCCCTCATTTAGACTGTAAAAAGCTCCAGAGAGACACCAGCTCCTGCATACACAGGTTCAGACTGGGTGCTCTAGGGACCAGTAGACAAAGAAATGGCTTTTACACACAACAGCTGCATTTAAACTGACATGGGATCTTCTTTCAGATCCACCTAATGGACATGTTCTTCAGTCCAAAGGACGGCCTCATAAAGGTGTTGGAAAAACTTTAGCTTATATGGCCCCCACCACTGATGAGTGACTCTGAGTATATTTAATGTGTTTGATTCTGCTTATCACTTGTAATATGATTTGTCTGTAAAATTTTTACCTTAAGAATAAATATGCTTGCTTAGAAAGAGCTGTGTGGTAACCTGTAACTGTTGGCAATACACTAGTTATTGCTTTTGGAGAGAAAGCAAAGGAAAACAGGCTAGCTGAGGATATCACCCAGGGGCATCGCTGGCGTTGGGCACCCCGGGGCATGGGTCCCACGCCAGTGCCCCGGATCTCTGGCCCAATCGGGCTGCCCGGCAGGCCCCACTCCTGGCCAGGGATAGGGGCGGGCGGGCTGCGCCACCGCGGGCAGCTAGGCTGCAGCGGGGCCGGGCCAGAAGCGGCCCCTGGAGGCCGGGCCTGTGCCTGCGGCCCCCGATCCCCAGCCAGGGACAGGGCCGCCACGGCCGCTGGCAGCAAGGCCCCGGATCCCCAGCTGGGGATCCGGGGCCCGGCTGGCTGGCAGCACACAGTGGTGAGGGCGGCCCCATCCCTGGCCGGGGATTGGGGGCCTGGCCGCCTGCAAGCACAGGCCCAGCCTCCAGCGGCCGCTTCTGGCCAGCCCACGCCGCGGCCTAGCTGCTCACGGCAGCGTGGCCCCCCCCCCCGGCCCTATCTCTGGCCAGGGGCCGGAGCCTGCCCACTCGGGGCGGGGGCTGGTCCCATGCCCTGGGTCCTTCCCCGCCCCAGCACCGCCCCTGATATCACCTGTGCAGCCTAAAACCCTCATTGGAAGGTAGAGTGACACAGGTCTCCAGACGTGATAAGTGATGGCTAGGAACAAGAGACCTTAGGTGGGTGCTGTCAGGGGACTACAGAAGAGAACAACAACACAGTTACTCTGATTCTGACAGTAATGGCAGAAGCTCAGGATATAAGTACAATACTTGAGGAGTAGGTTACTTTTTAGGCTGTTAGTTACAGATTGCTGCAGCATGGAAATATTTCTTTGGAAATGTTTAAGGCCAAGTTAGACAAAACCCTGGCTGGGATGATTTAGTGGGAGTAGTCCTGCTTTTAGCCAGGGGTTGTACTAGATAACCTCATGAGGTCCCTTCCAACCCTATGATTCTATGGAAATAGGGAATTAAATGCTATGTATGATATAAAATGATCTTTTCATACTAGTGTAATTTACATAACATTAAACATTTCAGTATGCTCTCCACATATTATTGTTCAGTACATCTCACAGAGGGCCAAAAATGTGCGACCCTCATTTTTAAAATGTGTGATTAAGAACTCTGCTGAACACCAAGACAAGAAACTCTTCCATTATCCAAGTTTAATGAATCAGCATTTCACTGTGATGTCAATAAATTACTGTAATAAAAGAGAATCCACACCACAAGGGTATAATTTAGTCCAAACTGAAGGACATCTCTATTACTGAGGCATACTTGAGATTTGTGTGAACCAATGTAAAAAAAGATATTACTGCCCAGAAAAACTGAGGATCTGAACTATATTTTTTATTTTGGTGCTCTCTCTTTAACATTGGTGGGTGAAGGAAGGGCAAAGTAAATTTGTGAGTTTGTCTTGGTTCAATCCAAGATAAGTTATTTGAAGGGATTTTTCCCTTCTCTATTGCCCCTGCATGGCACAGTGCAGGCCCAGACAGTGAGAGGAAATTCTCTTAGTAAAGACAAACAGGACAACCTCAGCGCAAAAGAATAAGTGGGCACAAAACTGACATCAGAAATCACAACATTCAAAAACTAGTTGCTGAGCACTTCCGTCTCTCTAATCATTCTGAATCATTTAACAGCTGTGCTCAAGCAAGTTAATAGGACATCAAGACTTCCAAGAGAAACAGCCAAACTAGAATTGATATGCAGATTCATTTGTATGAAAGCAGGATTAAATCACAACTATGGATTATTTTTCCATTACAACAGGTGATTTGACTTCACCTTCCTCTATATGCCATTTCCCAGTGTTTGAATCTGAACAGCTGTTTTGATTTGCTGTTAGAGTGTGACCTGATTCCATGACTTGCACCTCCCTGCATTTATTTTCCTCCCATTCTGTATGTTCCCCCATCTTCAAAACATCTGAGGAAGTGGGATTTTCTCACACGAAAGCTCATGCAATAAATAAATGTTAGTCTTTAATGTTATGTCTACACCTAAAACCTTAGATAGGACTTACTGCTTTTTTTTAGTTTGAACTAAAAAGTTAGTTCTGATTAAGCAAGTCCAAACTAAAAGTTAATTTGAACTATAAAACTGTGTTTAGTTTGAACTAACAGCTAATTTGAATTTATTTAGTTCAAACTAGCGTGTCTCCATTGGGCTAGTTCAAACTAAACTGTGAAATAAGTTTGAACTAAGCAGTTAGTTTGGACCAACCAGCCAATCTAACCAGTTCAAACTAACCTTTGATTGGTTCAAACTAAAAGTTTTTTTAGTTCAAACTAGCCAAAGGCTAGTGTAGACAAGGTTCAGATTAGTCCACACTAAGCTTGCTTACTCTGGACTAATTTGCTAGTGTAGACACAGCTTAAGTCCCACAGGACTCCTTGCTTGTTTTGCTGAACTGCACTAACACGGCTATCCCTTTGGAACTAAGTAAGCTTTTGTAGCTCAGTGCAGAGGGCAAGAAGAAGGCTATCCCTCCAGTGCATGCTGGCTTATATTTGACAATATTCTTTAGAACTCATGGGATGCTAATTGGTTTTTTTTCCCCCTCCTACATGCTTGATGTCTTCTCCGGCTGGTTAAGGACTTCAGTTATGCAGTATGGTCATCTGTCATGAAGGTCACTGACTACAGAGCACCTCATTTTCTAAAATGGGACGGCTCATCTCAGACAAGCTTGTAGAAATGCTAGCAGTATTTATTTTTGCATTCTTAAAAAAAACCCCTTATACGTAGCTTTATTCTGATATTTTGCTTCTTGTGTGACAGCTGAGGTACTGTGATGTACTGCCTAAATGAATAAGAAGACGGGTGAAGCATCTGACGAAGTGGAATTTTCTCCCACGAAAGCTCATGCGAAAAATAAATCTGTTAGTCTTTAAGTGCCACACGACTCAGGTTTTTTTTGTTTTGTTTTGTTTTGTTTTGCTGGACTAGACTAACACGGCTATCCCTTTGGAAATTGATTAAATGAATAAGAAGTCTTCTTGCTGGTCAAGACTAAGACAAAGTAAGGCCAGGCCAGATCCTGGCTTTGGCAGCCAAAGCCATGCTGGTGGATGGCCTAAGTGGCACTCTTCTCTGGCACTCTGTTCCTGAGTGCTGAGGCAGGCAGCATGCCTACAGGTGTGGCAGCTACCATATGCCTATAGGTGTCGGGAGGAGTGTAGGGGCATCTTAACCTCTCCAGGTTCCATCTCTGGTAGTAGTGGATTCAGGGGTGGCAGGGTCTTGGCCCCCACCACACCTAGGTTTGGGGTGTGCATTACCTCAGGCTATGGCCTCTTCTTGTCCTCCAAGAAGATAAGCAGCCCTATTCATGGGTGCTTTCTGTATGGCTATACAGTACGGGGGGTGGGGGTCTCTCCATTCTTCACCTATGGCAGATTAGCTGTGATATGACCCATAAAAACTCAATCCCAGATTTTCAAAAAAGCTCAAGCTTTTACTCTAAATTCCCCATTCAGTTTCTTTTGCTTTTTTATAGGTCACACCTCATATTATTGTAGATCTATTAGAAGCCCTGGAACTATTGCTAGAAAAACCTCAAGAAATAATACTTGCCAGTTTGCTGGTATTGAAGATATTTTAGCATCCAGTCAGACACCATCAGTGGCAATTAGCTCAAGAAGAGAGCCCTGGCCTATACCAATAGTGAAATCAGTTACAAAAACCCATGCTTAAATAAAAAAAGCAATGTTTTATAATCAGAACACTCTACCAATTATATCATACTTAGTTGTAACCAGTCTCCAGATGAACAGGGAAACAAAAATATTTGAGGCACCAAGACTGCTTCCACTCTATACCTATAAATGGACTCACTAATAGCCTGCCCTTTAGCACCCACAACTTGCAATGATTTCAACCACTTAGCACCTTTTCAGATCATGGCCTAAGACCAGGAAGTTAAATAGGACCTCTCTTACTATTTGAAGGGAAATAAGTCTTTCATATCAGAAATGCAGTCAATGGTTAACTTTGTCTATCATTACTGAATTAACTCACTTAAATAAGCTAAGTACAAAACCTATGTGCCAAATTCTAATTTCAGTCAGGGCATGCTGGTTCCTAGTGTATTTAAGGTCTTAGATACAATAGTTAATCAGAGAGGGTTCTGAGCTTAGTCTCTGTAATGAAGAAACAGAATAGGCACAGAATGCAAAGTTGAGCAACCTGCAACCAAGCTGAACTGTTCCCTGCATTCATTAGGGGAGGAGATTCTGTTAGGCCTTCATGTGAGAGGTAGGAATAGGTCCTGAATCTTGCAACGAGTGAGAAGCCCCAAGATTCCTTCAAGACAGGCATTAGATGAGGGTTGGACTAAGGTGCTGATTTAAGAAAGGCCTGAGCCTGATTCAGTTTAAGCCAGATCACCTGATTAAAAATTTTCGCTGGGAAGCCAAAAGAGGTATTTGGCTACTGAGTTGAATCATATTCTTGGAGGAGAAAAATCCCTCTTCATTAAAAAGAAATCAGTTAAATTTGATGCATTTATCCTAGAGACTGCCCAGTGATATTTGGTTCTTTTTTAAGACAGATGGTCGTAGCACATCACCACTAGATAAACACACCAGGAACTTGAAGGAGCTCATACTCAAATAAAAACCCTTTTTAATATTAACAGAACAGCATAATTTTTCTTTTTTCTAGGAGAAAGAGTTTCCAGAGGCACAGATGGGCTATGGGGTTTCTCAAACACCTGCATGCAGTTGCCACATAATCCATGTTTAACTCTGTGTAGATTGGAGCATATATGTACACAGCCAGACTCTCCATATTGTTCCTTGCCATAGCATGCCTCACTAAGAAAATGTACTATTGTTGGACATCTGGCATAAGAAGTCCATTACTTCTTGCTTCAAGGAGCATTAATTTCTTGTCTTCACAAAAGGCAATCCAGAATGGCCATCCCTGAGCGTTCAAATGTCAATTTTTTAAAAAAAATAAATTTGTTGCATGATTTTTTTATTAGACTTCTCATGTTGGAATGTTTATGGGTCACCTTTTTTAGACCTTTTGTTGTAGTGATGAAAGCTAGGAACTTCTGTTTTCAGTGAAAACAGATCTCAGATAATAACCTGATTCCAGCACTTGAAACGTTAAGAAAAATACCACTACAAAGATCATGAGACTCACAAATAAAATCATGAGGGTTGGCAATAGTGGATAATGCAACTAGTATAATAAATGTCCTCACCTGCTTGCCACTTCCTCTGCAATCACACAGAACTCCAGCTTCAGGGGGAGGTTATATGAAAAATTTTCTGTTGTCTTGGGGGAAGAATGCCTCACAGATTTTCCTACTCCCCCTCCATACATTTTCCATAATCTGTGCTAGTTCATTATCCTTTGTTCCTTGAAGTGGACAGTATGATATAGCCCTTAGTCACACATTTTTAAACGGAGTTCAGTGAACCAGGACTGTAGAGTCACTGCCCTGCGTTGCATGATTCAGTAGCATTCTTAGTCCTTGAGTTTAGAGCAAATAAATCATTATGAGGGGGTGGGGAAGGGAAAGGAAGAGGGAATATCAAAACCTCCCAAACGTGCAAAGCAGTTGTTCTCATGTTGATAAAGTGTTGGGGTTTTTTTTAATAAGATAAAATCAAAATATTTTTAAAACCTTAATTTTTTTTTGCATTGATGCACTTACTTCAAAGGAGAAATTGTCTGATACAAAACATGTTTGATTAAAAAACAAGATATCCTATCCAATATGAGCTAGTACCAAAGAGGAGGGGGAAGAAACTATAAAACATCCTGAACATTATTAAATTAAAACAAACAAACAAGGAGTCCTGTGGCACTTAAAGACTAACGAATATACTTATTGCATGAGCTTCCATGGGAGAAAATCCCACTTTAGACACTTTGAAGATGGGAGAAACTTAATAAATAACTTTCCTCCCATTCTATAAGTTCTAACATCTTCAAAGTTTCTGATGAAATGGGATTTTCTCCTGCAAAAGTTCATGCTATAAATATATTTTTTTAGTTTTTAAGTGCCACAGGACTCCTTATTTGTTTGTTTTACACAACTAGACTTACACAGCTGGCCCTTTGGATCATGATTAAATTAGAATCACAGGGATAGTTTTTCACAAAAAGGAATATGCACAAATTTTAGGCAGAGAAGGCCTTTTTATTCATTATAATTGCTTCAGGTAATATGTTTACATAACATGATTGTGACTTCAATAATTAAAAGTCCAGCATGATCATGAAAGAGAACTTTAAAGTCTAACATATTTAAACTTAAAAATTCCCCTGTTTGATATGTTACATTTAGGAGTTTTAGAGAGGTAATGAAAAACTACTAGTTCTGAATAATTTTGCTCCTGTTGAGCTGAAAACTTGTAGCAAACTCTATAGTTTAACAGAACAGTCTAGACACACTGTATCCACCAAATTACTGAGAAAAACTAATAGTCATTTGACTAGAATGTACCAGGCAGGATTTTAACATTTGACAAAAATAACATTCCATGCCAGCAAAAACTTGTTGCTCAACAGAAAGAACTCATGCCCTTATAAGGCTGTTGGAACTCACTGACATGAAGGTAAAGCTTTTCCTGAGGCTTCAGATTCCCTATGAACGGAAAGACAAACTGCTAAGTGACGTACTTATTCTCGCGGTTGGGAATTCTATTGGGGGGGGGGGGAATATCCCAACCCACATTAGTAACTTCAGCATTGCTTCCTGTTTCTGTAAATGTTAAGAGGGGGAGGGACTGGGGATGTGACACTCATTCACAGAAAGGAGTAGAAATATGTACCACATGGGAATGAGCCATTTTACAGAACGATCCCAAATACTTACAAGGTTCAGAAATTATGTAGTTCCTCACGTCAGTGGAAGATGGGGGGGGTTCCTTTCTTAAACTATGAATCATGAAGATCTGGAGCAGATACAGGGATACTGCTAAAAAGACCAGTGTGTACTAGGAGGCAAAGAATGTTGGAACAACATTTATGGTATCCCCTTAATTCCAGCTGCCTTTTAACCCATTTCACCTACAAAGTGCTTTAAAACATTAACAATATGAATTCAAATTGCTTTATTTACTTCATTATATTAAATTAATTAACTGTTCAAGAATATAGAGGACATTTCACTATTCTGTTTTCAGTAAGATTACTCAGAATAATATACTACCAATCATGAATAAAGGTGATAAAAACAGACTCATAGCATATAAATATGTGGAAAGTGTTTTATAGACATATAGAAAAGATCCCTGTCCTAAAGAGCCTGCAGTTATGTGTCACTTTTGCACACTGTTTGCAATAAAGACTTGAGTGATTGCTTATGAGAAATTAAAGTGCTGGCAGACTCATGACATTTTTAGAGTACTTTCTACCACTACTAAAGATTTAGGTACTCTAGTCTCATACATTATAAGGCTTTGTAACGGACCTGCTACTTCCTGAACAGTCAGTCATAGCCAGAATTCTTTTTGCAGCAGCCTTTCTGTTCTCCCTCTTCAGGGCCCCTTAGTCCCCCACAGCCTCTCTTTTCAGACCCTTCACCACTGGGGGCCGATTTAATGTCTGCAAACTGTTCTGCTAATTAAGTCCATCACTGCATTCCAAGGGTTCACACTTATCATTAGCTCTTCTGCCGCCTATGCACAGTTTTTTCCCCTACCACAACCCATTCTCCTATCTGTCTCTCCCTGGAGTTTAGCCTGCTGGCTTCCTTCTCTTGTCGGAGTCTCCCCTGTTCCCTGGGATAATCAGTCCATATAATGTCTTCCTCCAGATTGACTGGAAAAAGAGGGAAGCCTTCCTTACACTGCACTACAGGACTGGAGGGCAGAGCCATAAGTACAGCAAGGTGAGCAGGGCTTTGCTCCAGGCACACTGGAGCGGCTCCGTTGAGCCACTCCATTAAAGGGCATGTTCCCTGCCAATCACTTCAGGTGCCAGTTATTGTAAGGGGCATGTTCCAACTGGAACGTGCCCGAGGTACCAGATGCTTTAGTTACAGCTCTGCTAGAAGGCCACTAGGCCAGGCATCTAAAGGAACAGTGTCCTCAGGTCTTCTCCCCCTCCAACTCCTAATTCCTTAATTAGCTGGCCTTCTCCTGGTCTTTGTTCATGTCAATTCCCTGAAATGGGGTCTGTTGCTGACCCCTTCAACTCTAAAAGGGCCAGTATAACTCATAACACATACTATATAGTATAAAAGAGTAAAGGGGTTGGCAACCCCTGGCACATATGCCTATACACAGTGGCACACAGGGCTCCTGGCACTGCAGCACCATGACTGCTCCCCCACTGACCCCACTGCATGGCACCTGTCTCCTGATGGCCTTGTCCCTTCTAGTAGCACCTGCTGGGGGCTGAGGGGTGGCTGGCATGAGGGCCAGCAAGTGTTGCCAACCCCAACATAGTTTATTTCATTATAAAATACTAATTCCTGATTAAGGACAAACCAGTGGGCTCAGCACTTTAGAAAATTTTCATTATTTTTCATTTCAAGGTTATTAACTCAAATCTCCCCAAATTTGACAGTTAGCACTATTATGCAATATTAATGGTCAGGGTCCAGTTTCTAGTAAATGAGATTGCTATGACAACAGTGCCTTGACACTTTGCATAAACTTGAACTCTTAGAACACAATTCAAGGACAGAACAAACATGGAAGCTAAATTACTCTCTTAACTGGGATGCAGCCAGGTGTGTGAAACATTGTCAGGAAAATTTGCAGTGTCCATGTTATATGTCTGATCTGTGGATAAGACTTCAGCCTAGCACCATTCAGTAGAATTAAAAATTCTACCCCAATATAAACAATTTGCACCTTATAACAGTCATAACAGAAGTACCAAAAGACTAGGCAGAGAGACCGAAGCACCCCAATGCAATGCCATGACTAGGGCTGGGCAACTAGGGCTTTGACCCGGGCACATATCAAGCAGCTCCGTTCACCACTCTGAGGGTGTGTTCTGTGCATTGCTTGCTCTGGGCACACCCCAGCCACCAAAATACCTTGTTCTGGCACTGCACCATTTGCCTTTTTAGTTCAAAATTGACATACATTGGTGCAAAAAACAAAAAAAACAAAACAAAACAAAACAAAAAAAACCCACACACAACTTATACTTTTGTTTCCTGTCTCTATCCTGTGGTTAAGGAGATGATACTAGTTTCTCCTGCTGTCATTCTGACACCAGCAGCAAGCTGAGAGAAGATCAGGAGACTTCTAATTAATTTTTGTCTTTGTATACAATACTTGCCTCCTTGCCTACACACTGCAAAGGAATACTTGTCATTCAGCAAGCCCTACTTGTAGCTTTCCCAAATCTAAAGCAGAGAGCATTATTGCTGAAAAATGCATAGTGGTGTAGTTTCACCCCCTATTACATCATCAGCACAACCGTCACCTAAAGTAACATTGGACCAGCAAGGGCTCCTGGAGCAGAAGTGAGTGCAGCAAATATACCACTCTTGCCAAGAAGCTGCACCATCCTCTGCTTGGTTTTGGTAAATGGCCAATAGGTATTGCACTATCAATTTTATTTCTATACAAGTTTTAGCTACAGGTTCCAAATACTATAACCCTTCCTCTCCCTCTTTTAGTCCCAATCTTGCAGAGATGTGTGTCCTTGACTTGAGCCAGGAGCATGCCCATTGAAGTCAACAAGTCTGTGCACATGACCAAAATATAAGGGATAAAGTTTTCAAAATAGGTGTCAGTCGCTTAGTCAAAGTCACATTTTCAAGTGACTAAGCATCACTGAATGGAACCTGGGCTCCTAAATACCCAAGTCACTTCAGAAAATGGGATTTGAGTATATTTGAACATTTTAATCCAAACGGTGGTAGATTAGGGGCCTCTGGGTGTCCTGCACTGGTGGGCCCCACTTGGGGCCCTACCTGCCCTCACCTAGGGCCACAGCCCTGCCCTCTGCAGAAGGGCTGGTGATTGGGGGAGCAGACCAGCTCCAGCTGGGCTGATTGGCCCTCCTGGCATGGCCCACACAAGTGGGGCAGTTTCCAGTGCAGCCCAGCTGGCCGACCCAGGGTGGGGCAGGAGAGCAGAGCCCAGCCTCTGGGCTGGCCCACCTCACCCCCAGCAGCAGATTGGCCGGCCCAGGATTAGGCCGGCCCAGGAGAGGAATGCAGGGCTCAGCCTCCAGCCCAGCATGGCTCCACTTCCCCCCAGTGCCACACAGCAGAGCCCCCCTCCCCACATTGTGTGGGCCACTGGGCCCAGGTCCCATAGGCCCATGTGTTAATTCACCCATGAATCCAAGCTCATCAAAATAGGGGCTGTGTCTTCCTGAGTTTGAACAGTGCCTGGCACAAGAGGCTGTGATCTTCCTTAGGGATAGAAGAAAGAACTCAGACTGTCACTGCACTACAAGTAAAAATTCTTCAATGATTTGGATAATTGGAACCTGTAAGGACTGTTTGATAATCAGGATAATTATCCAAAGTCTACAAGTAAACCTATATATTTTTCTTTGTAATATTTTCAAAATTAGCAGCTGAATTTTGTCATCTTATGCAATATTAACTTTGCTGATTTCTACCATTCAAGGTCACCAATTGTTTGAATTGCTCACGTCCAGTGAGTCTTGAATTTCCATAAGGTAATAAAACTAAGAGCTATGTGTGTTTGACAACTGCACAAAGAAATTATACACACAGGGATAGTTTTTATTGGCAGTGGGATGATGGGCTGAAGTTTGATCAAATAATCAGTAGCCTACCACACGATCACATTTCTAAAAAAAATCGTTAACTCAGGCTGGACTGTCAATTTTGTTAGCTTACTATACTGTCAATTGTATACTTTAAAAAAGGATATTTGAGGCTTGCAAATATGTTATTCCTTCTTAGTTCAATAAAAATATATTCATCTATCTCTGGAGGACCATGTCAGCTGCTATCATTTACCACAGCTCAGAAAGTTCCCTCAGTTCATTCTTTGAATATCTAATATAAGCAACCAAGGAATGGGACTCCACTTCAGAAGAAAACCAAGTAAATGCCAGTTATCAGAGAAAAAGTAATTTTTTCTATATCACCTCAAAATAGCCATTACACAATCATTATAACAGATGATACCCTAGCAGGATACAAAATTTCTGGCTATGAACGCACATGGCTCCTTTTCAGCATTATAGGACACGTGACCATGTGTCCAAGGGCAAAATTTGATACAAAACTTGCTAACAGTGTATATAGCAAGGACACCAGAAAAGAAAATACATTAGGAAATGGGACTGCTAATCTGTTAAACAAATGCACACACTATATCTCAAATTAAAATGTATAGGATAAAACAACGCATGCCTTAACTGACTAAATCTGCATATTTTATGCTAGCCAAAATATTTCTTTTGATAAGGCAATGACGACTTCTGTGAATGGATGTCCAGGAAATACGTATTTGTAGGCTTGGAGGGATTCAATTTTTTCTTTTTTTAATTAAATGTCAGTCACTGTCAATTTCACCATCTGCACACAAATAATTGAAAAAATATTTCTCTATTGATGGTAATCAAAATTTACAGATAAGAGGAATAAGAAAAAAGCTGCTTGAGAAATTAGAATTTGATGTAACAATATTTATATACAGTGGGGACCTGTTAACGCGCGGGTGTCAGGGGACAAGCTCCCATGACCAAAATAAATAAATAAAGGAGTGCGGCACTAAAAGGCTCACTCTACCTGTTTCTGCGCCCAGGCCAACTTCCCCTTTTAGCTAGCACGCTGGACTCCTTAAATTGTTACTCACTTTGCACGTTTCTGCGCCCAAGCCAACTTCCGCCTTTAGGCACCACACGTTAGTAAGTCCCACGCGTTAAGTTAATGGCTTCGGGGGACATGACTGGAGCGCATGTTAACCGGATCCGTGTGCAAATGGGTCGCACGTTAACGGGTCCCCACTGTATTTCAACACATAATTTGTGTTTCAACAATTATAAAGCTAGCACTCAGTCCCAAACATTTGCTGTCACTAAATAATCATCATCTGATCTTTCTATTGTCTGAAAGACAAGATAGGTGAGGTAATCTTTTATTGGATCAACTTTTATAAGTTAGAAATAAGATTTTGAGCTTATGGAGAGCTCTTGTTTAGGTCTCCAGAAAAGCTTGTCTCTCTCTCCAACAGCAGTTGGTCCAATAAAAGATATTTTCTCACCCATCCTGTTTCACTAATATCCTGTAACCAACAGGTCTACAACACCACTGTGTGCTCCTCCATTGTCTGATGTACATGCATCCATAATTTCTTACAAGTGTGAAAATTCTGATAATTGAAACCAATACTTAAACATAAACATTGGTGTTATCTGTCAAAAACAAAGTTAAATTCTGCTACACTTAATTATTTTTAGTTGTATATACTGTACTACTGATATTTCCAGAAAGTCTGACTTTTAATGTCTAAAAACAGTCTAAGCTGGGATGCAATAATGTTTAACTTCCCAAGAAAATAAAAAGGAAATATAGAATGGCTACTTGATTCCTTTCATGCTTTTAGTAAGGTTCCACATATAGACTCAAACTCTAAGGTTAGAAGGAACCAATATGATAATCTAATCTGACCTCCTGCACAATGCAGTCCACAAAGCCTCACCTACCCACTCCTTAATAAACCTCTAACCTATGACTATGATATTAAGTCCTCAAATCATGGTTTAAAGACTTTAAGCTACAGAGACTCCACTAGGAAGTGAGCCATGCCCTATGCTACAGAGGAAGGTAAACATCTACAGTAGTGTTTACTCCTCAAGATTTTGGGGTCATAGGAAGATTTCTAGGATTTTGAGCACATGAAGAACTAGATTTAGTAGAAAACTGGTTTTTCTGCAGGCCTGCAATACCTCAGTTACAAGTTCCTCACTGCTCACATATGGCAATTGAGTAACGCCCATCCTCACCAGGGTGGGTGCCACCAACTAGTCTCAGGATGTTCTAAAGCGGAAGAACACACAAATTCCTGGGAAAGAATTTAAAAAAAATAATGGCCAGAGTTCTGGAGTAGATGTCAATAAGAGTTCCCCTAAAGATTTAAAGGTAGAAAAGTTTACCTTTGAACTAGAGAAAGGATGACTCATCTCCAGGAAAACTTTACGCTCATAGCTCAAAGTCATAACAGTATTGAAAGCACATTGATGATTGTAAAAATTCGGTTTTTAGAATGATAACTAGAATAAGATGCCTCCAGACCTCTACTGAAAGCTTCCAATAAATAAAATAATTCAGTGAAGTGGGTAACTGTCCCATTCGTATAGAACTATACTGTTTCAAAACTGGGCCTACTGGGAAAAAATGTCCCTAACTACTGACCTGCTCATTTCACGAGCAGTACAGAGACATTGTTTTGTAAATTGCAAAGCTTAAACAATATTCCTGCATCCAATCCAAGAGTATAATTCTGACAATACACAAATCTATTAATTGGTACTGATGCAATAGAAAGGGGTTTTGTATCCAAATACCCATAAAATATTCTCTTATGAATAGTTATGAGAGGTGAACCATAAAGGTTCAAAGGTAGTAGAAGTCATGGGGAAGAGTAAGAAACAAGGAAGAAAAAAGTTAGAAGCTGGCAGAGTTTCTAAAATTATAGAGCCAGTTCAAAATACAAATGTTCCTGGAGACTAAGATTCAGTGTTATTCTTTTTCTGATGGTCTTCATTCACCAGCGTAATATAATGTCCACACAATTTTGTTTCAGTCTCAGCTTCAGGTTTGTACATATGTCATTCAAACCACATCAAAAGGTCCAAGGGAACAGGGCCTTTCAATTTTATATTCTGGTTCAGGCCTGTCTAACAGAGGGAAACTGCTCTGATAAAGCAAAAGGTATTTAGCTTCTGAAAACTAAGACTTTTAATATCCAGTACTCAGAAATTTAGAGCTGATTATGCTTTACTTATCCCAAAGCAGAGACAACATTGGTCTTTTATGTGTGTTATCTATGTAATCTGTGTTTTACAACTCCTTTTTATTTTTTAATACAGAGTAAGTAGAGTTCTAAGAAGTTTTGCAGGATACATTTGGAATGAATTTCTGCTAATTTAATCCTGCCATCATTGCTCTAAAATAGCTGCCTTTGAAGATACTCACTTCCATTTTCTGAGCAGAACAACTGCAAGACTGGACTGACAAAATAAGATCATTAGCAGTGGATGTACCTGCTGCTTTTGCTTAGGGATTGTCGTCATCACAATCAAATAAGTCTTCTAACATTTGATGATTGTTTTGCTTATAACAAAGGAAATGATCAAATTAACCACAGACCATTTGTTTCTGTTGTTGTCAAGTCATTTAGTTTCTTACTGATAAGTAAACATACACTATGAAGCAGGTTTCCTATTTACAGAGACCTTTCCTTTGTCAGTTTGCTAGCATAAATTGGTATTTTACCAATACAAAAAGATGAAGACCCACATTTTCAAAAGTGACTAACAGCTTTGGATACCAGACTTGAATGCTTTGAAGAGGTGTTGTTGTCAGAAGTGCTCAGCAACAATCAGCTAAGGTGTGGAGACACTTGAAAGCACTCATCACTTGTGAAAATGTAGCCCAAAACATTTTCATACCATATTCTAATTACTTTTATATTACTTATAGACAGAGACAAAAAAAGGTAGGGGGTGGCTTGAAACCAGGAGGAAATTTCAAAACATTTCTTAAAAAAGAGGTTGCATGAAAGTAAAATCAGATGCTCTGTTGCCACAAAAATGGCAAGAGTACTAACTATGAGATAAGAAGGAAGAAAATTGAAAAACCAAGCAGAACACTACACTCTTTGGGGAAAGACTTGATCTAGTCTCTACTACACATGTATGTAAGAAAAAGTCTTCTGGCCCTTGATCCTCCTCAGTCTATTTCCTGTTAGTGTCTATTGTCACTTAATTACCTGCTTGCACCCAGACAAAGGGTACAAGAACTCCCTTTGTACCCCTGGGGAGACTACCTGAACCTTCGGTCTTGTCACACAGGACTTAACTGGCTTCATATCTGCTTGCTGTTTCCCCAGAACAGGTGGACGACAAGGGTAACCAGAACCCTGGCTATGTGTGTGACACTTCCAACCTTTTCTTCCACCCGTGGATCAGAGCAAGCAAGATAGCACAGAGTGCCAGTGGGGATGGAGCAGAGGTTTACTGCTGGACAAGGTCAGATGTAGATTACCGCCACTAGGCAGCAGAATGGAAAACAAGTAAAAATTTGGTTCTGAATTTACTCCTGAGGGAGTACTGAGCCAAAAAATTAAAAATTCTGTGCAGAGTATTTTAAAATTCTGATAATACTGCATATTTTATTTGTCAGTAAATAAATGTGGAGGCTCCAGCATGGCAATGGGGCACACCGGCCCTGCAGCCCAGCCCTGGGACACAGACTGTGGTGAGGCTGCACCCAACCCAGACACAGCACAAGGGCCAGCACTGCCTTAGAAACACTCTGAGACCCTGACCCTGCACACCAAGCACACCAAGGTAGGACGTGAGATGGACAAAATCTTGCATGAACACACAGCTCTGGTTACCAGTCCAGGTCTGGGGCAGGCAGACTCAGCCCAGCAGGATCAAAGCGTGGAGAGGATGGGCCCAAGGGTCGGGGGGAATCCCAAGCTGGAGTAAAAGGGTTCTGGGTGGGATTATCTGAGTATGGGCAGCTGGTTGGGGGAGTGGGTTGCAGGTACAGGGGGAATGAGGCTCTGGAGAGGGGTCTAGGCAAAGGTGGTTGGGGCTCAGTGGGGGGGGGTTGGCTGTGTAGGGATGGGGTTTGGCAGGCGTCTGAGCACTGGAGGAGTGGAGCTTAGTGGAATGAGGGTCCAAGTTCAGCTGGTTGGGCTCAGCGGGGTGGGAGTCTGGGTGTCAGGGCTCATCCATGCAGTACAGATGTGGGGGCTTATCAGGGTGGGTTCAAGTGTCGACTCTGAAGGGGGGTAGTCTGTTTGTGGAGCTCCACATGGAGGTGGTGAGGTTTGGTGGGGTGCAGGTTCTGGGTGTGGGGAGACAGTCTGGTTGTGGGTGGGAATGAGATCCAAAATGCCTGGGAGCTGGGCAGATGGGGAGCAGCTCCTCATATAGTGGGGCCACCCCCACAGCTGAGCAGCAATGGGGACAAGAAGTAGAAGCTGGGGATGGAGCTTCCTGTAATCGGGGCAGATTTCTGGAGGTGGGTCTGACCTGGCCTGTCCTCAGTCCTGGTTGCTCGTTGTAGTGGAAGAGGAGCTGAGCCCAGCATAGGGTAAGAGCCCCCTCCTCCATGTTGATTTACCTCTCCATTGGCTGCTCTTGGCACCCAAAACAATGTAGACACATTGCTGGGGAAGGGGAATGGCCTCCCTTGTGGCTTCTCTTTGCATCCCTGTCAGAAGGAGAAGCAAAGAAATTTATGAAGGGACATGAATTCTGCATACAAGCAGTAGCACAGAATTCTCCCAGGAGTGAGAGTTGTATTGTATCAATGAGTTAGACTACTTCCCTTGACTGTTCTTGAGGTGCCCGAGATTATGCACCACTCTTTGTCAGGGGTTTGCCTAAAGTAACTGTGTAGCCCAGGGGTCAGCAAACTCCGGCACCCATGTCAAAAATGGCATGGGAGTCGAGCCTGAGCAGCATGCGGTGCCACTCAGGCCCCCCTGCTGGCCCTGCTCCCTCCAGGTTCCCAGTGGCCACGCTTCCCCACTGGAGAGTGTGGCCAGCAGGGACAAGGAAGCTGCAATGTGCAAAAGCTCCTGGCCCCTGCTGGGCAGGGCTAGAAGGGAGTGAGGTGGGTTGGCTAGCCTGGAGCCGCTGCTGCCAGGGGAGGGTGCGGGCCCCAACCCCGATCCCCAGAGGCCACCCACTGCTGCCAGCGGCCCCAACCCCAACCCTAACCCTGACCCTGACCCCCAGAGGCCACCCACTGCTGCTGGGAATGGGTGCCAGCCCCAATCCCCAGAGGCCACCCACCACTGCTGGAGACAAAATCCGACTCCTGGAGGCTGCCTGTCCCTGCCAGGGGCAGGTGCCAGCCCCAGCCCCGCCTCCTTTTGGCCCCAACCCCAGCACCCACTGAGGGCACAGTGGGCAGGGCTGGCACGGGGGTCGGCAAAGGTTGCCAACCCCTGGTGTAGCCCATCATAGAGGACTATCAACATCACCAAAGCCACGCTCAGACCTGCCTTGCCAGGCAGCCACAGCAAATTGTTCGTGGATCCATACGAAATCTCAGGATTAAAGAAAAAGCAAACAAATCAAGTACATTTACTATTTTAAACACTAGAAAACCTAGTATTAGCATTATTTAGAAGCAAGAAAAAAACAGGATAATCTCTATTGTTCAGAGCCACCCCTCTTCTGTCTACATTCCTATTTCAAAATTACTTCTTGATTACTAATTGTCTTCTAGTACTGCTCTTAAAATTTCAATTGCCTTATATCACGTGCTACTTTCACACAGAGAGCTGATTACAGCAGAGATTGTAATGCTAGTTCCTTCTATAGGGAATTACTCAGAATTAAGGAAGTTGTTCAATGAAGTTCTCTCTAGTTTTGATTTGAGTTACCTACTATTATTCTTTGACTGTAGGTACTAAGTGAATTCCTGAATATTATCATAAGAGATGCCAGTAAGTCCAGGTACATTCTTCTTCATGATTGTGCATGATAGCTGGAGCTGCACTGTATACTTTTATAAAGTGAAATACAAAGATTCAGATAGGGTTTCCCCCAGAGTAATAAAAGTTGGCACACTGCCAGCGCCAATATTTTCATTCCTTGATATCTTCTCCTCAATTGAAACTTGATCTAAGATAATAGCAAAACAGACAAGACTTAGATCTTCTCTTGCTTTGGAGGAAGATCTTTAAGGCACTGGATACAAGGGAAATGTCTTTGGGCCATCAATTTCAGTGGAGTTAAGTTCAAAGGGAATATGGCCTGTGGTGTTAACAAAGAAACAAAGGTGTCAAGGCTGCAGCATAGGATGATCGCACAGATTTTGGAGGCTAGATAAACTTTTGTACAATCATCAGCCAATTACCTCCTAGTTATCTGGCCTGAAAAACTCCAGCATATTCCTTTCCTTTTAACCCCTTAAATAGTTAATAATACACCACTCTGATAGACTACTGGAACACATAAATACTATCATGTATTCCTAAGATATGAAACGATTACATCAAAGTACTTTCAGACACAGTAAGGTCTGTAATAAAGAAACGCTCTAGTAAACTGGCACATGTGAAGGGTGAAATGGAAAGGGTGTACTGTGGTTTTACTTACTTCTTGCCTCTCAAAATTGTCTCCTGCACAAATTTTAAATAAATCTTACCTGGACATTGGCCAGTCAAAGAAAAGGGAGATTGAAGTGATAGAGAATGGAGCACACAACAATATTAAGCTATGCTCTGTCTCATGTTAATTCTATTTGAATAGCAAACGTGCTTGTTAATAACACTGAGTTAGGCAGTAGGAAGGGAGGGGACACAGCTTCAACCGGATCAAAAACACAAAGAACAAAGCACAGAAATAGCAACTTCCCCAATAATGACAGAACTGGTACTTTCCTGCCTGCCTGGTTCATGCAAATTATACAGGGTTTGAATTTGTACTGAGTATTGCTCTGCTCCACAACCCAATTGAAATCAAGGGATGTACTCACAAATTAAGGTAGTAGTCAGCATAAGCCATAGCCAAATAGGATCAGAGTTGTAATTTTCAACTGGTTCCAAGGCATACAAGGCACAAGGGTGGTGCTGTCCTTGTAGATCAGAGATGTCATCTTACACCTGTTATGACAAACTAGCCAATGTTGGTGAGGCTGGGTAGTAATGCTACACAACACTTGCTTGAATCATCACTAGACAGTGGAGGAGAAGCAGGCAGTAAGAATGACATACAGGTAGTCCTCACTTAGTGACCGGGTTCCGTTCCTGAAACCTGGTTGATAACCGAATTGGTCACTAAACGAGGAGCAGCCCTTACCAGTATTTCAGGCATAATGTACTTTACTGGTAGTCGGTTTTTCAACCATCGGTAGATAGTTTTAATGTCACCTTTGCATCATTTATAACATTTTTAATATATATTTTAAATGTTTTAAGCTCTAATGTACTGAACTTAGTTTGCATAGTGTACTGTAAATATAGGTAATCTGAGAGAGTTGATGCGAGTTCTCGTACATCGCCATAATACCAACTCATCAGAGAGCCGGTCATAACTCTGAGGGGTCACTAAACGAGTAGGTCACTAAGTGAGGACTAGCTGTAGTTAAATCCAGCCTGAGAGCCCTGACCATAGGAGCCCACTCTGAAAAAAACAAACCAAAACCTACAAAGAAATACAACGTACTGAAGTAGATAATCAGAGAAAAAGCACATATAATCTTCCCACTGTTTTACATAATATCCTTCCCCCAGGTGATGCATTCTATGGGCATCAGCACACTGATGAGGTAGGATGGAGACAAGGGTTCATTTTGTTGCCTCTGATAGTTTCAATGTCTTCTTCTTAGCCAAGGTAGCACTTTGCACTATGTCTACACTTGCAAATTAGTTTGAATTAAGGAGGCCTAATTCAAACTAACTTAGTACCTGTCTACACTAGACTTTCATTGGTTCGAACTAAGGAATTCCTTAATTCAAACTAATGAAAGTTTAGTTCAAATCAGTAGGACCTGCCAGTTAGTTTGAACTAAGCTCTTAGTTAGATCATTAGTTTGAACTAAGGACGATGTAGACAAGGATTAACTCAATTTGAATTTAAGTTCGAACTAAGGGCAGTTAGTTCAAATGAACAAAGTGGACTAATTCAAACTAACATTAGCTTGAAATTAGTCCCCACTTTAAATTCAAACTAATAAAGTTTGAGTTTAGCTCAAACTAAACTCAAACTTAGTTCAAATTAACCAATTCAAACTAACTTGTCCTAGACATAGCCCTAGCTACTACGTCTTCTGCAAGCATAGCAACAGAACCATATGGGTGAGACAAACAAATACAAGATCTCTGAGGAGAAGCTGATAGTGTTCAGATGCCCAATTTTCAAAGGTTCAGTTAGAAAGCCACTTTACTCACATGCACACTGGACCAAAGGAGTGTGAAGTGCCCTCTTGGTAGTCTGTGCACAGAATAAGAGCAGCTGTGATGAGGTGATACTCAGGAACGGGGATAGGGTTTCCAGAGCCTCCCTGCAGCAGCACAGACTAGTGACATCATCACTGCCACGCAACAGCATGGTCCCCATTTTGGCGCCCCTCAAGCATTGGCGCCACCTGCAATGCTTACAGTGCCTACCACGTTGTGCCGGCCCTGGTGATACTATTGCTCCCAAGCTGGTGGGTGGTTAATGGGCAGACATAGGCAGTGAATTTGTGTATGTGGGTTGGGAGGGGGGACCTGAATTCCAGCCAGTACAAGCAAGCTAGTGTAGACTTGGATTAGTTTGAGAAAGCTGTACAACTGGCACAGTTTATCCTCCCTGAAGCAAGTCATGTTTGGCTTCTGGTCTGCTCTTGGGACAGAATAACTATGCACTTTCCCTTAGTCAAGGAGAGTGATAACTCCACTGTCCAATGAGGGAAGGCGTACTCAGCACTTTGTAAGCTAGGGGTGATGAGGAAAAGATATCTGGCCCTAAGGCTTCCTCCAAGTAATATCAGTAAGAATCTAGAAGCAATTATTCAGACTCCCTAACTTACATGTGAAAGGGGGACAGTTACATCAGCCTTAGAATAAAAAGAGAATGACAGAGGGTCAACAAGAAACCTGGTAGAATCCTTGCATTATTTGTCCTTCAGACTTTCTTTCCTTAAGTCTGCGTGCTGGGACTGAGAGTTCAGGAAACTGTGTGGGCTACCCTTCTGAAGCTGATCTATTATATGTACTTGACCTCAATACCTGCCCATATCACTGTTACACTGTAAACAAAAGTCCCTGGGAGCCAAGAACAAAAGTATGACAGAAATAAAAATTGTAAAGATCAAGTAGCAAAGGGGAGTTTAAGAACATGAGAATGGCTACATTGGGTCATATAAAAGTTCCATCTAGGCCAGCATCCTGTCTTCCAACAGTGGCCAATGCCAGGTGCTTCAGGGCAAATGAATAGAACAGGCAGTCATCAAGTGACTAATCCCATCAACCATTCCCAGCCTCTGCCAAACAGTAATCCTTGCTAATAGCCATTGATGGACCTAACCTCGTTGTTTCGAAACAAAAAAAAAACATGTTCACACGACGCACCATTGTTTCGAAACAACGGGAACCCGTTGTTTCGAAACAAGTTAAACCCCATTTGGGGGCGAAACAACTCGTGTGAACATGTTGTTTTGGAACAAGACGTTCCAAAACAACAGGTCAAGGGCTGCCCCCTCAGCACCCTGGCCAGGGAACACTCAGCACCCTGGCCAGGGTGCTGAGGGGTGTCCCCTGGCCAGCGCCTGCA